>OY740722.1:13598199-13999515 GCA_963513945.1 Hydrotaea diabolus
ATATATCTGGAAGAGGAATCAGGGGTATAGGAAGAAAGATTTGATATTACCAGCGCAGAACAAGAAATACCTGGTTTGTTTTTCAGCGAATACAAATGTATATTGTTTGGATAAATTTTCACTGTTGTTACCAATTCTAATCACTTTGCAGTGGGATTTGGTTTTCTTTAGCCCTAACAACTGAACTGCTTATTCTGAATCAGGCTACCCTGTGAACCGGGATCTAGAAGAGCACGTAATGAAATTTGCCATTATTTGTACAAACATTCAACCGAATAGTGTACAACAAAACGGATTGAAATTTATGTGTAGTATGAGAAGTAAATTGTGGTGAGTAATTTCGATTATGATTAGATGTTGTTGACTTTAAAGGATTTGGGTTAGAATAATAAAAAATAAATAATAATAAGGTGCATTTCTTTGCAAATAATGAAGCGAAAGGCGGAGCCACAACTGTTGTGGTTATGTCCGACCACAAAACAATTGCGACAAATGTTTTTATTGGCCAAAAGTTCGTTTTTGGCATGTAAAGTTAATGAAAGGAATTTGTAGCATTTGGAAACAGAATGAAATTTCTCACAATATGCGCAGGATGCGTTATATTGCTTTGAAAAATTTCCAGATTAAAAATTTTTTTTGGGTTGGGTGAAAGTTTTAACATTTTTAGTAAACTTTGTTTTATAAGTAGAGGGAAATTCATCGGCCAAAGACTCCAGTGTGCGAAAAGTTCTTTCGAGAAAAGTGAAAAGTTCAGATCTTGTTTGTAATGTCGTCGCAGATTTCAGGAAATTATCCAATCTTTGCGTGTCTGCAAATCGAGCTTCTGGACCAATAAATGTATAAGAATTGGATCCCAGCTAAGAGTGCTAACTTCTAAATTCTTAAGCGATGCAGACATTCTTGCGCAGAGTCAAGTAAGACTTTTATAGATTGAAAACCTCCGTCAGACTTAGGAATATTAAACAATTTTGAAATTAGATTCCCAACAAGCATTCGCTTGTTATGGTATCGCGATTCCAAAATTGCCTACGCGGAGTCATAATTTGCCTCTGTTGCAGAAATTGTTTTTATAAGATTGGCTGCTTCACCAGAAAGAGTGCCTTTTAGGTAATAAAACTTTTGAATTTTATTCAGCGAATCATTATTGTGAACCAAGGAGCAATATATATGTATATCTCGGAATGGAACCCCTTCCATATACGAGTATTCTCCTGAACACTTTGGTAAGTTAATCTTCGGTAGTCTTGAATCAGAACTAATAGTGGTTACCGCACGATTATTAGGAGCAGTGAATGTGCTAGCCAATGGGGACTAAGCCACTGAATTTTCGGGCAAAGAGTCAATTATTTGACCTTTAAACACTAAATATTTCTCGGAAAATTCGAAATACACGTCCTCAGTCAAATAAGGCCCATCATCAACTTTTAAGGATGTTTCGCAAACTTGCCGTGTTATTTTATCATGATGATCCTCAAATTTATTACTATTTCGTCGACTCGTTGTGCTTACGAATTCAACTAACCATGCATCTTTTAGACCATGCGTCTTTTGGTTGCGACTTATCAAACAGAATGGATTTAAATGGTAAGTTTACCATATAATGCTCAGTTTTTGTATGGTATTTAGAGGTTTTCAAGTAGTCCTCACAATGTAACTCTTCATCTGTTAATTTCCTTTTGACCAATACTTCCTCTTGTTCCCAAAAAGATCGCAATATGCTTTCTAGATTAGCATTATGTATATGAATCCTATTGGTAGATACGCTTTTGCTAGAGCCAGAGAATACCCAACCAAAATGGGTATTCTGGAAGAACAGCTCATCGTGCACAAATGAATCAGATGGAATTTTAACTTGGAGCAGACATCGGAACCCAGAATTATGTCTATCGGGTCAGATCTATAAAAATATGGGTCAGCCAAATCCTCAGCTTGAATATCAGGTATAGAAATATATCTGGAAGAGGAATCAGGGGTATAGGAAGAAAAATTTGATATTACCAGCGCAGAACAAGAAATACCTGGTTTGTTTTTCAGCGAATACAAATGTATATTGTTTGGATAAATTTTCACTGTTGTTGCCAATTCTAATCACTTTGCAGTGGGATTTGGTTTTCGGTAGCCCTAACAACTGCACTGCTTATTCTGAAATCAGGCTACCCTGTGAACCGGGATCTAGAAGAGCACGTAATGGAAATTTGCCATTATTTGTACAAACATTCAACCGAATAGTGTACAACAAAACGGATTGAAAAGTATGTGTAGTATGAGAAGTAAATTGTGGTGAGGAATTTCGATTATGATTGGATGTTGTTGACTTTAAAGGATTTGGGATAGAATAATTATTCGTTGGCTCATTTGAATGAAGAACCGTAAGGTGCATTTCTTTGCAAATAATGAAGCGAAAGGCGGAGCCACAACTGTTGTGGTTATGTCCGACCACAAAACGACAAATGTTTTTATTGGTCAAAAATTCGTTTTTGGCATGTAAAGTTAATGAAAGGAATTTGTAGCATTTGGAAACAGAATGAAATTTCTCACAATATGCGCAGGATGCGTTATATTGCTTTGAAAAATTTCCAGAATGACAAGTTTTCTTGGGTTGGGTGAAAGTTTTAACATTTTTAGTAAACTTTGTTTTATAAGTAGAGGGAAATTCATCGGCCAAAGACTCCAGTGTGCGAAAAGTTCTTTCGAAAAAAGTGAAAAGTTCAGATCTTGTTTGTAATGTCGTCGCAGATTTCAGGGAATTATCTTAATCTTTGCGTGTCTGCAAATCGAGCCTCTGGACCAATAAATGTATAAGAATTGGATCCCAGCTAAGAGTGCTAACTTCTAAATTCTTAAGCGATGCAGACATTCTTGCGCAGAGTCAAGTAAGACTTTTATAGATTGAAAACCTCCGTCAGACTTAGGAATATTAAACAATTTTGAAATTAGATTCCCAACAAGCATTCGCTTGTTATGGTATCGCGATTCCAAAATTGCCCACGCGGAGTCATAATTTGCCTCTGTTGCAGAAATTGTTTTTATAAGATTGGCTGCTTCACCAGAAAGAGTGCCTTTTAGGTAATAAAACTTTTGAACTTTATTCAGCGAATCATTATTGTGAACCAAGGAGCAATATATATATATATATATATATATATATATATATATATATATATATATATATATATATATATATATATATATATATATATATATATATATATATATATATATATATATATATATATATATATATATATATATATATATATATATATATATATATATATATATATATATATATATATATATATATATATATATATATATATATATATATATATATATATATATATATATATATATATATATATATATATATATATATATATATATATATATATATATATATATATATATATATATATATATATATATATATATATATATATATATATATATATATATATATATATATATATATATATATTGCTCCTTGGTTCACAATAATGATTCGCTGAATAAAGTTCAAAAGTTTTATTACCTAAAAGGCACTCTTTCTGGTGAAGCAGCCAATCTTATAAAAACAATTTCTGCAACAGAGGCAAATTATGACTCCGCGTGGGCAATTTTGGAATCGCGATACCATAACAAGCGAATGCTTGTTGGGAATCTAATTTCAAAATTGTTTAATATTCCTAAGTCTGACGGAGGTTTTCAATCTATAAAAGTCTTACTTGACTCTGCGCAAGAATGTCTGCATCGCTTAAGAATTTAGAAGTTAGCACTCTTAGCTGGGATCCAATTCTTATACATTTATTGGTCCAGAGGCTCGATTTGCAGACACGCAAAGATTAAGATAATTCCCTGAAATCTGCGACGACATTACAAACAAGATCTGAACTTTTCACTTTTTTCGAAAGAACTTTTCGCACACTGGAGTCTTTGGCCGATGAATTTCCCTCTACTTATAAAACAAAGTTTACTAAAAATGTTAAAACTTTCACCCAACCCAAGAAAACTTGTCATTCTGGAAATTTTTCAAAGCAATATAACGCATCCTGCGCATATTGTGAGAAATTTCATTCTGTTTCCAAATGCTACAAATTCCTTTCATTAACTTTACATGCCAAAAACGAATTTTTGACCAATAAAAACATTTGTCGTTTTGTGGTCGGACATAACCACAACAGTTGTGGCTCCGCCTTTCGCTTCATTATTTGCAAAGAAATGCACCTTACGGTTCTTCATTCAAATGAGCCAACGAATAATTATTCTATCCCAAATCCTTTAAAGTCAACAACATCCAATCATAATCGAAATTCCTCACCACAATTTACTTCTCATACTACACATACTTTTCAATCCGTTTTGTTGTACACTATTCGGTTGAATGTTTGTACAAATAATGGCAAATTTCCATTACGTGCTCTTCTAGATCCCGGTTCACAGGGTAGCCTGATTTCAGAATAAGCAGTGCAGTTGTTAGGGCTACCGAAAACCAAATCCCACTGCAAAGTGATTAGAATTGGCAACAACAGTGAAAATTTATCCAAACAATATACATTTGTATTCGCTGAAAAACAAACCAGGTATTTCTTGTTCTGCGCTGGTAATATCAAATTTTTCTTCCTATACCCCTGATTCCTCTTCCAGATATATTTCTATACCTGATATTCAAGCTGAGGATTTGGCTGACCCATATTTTTATAGATCTGACCCGATAGACATAATTCTGGGTTCCGATGTCTGCTCCAAGTTAAAATTCCATCTGATTCATTTGTGCACGATGAGCTGTTCTTCCAGAATACCCATTTTGGTTGGGTATTCTCTGGCTCTAGCAAAAGCGTATCTATCAATAGGATTCATATACATAATGCTAATCTAGAAAGCATATTGCGATCTTTTTGGGAACAAGAGGAAGTATTGGTCAAAAGGAAATTAACAGATGAAGAGTTACATTGTGAGGACTACTTGAAAACCTCTAAATACCATACAAAAACTGAGCATTATATGGTAAACTTACCATTTAAATCCATTCTGTTTGATAAGTCGCAACCAAAAGACGCATGGTCTAAAAGATGCATGGTTAGTTGAATTCGTAAGCACAACGAGTCGACGAAATAGTAATAAATTTGAGGATCATCATGATAAAATAACACGGCAAGTTTGCGAAACATCCTTAAAAGTTGATGATGGGCCTTATTTGACTGAGGACGTGTATTTCGAATTTTCCGAGAAATATTTAGTGTTTAAAGGTCAAATAATTGACTCTTTGCCCGAAAATTCAGTGGCTTAGTCCCCATTGGCTAGCACATTCACTGCTCCTAATAATCGTGCGGTAACCACTATTAGTTCTGATTCAAGACTACCGAAGATTAACTTACCAAAGTGTTCAGGAGAATACTCGTATATGGAAGGGGTTCCATTCCGAGATATACATATATATTGCTCCTTGGTTCACAATAATGATTCGCTGAATAAAATTCAAAAGTTTTATTACCTAAAATGCACTCTTTCTGGTGAAGCAGCCAATCTTATAAAAACAATTTCTGCAACAGAGGCAAATTATGACTCCGCGTAGGCAATTTTGGAATCGCGATACCATAACAAGCGAATGCTTGTTGGGAATCTAATTTCAAAATTGTTTAATATTCCTAAGTCTGACGGAGGTTTTCAATCTATAAAAGTCTTACTTGACTCTGCGCAAGAATGTCTGCATCGCTTAAGAATTTAGAAGTTAGCACTCTTAGCTGGGATCCAATTCTTATACATTTATTGGTCCAGAAGCTCGATTTGCAGACACGCAAAGATTGGGATAATTTCCTGAAATCTGCGACGACATTACAAACAAGATCTGAACTTTTCACTTTTCTCGAAAGAACTTTTCGCACACTGGAGTCTTTGGCCGATGAATTTCCCTCTACTTATAAAACAAAGTTTACTAAAAATGTTAAAACTTTCACCCAACCCAAGAAAACTTGTCATTCTGGAAATTTTTCAAAGCAATATAACGCATCCTGCGCATATTGTGAGAAATTTCATTCTGTTTCCAAATGCTACAAATTCCTTTCATTAACTTTACATGCCAAAAACGAACTTTTGGCCAATAAAAACATTTGTCGCAATTGTTTTGTGGTCGGACATAACCACAACAGTTGTGGCTCCGCCTTTCGCTTCATTATTTGCAAAGAAATGCACCTTATTATTATTTATTTTTTATTATTCTAACCCAAATCCTTTAAAGTCAACAACATCTAATCATAATCGAAATTACTCACCACAATTTACTTCTCATACTACACATAAATTTCAATCCGTTTTGTTGTACACTATTCGGTTGAATGTTTGTACAAATAATGGCAAATTTCCATTACGTGCTCTTCTAGATCCCGGTTCACAGGGTAGCCTGATTTCAGAATAAGCAGTTCAGTTGTTAGGGCTAAAGAAAACCAAATCCCACTGCAAAGTGATTAGAATTGGCAACAACAGTGAAAATTTATCCAAACAATATACATTTGTATTCGCTGAAAAACAAACCAGGTATTTCTTGTTCTGCGCTGGTAATATCAAATCTTTCTTCCTATACCCCTGATTCCTCTTCCAGATATATTTCTATGCCTGATATTCAAGCTGAGGATTTGGCTGACCCATATTTTTATAGATCTAACCCGATAGACATAATTCTGGGTTCCGATGTCTGCTCCAAGTTAAAATTCCATCTGATTCATTTGTGCACGATGAGCTGTTCTTCCAGAATACCCATTTTGGTTGGGTATTCTCTGGCTCTAGCAAAAGCGTATCTACCAATAGGATTCATATACATAATGCTAATCTAGAAAGCATATTGCGATCTTTTTGGGAACAAGAGGAAGTATTGGTCAAAAGGAAATTAACAGATGAAGAGTTACATTGTGAGGACTATTTGAAAACCTCTACATATCATACAAAAACTGAGCATTATATGGTAAACTTACCATTTAAATCCATTCTGTTTGATAAGTCGCAACCAAAAGACGCATGGTCTAAAAGATGCATGGTTAGTTGAATTCGTAAGCACAACGAGTCGACGAAATAGTAATAAATTTGAGGACCATCATGATAAAATAACACGGCAAGTTTGCGAAAATCCTTAAAAGTTGATGATGGGCCTTATTTGACTGAGGACGTGTATTTCGAATTTTCCGATAAATATTTAGTGGTTAAAGGTCAAATAATTGATTCTTTGCCCGAAAATTCAGTGGCTCAGTCCCCATTGACTAGCACATTCACTGCTCCTAATAATCGTGCGGAAACCACTATTAGTTCTGATTCAAGACTACCGAAGATTAACTTACCAAAGTGTTCAGGAGAATACTCGTATATGGAATGGGTTTCATTCCGGGATATACATATATATTGCTCCTTGGTTCACAATAATGATTCGCTGAATAAAGTTCAAAAGTTTTATTACCTAAAAGGCACTCTTTCTGGTAAAGCAGCCAATCTTATAAAAACAATTTCTGCAACAGAGGCAAATTATGACTCCGCGTGGGCAATTTTGGAATCGCGATACCATAACAAGCGAATGCTTGTTGGGAATCTAATTTCAAAATTGTTTAATATTCCTAAGTCTGACGGAGGTTTTCAATCTATAAAAGTCTTACTTGACTCTGCGCAAGAATGTCTGCATCGCTTAAGAATTTAGAAGTTAGCACTCTTAGCTGGGATCCAATTCTTATACATTTATTGGTCCAGAAGCTCGATTTGCAGACACGTAAAGATTGGGATAATTCCCTGAAATCTGCGACGACATTACAAACAAGATCTGAACTTTTCACTTTTCTCGAAAGAACTTTTCGCACACTGGAGTCTTTGGCCGATGAATTTCCCTCTACTTATAAAACAAAGTTTACTAAAAATGTTAAAACTTTCACCCAACCCAAGAAAACTTGTCATTCTGGAAATTCTTCAAAGCAATATAACGCATCCTGCGCATATTGTGAGAAATTTCATTCTGTTTCCAAATGCTACAAATTCCTTTCATTAACTTTACATGCCAAAAACGAACTTTTGGCCAATAAAAACATTTTTCGCAATTGTTTTGTGGTCGGACATAACTACAACAGTTGTGGCTCCGCCTTTCGCTTCATTATTTGCAAAGAAATTCACCTTACGGTTCTTCATTCAAATGAGCCAACGAATAATTATTCTAACCCAAATCCTTTAAAGTCAACAACATCTAATCATAATCGAAATTCCTCACCACAATTTACTTCTCATACAACACATAAATTTCAATCCGTTTTGTTGTACACTATTCGGTTGAATGTTTGTACAAATAATGGCAAATTTCCATTACGTGCTCTTCTAGATCCCGGTTCACAGCGTAGCCTGATTTCAGAATAAGCAATGCAGTTGTTAGGGCTAAAGAAAACCAAATCCCACTGCAAAGTGATTAGAATTGGCAACAACAGTGAAAATTTATCCAAACAATATACATTTGTATTCGCTGAAAAACAAACCAGGTATTTCTTGTTCTGCGCTGGTAATATCAAATCATTCTTCCTATACCCCTGATTCCTCTTCCAGATATATTTCTATGCCTGATATTCAAGCTGAGGATTTGGCTAACCCATATTTTTATAGATCTGACCCGATAGACATAATTCTGGGTTCCGATGTCTGCTCCAAGTTAAAATTCCATCTGATTCATTTGTGCACGATGAGCTGTTCTTCCAGAATACCCATTTTGGTTGGGTATTCTCTGGCTCTAGCAAAAGCGTATCTACCAATAGGATTCATATACATAATGCTAATCTAGAAAGCATATTGCGATCTTTTTGGGAACAAGAGGAAGTATTGGTCAAAAGGAAATTAACAGATGAAGAGTTACATTATGAGGACTACTTGAAAACCTCTACATACCATACAAAAACTGAGCATTATATGGTAAACTTACCATTTAAATCCATTCTGTTTGATAAGTCGCAACCAAAAGACGCATGGTCGAAAATATGCATGGTTAGTTGAATTCGTAAGCACAACGAGTCGACGAAATATTCAATAAATTTGAGGATCATCATGATAAAATAACACGGCAAGTTTGCGAAACATCCTTAAAAGTTAATGATGGGCCTTATTTGACTGAGGACGTGTATTTCGAATTTTCCGAGAAATATTTAGTGGTTAAAGGTCAAATAATTGATTCTTTGCCCGAAAATTCAGTGGCTCAGTCCCCATTGGCTAGCACATTCACTGCTCCTAATAATCGTGCGGAAACCACTATTAGTTCTGATTCAAGACTACCGAAGATTAACTTACCAAAGTATTCAGGAGAATACTCGTATATGGAATGGGTTCCATTCCGGGATATATATTACTCCTTGGTTCACAATAATGATTCGCTGAATAAAGTTCAAAACTTTTATTACCTAAAAGGCACTCTTTCTGGTGAAGCAGCCAATCCTATAAAAAAAATAATTTCTGCCACAGAGGCAAATTATGACTCCGCGTGGGCAATTTTGGAATCGCGTCAAAATGTCAAAATTGTTTAACATTCCTAAGTCTGACGGAGGTTTTCAATCTATAAAAGTCTTACTTGACTCTGCGCAAGAATGTCTGCGTCGCTTAAGAATTTAGAAGTTAGCACTCTTAGCTGGGATCCTATTCTTATACATTTGTTGGTCCAGAAGCTCGATTTGCAGATACGCAAAAATTGGGAAAATTCCCTGAAATCTGCGACGACATTACAAACAAGATCTGAACTTGTCACTTTTCTCGAAAGAACTTTTCGCACACTGGAGTCTTTGGCCGATGAATTTCCCTCTACTTATAAAACAAAGTTTACTAAAAATGTTAAAACTTTCACCCAACCCAACAAAACTTGTCATTCTGTAAACTTTTCAAAGCAATATAACGCATCCTGCTCATATTGTGAGAAATTTCATTCTCTTTCCAAATGCTACAAATTTCTTTCATTAACTTTACATGCCAAAATCGAATTTTTGGCCAATAAAAACATTTGTCGCAATTGTTTTGTGGTCGGACATAACCACAACAGTTGTGACTCCGCCTTTCGCTGCATTATTTGCAAAGAAATGCACCTTACGGTTCTTCACTCAAATGCGCCAAAGAATAATTATTCTAACCCAAATCCTTTAAAGTCAACAACATCTAATTATAATCAAAATTCCTCACCACAACTTACTTCTCATACTACACATACATTTCAATCCGTTTTGTTGTACACTATACGGTTGAATGTTTGTACAAATCAAGGCAAATTTCCATTACGTGCTCTTCTAGATCCCGGTTCACAGGGTAGCCTGATTTCAGAATCAGCAGTGCGGTTGTTTTGCTTAAAGAAAACCAAATCCCACTGCAAAGTGATTAGAATTGGCAACACCAGTGAAAATTTATCCAAACAATATACATTTGTATTCGCTGAAAAACAAACCAGGTATTTCTTGTTCTGCGCTGGTAATATCAAATCTTTCTTCCTATACCCCTGATTCCTCTTCCAGATATATTTCTATGCCTGATATTCAAGCTGTGGATTTGGCTGACCCATATTTTTATAGATCTAACCCGATAGACATAATTCTGGGTTCCGATGTCTGCTCGAAGTTAAAACTTCCATCTGATTCATTTGTGCACGATGAGCTGTTCTTTCAGAATACCCATTTTGGTTGGGTATTCTCTGGCTCTAGCAAAAGCGTATCTACCAATAGGATTCATATACATAATGCTAATCTAGAAACCATATTACGATCCTTTTGGGAGCAAGAGGAAGTAGTGGTCAAAAGGAAATTAACAGATGAAGAGTTACATTGTGAGGACTACTAGAAAACCTCTACAAAACATACAAAAACTGAGCGTTATATGGTAAACATACCATTTAAATCCATTCTGTTTGATAAGTCGCAACCCAACTTACAAAACTATATTCTGAACGCTTTCAAGCGGCTACGACATTTGGAAATTTCACCGAAATTTGATCAGAGCTTTAAGGATTTCATGAAAGAATATGAATCCTAAGGCCATATGACGAGAATCGATCATTATCCTGACGACGTTCTCCAAAATGCATATTTCTTGCCTCACATGGTGTTTTGAAAGAAGACAGTTCTAAAACAAAACTACGTGTTGTTTTTGAAGGTAGTAGCCATGTTGAAGGCCACAAGTCCCTAAACAAGGAACTCTTTCCTGGTCCTGCTCTTTAAAACGACCCACCTTCCATATCGATGAAAAGGAGAAGGCATGAGATTGCTTGTAGCCCAGATATCGAAAAGATGTTCCGACAAATTGATGTTCACCCTGAACATCGAAAATTTCAACCAATTTTATGGCGATATAATCCATACGATAATATCTCAATCTACGAGCTAAATACGGTGACTTATGGTACCACAAGTGCACCTTATTTAACAATTCGTGTTCTACAAAAACTTGCAGAAAGTTTTGGTGTCAGACTCCTATGTCAATGACCTTATTTCCGGAGCTGAAAGTCTAAACGATGCAAAACTATTGCAAAAGGATTTATGTGATCTCCTAAAAAGAGGGGGTTGTAATCTTCGCAAGTGGGTTTCTAACTCAGAAGATCTTTTAAAAGATATTCCTGAAAATTGCGGGGATCCATCTCTATCAGTTGGCTTTGATCGGGATAATATTGTGAAAACACTTGGTATTCAATGGAATATAAAAAGTGATTCATTCTCATTCAAAATCTCGACGAAGTCCACTCTTTTACCAAGAGGTCAATTCTCTCTGAATCGGCTAGATTGTACGACCCTCTAGGATGGTTAACACCATCGACAATTGTGTAAAAGTCACTTTTTAAAAAGCTATGGGAAAGCGGATTAGATTGGGACACAAAAACCCTAGAGGGTTCAAATGGACCCGCGAATCGCAAGTTGATCTACACTGCTTTTGTGATGCATCTACTGTGACATACGCTGCTGTTGTGTATGCAAGAATTACGAATCGAAGTGGTATATTCGTTTCGATTCTGCAAGCTAAATCCAAAGTTTCTCCAATCAAAACAGTTTCTATACCACGATTGGAACTTTGTGCTGCCAAACTCTTGGTACAATTGGCACAAAGTGTACAGGAGTCACTAAAAGACCTAAACATTAAAAATACTCATTATTCGAGTGACAGTCTCCTTCAAGCTGGACAACCTATGTTGCAAATAGGGTTGTGGATATACAAAGGCTGAGCAATAGCCTTCAATTGCAGTATGTTCCGTTCTCATTAAATCCCGCAGACTGTGCTTCTAGGGGTATACTTACGCAAGATTTGGTGAACAATGAAACTTGGTGGTATAGCCCAAAATTTCTTTACGAGTCCTCATCATCATGGCCTAAAAACCTTTCATATTTGGTAACTACTGAAGAAGAAAGGAAAAGCAAAATTTCGATTCACACCTTAACTGAAAAAATATATCCAGAAATTATGTCAAAATATTCTAAGCTCCAAACATTACTTCGCGTGAAAGTTGCTTAAACTCACGTCCTTTATGCCCATTGTCATCAGATCCCTCAGACTTTGATGCCCTTACTCCAGCACATTTTCTCATAGGTGAACCTACCAATTGCATACAAGAGGAAACTGTGTTGGACCAAACCACGAATCGGCTAACCAGGTGGAAACGTGTAGAAAAACTGAAGCAGCATTTCTGGAAAAGGTGGCATAACGAATATCTCACCCTCCTCCAAGCTTGTCCTAAATGGCTTAAAGATGACAAAAGGCGAAACTTGGTGACTTGGTTCTTATAGTCGACGAACGGTGCGGTCCTGGACAGTGGCTGCTAGGTCGAATCAAAGATGTACATCCCGGATCAGATGGACGAATAAGGGTGGTATCAGTTTCAACAAAAAATAAAATTTTTAAAAGACTCATAACTAAAATATGTTTTCTTCCAGAAAACTTACCTCCGAACATAACTCGTAATGCTGAACTATCCATATCATCATGGATCATCCAACAATTAACAACGTTAATATCCATCACCATAACAACCATTCACCATAACAATTCAACCACCTATTCCACAACCACAACTTTTCTCAAGCATCTGGACGGAGCCTACTGCCACACGCTGTGAGTCGGAGCGCTAGCGATAGGTCGTCCTTGATCTTGTCCGCCACATCTAAGAACATTCGCTCTTAAGGGGGGAGAATGTTGACGGAAATTATTAATCCCTCAACTATTATCATTTTTCTATTAAATTTTAGTTTAAAAATACTGTTTCTTATTTTGTTTAACTACAATTACTTTAACCTATTTCTATATTGTACATATTTACATTTTCTGCACTGTAATTAAGTATATTTCTATGATGTTTGCTGCTCCATCTGTTTCTTTGGTCAAATCTCTCTCATTGATACTTATGTACATATATAAATCTAAACAACATTGGAACTAGAGAGACCAAACAGATGGAATGACATACATACCTACACACGCAGTACTTACATCGCAGCGTAACCACACAGATGACTCGGTTTGCGTTACTATTGTTAGAATTTACACTACTGCTTTGACTTTGTAGCGTGAGATCGAGGCCTCGGTGTTTTGCTTACTTCCCACAGAGAAGTAGCGGATTGATAATTCCAACAAGTCCAACAATTAAGTATCGCTACTTTACAAATGTATACATACAAGTGTATATATACAAAATTATAGTTAATAAAATCTGTGCAAACATTTATTAAATTATAATAAAATTCTTTTCTTCTTTTTCAAATCTCGAATAGGCTTTTCTTTATTATTCGAGCAAATTCTCAACATATTGGTGCCGAAACCCGTGAACCATGACTTCTCTTAACGTTTTAATAAAAGAACAACGCGGTTTAGTGCTGTTGCTGGCAAAATACGAAAGTTGGTTTAAAAATAAACCAAAAGTCGAAAAGACGCATGGTTAGTTGAATTCGTTAGCACAACGAGTCGACAAAATATTTAATAAATTCGAGGATCATCATGATAAAATAACACGGCAAGTTTGCGAAACATCCTTAAAAGTTGATGATGGGCCTTATTTGACTGAGGACGTGTATTTCGAATTTTCCGAGAAATATTTAGTGGTTAAAGGTCAAATAATTGATTCTTTGACCGAAAATTCAGTGGCTCAGTCCCCATTGGCTAGCACATTCACTGCTCCTAATAATCGTGCGGAAACCACTATTAGTTCTGATTCAAGACTACCGAAGATTAACTTACCAAAGTATTCAGGAGAATACTCGTATATGGAATGGGTTCCATTCCGGGATATATATTGCTCCTTGGTTCACAATAATGATTCGCTGAATAAAGTTCAAAACTTTTATTACCTAAAAGGCACTCTTTCTGGTGAAGCAGCCAATCTTATAAAAACAATTTCTGCCACAGAGGCAAATTATGACTCCGCGTGGGCAATTTTGGAATCGCGATACCATAACAAGCAAATGCTTATTGGGAATCTAATTTCAAAATTGTTTAACATTCCTAAGTCTGACGGAGGTTTTCAATCTATAAAAGTCTTACTTGATCCAGCGCAAGAATGTCTGCGTCGCTTAAGAATTTAGAAGTTAGCACTCTTAGCTGGGATCCAATTTTTATACATTTATTGGTCCAGAAGCTCGATTTGCAGACACGCAAAGATTGGGATAATTCCCTGAAATCTGCGACGACATTACAAACAAGATCTGAACTTTTCACTTTTCTCGAAAGATCTTTTCGCACACTGGAGTCTTTGGCCGATGAATTTCTCTCTACTTATAAAACAAAGTTTACTAAAAATGTTAAAACTTTCACCCAACCCAAGAAAACTTGTCATTATGCTACAAGTTTCTTTCATTAACTTTACATGCCAAAAACGAATTTTTGGCCAATAAAAACATTTGTCGCAATTGTTTTGTGGTCGGACATAACCACAACAGTTGTGGTTCCGCCTTTCGCTGCATTATTTGCAAAGAAATGCACCTTACGGTTCTTCATTCAAATGAGCCAACGAATAATTATTCTAACCCAAATCCTTTAAAGTCAACAACATCTAATCATAATCGAAATTCCTCACCACAATTTACTTCTCATACTACACATACATTTCAATCCGTTTTGTTGTACACTATACTGTTGAATGTTTGTACAAATCATGGACAATTTCCATTACGTGCTCTTCTAGATCCCGGTTCACAGGGTAGCCTGATTTCAGAATAAGCAGTGCAGTTGTTAGGGCTAAAGAAAACCAAATCCCACTGCAAAGTGATTAGAATTGGCAACAACAGTGAAAATTTATCCAAACAATATACATTTGTATATTGCTCAGAGCTATAAGGATTTCATGAAAGAATATCAATTCTTAGGCCATATGGCGAGAATCGATCATTATCCTGACGACGTTCTCCAAAATTCATATTTCTTGCCTCACCATG
The DNA here is from genome assembly GCA_963513945.1 of Hydrotaea diabolus. Taxonomy (NCBI): domain Eukaryota; kingdom Metazoa; phylum Arthropoda; class Insecta; order Diptera; family Muscidae; genus Hydrotaea; species Hydrotaea diabolus. The sequence continues at coordinate 13,613,583 of OY740722.1, forward strand.
GTGTTTTGAAAGAGGACAGTTCTAAAACAAAACTACGTGTTGTTTTTGAAGGAAGTAAACATGTTGAAGGCCACAAGTCCCTAAACGAGGAACTCATTCCTAGTCCTGCTCTTCAAAACGACCTCCCTTGCATGTAGCCCAGATATCGAAAAGATGTTCCGACAAATTGATGTTCACCCTGAACATCGAAAATTTCAACCAATTTTATGGCGATATAATCCATACGATAATATCTCCATCTGCGAGCTAAATACGGTGACTTATGGTACCACAAGTGCACGTTATTTAACAATTCGTGTTCTACAAAAACTTGCAGAAGACTTTAAATGCGATTTTCCAAAAGTTGCACAAGTTTTGGTGTCAGACTCCTTTGTCGATGACCTTATTTCCGGAGCTGAAAGTCTAAACGATGCAAAACTATTGCAAAAGGATTTATGTGATCTCCTAAAAAGAGAGGGTTGTAATCTTCGCAAGTGGGTTTCTAGCTCAGAAGATCTTTTAAAATATATTCCTGAAAATTGCAGGGATCCATCTCTATCAGTTGGCTTTGATCGGAATAATATTGTGAAAACACTTGGTATTCAATGGAATATAAAAAGTGATTCATTCTCATTTAAAATCTCGACGAAGTCCACTCATTTACCAAGAGGTCAATTCTCTCTGAATCGGCTAGATTGTACGACCCTCTAGGATGGTTAACACCATCGACAATTGTGTAAAAGTCACTTTTCAAAAAGCTATGGGAAAGCGGATTAGATTGGGATACAAAAATCCTACGTGACATTGAAAGAGACTGGCTGAAACACAGATCGTCGTTACGACAACTGGTCAACTTAAAAATACCTAGATGGTTCAAATGGACCCGCGAATCGCAAGTTGATCTACACTGCTTTTGTGATGCATCTACTGTGGCATACGCTGCTGTTGTGTATGCAAGAATTACGAATCGAAGTGGTATATTCGTTTCGATTCTGCAAGCTAAATCCAAAGTTTCTCCAATCAAAACGGTTTCTATACCACGATTGGAACTTTGTGCTGCCAAGCTCTTGGTACAATTGGCACAAAGTGTACAGGAGTCACTAAAAGACCTAAACATTAAAAATATTCATTATTCGAGTGACAGCCTCCTTCAAGCTGGACAGCCTATGTTGCAAATAGGGTTGCGGATATACAAAGGCTGAGCAATGGCCTTCAATTGCAGTATGTTCCGTCCACATTAAATCCCGCAGACTGTGCTTCTAGGGGTATACTTGCTCAAGATTTGGTGAGCAATGAAACTAGGTGGTATGGCCCAAAATTTCTCTACGAGTCCTCATCATCATGGCCTAAAAACCTTTCATATTAGGTAACTACTGAAGAATACAGGAAATCCAAAATTTCGATTCACACCTTAACTGAAAAAATATATCCAGAAATTATGTCAAAATATTCTAAGCTCCAAACATTACTTCGCGTGGCGTCTTGGTGCCATCGTTTCATTTATAATTGCAAGAACCCAAAACTAAAACGAACTGGTGCCTTGACAACAACTGAAACAAACATCACGCTTCATTGCTTGGTAAAATTATCTCAGTTTATTGACTTTTCTGATGAAAGCAAAGCGCTTTCGCCAAATTGAGTCATTAAGCACAGCCCTTTGCTTAAATTAATGCCATATGTATGTATTTCCATTTGTTGACGGAACTAATTAATCCCTCAACTATTATCATTTTTCTATTAAATTTTAGTTTAAAAATACTGTTTCTTATTTTGTTTAACTACAATTACTTTAACCTATTTCTATATTGTACATATTTACATTTTCTGCACTGTAATTAAGTATATTTCTATGATGTTTGCTGCTCCATCTGTTTCTTTGGTCAAATCTCTCTCATTGATACTTATGTGCATACATAAATCTAAACAACATTGGAACTAGAGAGACCAAACAGATTGAATGACATACATACCTACACACGCAGTACTTACATCGCAGCGTAACCACACAGATGACTCGGTTTGCGTTACTATTGTTAGAATTTACACTACTGCTTTGACTTTGTAGCGTGAGATCGAGGCCTCGGTGTTTTGCTTACTTCCCACAGAGAAGTAGCGGATTGATAATTCCAACAAGTCCAACAATTAAGTATCGCTACTAATCATAAATTCTTTAACAGCGACTTGTGTCTTTACAAATGTATACATACAAGTGTATATATACAAAATTATAGTTAATAAAATCTGTGCAAACATTTATTAAATTATAATAAAATTCTTTTCTTCTTTTTCAAATCTCGAATAGGCTTTTCTTTATTATTCGAGCAAATTCTCAACATATTGGTGCCGAAACCCGTGAACCATGACTTCTCTTGACGTTTTAATAAAAGAACAACGCGGTTTATTGCTGTAGCTGGCAAAATACGAAAGTTGGTTTAAAAATAAACCAAAAGTCGAAAAGACGCATGGTTAGTTGAATTCGTTAGCACAACGAGTCGACAAAATATTTAATAAATTCGAGGATCATCATGATAAAATAACACGGCAAGTTTGCGAAACATCCTTAAAAGTTGATGATGGGCCTTATTTGACTGAGGACGTGTATTTCGAATTTTCCGAGAAATATTTAGTGTTTAAAGGTCAAATAATTGACTCTTTGCCCAAAAATTCAGTGGCTCAGTCCCCATTGGCTAGTATATTCACTGCTCCTAATAATCGTGCGGAAACCACTATTAGTTCTGATTCAAGACTACCGAAGATTAACTTACCAAAGTATTCAGGAGAATACACGTACATGGAATGCGTTCCATTCCGGGATATGTATTGCTCCTTGGTTCACAATAATGATTCGCTGAATAAAGTTCAAAAGTTTTATTACTTAAAAGGCACTCTTTCTGGTGAAGCAGCCAATCTTATAAAAACAATTTCTGCCACAGAGGCAAATTATGACTCCGCGTGGGCAATTTTGGAATCGCGATACCAAAACAAGCGAATGCATGTTGGGAATCCAATTTCAAAATTGTTTAACATTCCTAAGTCTGACGGAGGTTTTCAATCTATAAAAGTCTTACTTGACTCTGCGCAAGAATGTCTGCGTCGCTTAAGAATTTAGAAGTTAGCACTCTTAGCTGGGATCCAATACTTATACTTTTTATTGGTCCAGAAGCTCGATTTGCAGACACGCAAAAAGTGGTCCCTAAAATCTGCGACGACATTACAAACAAGATCTGAACTTGCCACTTTTCTCGAAAGAACTTTTCGCACACTGGAGTCTTTGGCCGATGAATTTCCCTCTGCTTATAAAACAAAGTTTACTAAAAATGTTAAAACTTTCACCCAACCCAACAAAACTTGTCATTCTGTAAATTTTTCAAAGCAATATAACGCATCCTGCTCATATTGTGAGAAATTTCATTCTCTTTCCAAATGCTACAAATTTCTTTCATTAACTTTACATGTCAAAATCGAATTTTTGGCCAATAAAAACATTTGTCGCAATTGTTTTGTGGTCGGACATAACCACAACAGTTGTGGCTCCGCCTTTCGCTGCATTATTTGCAAAGAAATGCACCTTACGGCTCTTCATTCAAATGCGCCAAAGAATAATTATTCTAACCCAAATCCTTTAAAGTCAACAACATCTAATCATAATCGAAATTCCTCACCACAACTTACTTCTCATACTACACATACATTTCAATCATTTCATATTAGGTAACTACTGAAGAATAAAGGAAAACCAAAATTTCGATTCACACCTTAACTGAAAATATATATCCAGAAATTATGTCAAAATATTCTAAGCTCCAAACATTAATTCGCGTGGCTTCTTGGTGCCATCGTTTCATTTATAATTGCAAGAACCCAAAATTAAAACGAACTGGTGTCTTGACAACAACTGAAACAAACATCACGCTTCATTGCTTGGTAAAAGTATCTCAGTTTATTGACTTTTCTGATGAAAGCAAAGCGCTTTCGCCAAATTGAGTCATTAAGCACAGTCCTTTGCTTAAATTAATGCCATATGTATGTATTTCCACTTGTTGACGGAAATAATTAATCCCTCAACTATTATCATTTTTCTATTAAATTTTAGTTTAAAAATACTGTTTCTTATTTTCGTTTAACTACAATTACTTTAACCTATTTCTATATTGTACATATTTACATTTTCTGCACTGTAATTAAGTATATTTCTATGATGTTTGCTGCTCCATCTGTTTCTTTGGTCAAATCTCTCTCATTGATACTTATGTGCATACATAAATCTAAACAACATTGGAATCAGAGAGACCAAACAGATCGAATGACATACATACTTACACATGCAGTACTTACATCGCAGCGTAATCACACAGGTGCCTCGGCTTGCGTTACTATTGTTAAAATTTACACTACTGCTTTACTGCTTTGACTTTGTATCGTGAGATCGAGGCCTCGGTGTTTTGCTTACTTCCCACAGAGAAGTAGCCGATTGATAATTCCAACAAGAATATTCACACTCAATTTGTGTATTCCAGCTGAATAATATTGGGTTGTGGTATTCTTGTTTGAACTTTTTCTTTTTTTTTTTGGTTTGGACTGCAGACGAATAAGCATCTCAACAATTAAGTATCGCTACTAATCAAAAATTCTTTTACAGCGACTTGTGTCTTTACAAATGTATACATACAAATGTATATATACAAAATTATAGTTAATAAAATCAGTACAAACATTTATTGAATTGGGCCAGAGTCAGAGGGGAAAGATCGTCTGGGCCGTCGCTAGCTGGACTCTTGGGTCTTGAACTCAAGCAGGTCTTTATTCAAGCAAAGATCGTCGAAAGTTCCTTAAATGTGAAATTCATATGTGGGATAAACTTTCGCAAAAGTGTCTTTAACGATTTTACGCCCGTACCCCAAAACCTGTCCATATGCGGCGCTCCTGGAGGTACAAAGCTCCACTCGAGACTTTGAGCAATATTCTGGTGTTGGTCTCCATTTTAATATTCCTACATAAAAGATCATTTCGGTCGTTCCTACGAAGTTTGTGCCATAGTCCAAATGTATTCGGGACGGACAACCCTTGTGTCCACTAAATCGCAAGAGGGCAGCTAAGAATGACAGCGTCGAATAGTTGCTAGAAAGACAGACTTCGTAGCGAAACATACAAAGACACACACGTATCCCTTGGCGATGAGACATGTACGTACGTCGGGTTTGAGTCTTACGGGGTAGAAAACTGTTTGAGACGAAGACTTGGAATTATGGCAGCTGATAGGTTGGAGTTCTTCATTTTCGGGTCTTCACTGCTATGACAAAAGTATTGGTTTGGAAAGGGGAATCTTCAACTCTTATGTAAATCGCTGCGGCATAAGAGCTCTCCGAAGCGTCACATAACCCGTGAGTCTTGACTCAACTTTCTGGGTCAAAACATATCCATCAAGGAACCACAATTGTGTCCATCGGTGGTCAGTTGCCAACAAATTTCTTCCAATTCATTTGGGTTACTTTCTTCGAGATATCATCTCACTGTAGTTTATTTAACCAGACCTGCTGCATGATGGGCTTTCCAATTGCAATGGAGGGGTCGAAGAATGTAGCAATAGTTGAAAGCACATATCGTTTTGTGCTAAAACATTTTTTAGATCTGAAACGCAGTAAAAGTGAATGAGTGGCAGAGAAATTCCATCGTATACTCAAGGTAGGGTTACTGGTGAAAAAATTCAAAAAGTCGCACAAAAAGGGGAATATTTTATAAAAGAGTGGGACAAAAAGTATATTTTTTTAAAAAAAAGAAGACTTTTCATTCAAGTTCATTTTATTAAAACAATACATTTAAATTTTATAAGAAAAGTAACAAACAACACATTAAAAACTAAGTCAGATCCATGAAATGAGAGGTAAAATACACATTCAAACTAAAAAACAATTCAATTTCCGATCCTCATGTACCCTCCTTATCGTATAGTGGAAAGCGCAAAAAAATAGCAACATTTGCTTAAATTGTAGTACCCATATTGACTATTAATCGCCCGCTTATTACCATCGTGGATGTTTTTTGGGCCACTAACCTTTCAGCAGCTTTACTCTTTTTTGATGTATTTAGTGCGTCCCAACTAACAGTACACATTGTACATTCACAAACAATTCTGTTTGATAAGCAAAAACAAGTACTTTTTTATCGAGGTAAAAACTTTTTCCCCTGGCTCAACATACACGCGGACGGACATGGCTAGATCGTGTTAGAAGTTTACGTAAAGCAAGATTATAATGACTTTATGGGGTTTCCGATCAATATTTATTGGTGCTGCAAACGGAATGATAAATTTAATATTCAATTTCGTGAAGGGTATTAAAAATCCAAACATCAAAAGTCGGACATGGAAGACTATATAATACCATGCTCTACTGTATGTGCAGATGAGCCACCTGAAACTAGGTTTTTGGGCTACTTGAAATTATAAACCGGGTTCTTAATATAACAAGATTTATTGAATTATTATTTTATATGGATTCGTTGAGCTTGTTGTAAAATTTAAATTTTTTGTACTTGCTTGAATGGGCCGTATTTTAGGCCACCTCAAATCAAAGTTGCGTACTTGATACATTTTACAAATGTTCCGATTTGTTGATATTTTTACCCTAAAGCACACTATTGTGCAGGCTATTCTGTGCCAAATTTCCTAAAGATTGGATGTAATAAGTGTGTTTTAGAATTGTGCGGCGGAAGTGTTTGGAAGTTGCCTTCTCAGCATATGTGCAATACACACATAGATGCTCTTACACACTACTACGATTATCCATAATGCCTAGCGTAAGCGACAGGTTATAACCAAATAAATTATACTTATTTTTTTTGGGGACAACCCTTAGCCCCAGGAATAATAATACGCGTATCTTTTAAAAGTAATTCACACATTTCGACTTGTGGAAAGTAGCAAAAATTTCAAAAAGTGACAAAAAGGGGATTTAGGAAAAAGGGACAGTAAAAGTCGCATGGCTTCAAGAAAGGGTCAAATTGCCACTTTAGTCGCACAACGGCAACGCTGACACAAGGATTTGGTTAAAGAATCCTCTGATACATTTAACCAATCCACCGATGGTAGTCCCTGTAGGATACGAGGGTCGTTCTAGGTCCATTTCAATGGTTTTTCAATGGCAAAATGTGCTAAGGCAAAATGTGCTAAGGGTATCTTTTCAATTTTCGAGTAGGAGATTTTCCGCATATGGCCTAGATCAAGATCCAAATTGCGTTGTCATATTGCTCCTTTAACTCCGGGTTGTTTTGAAGTCTTCTTTCCATCCGGTAAAACTGGGCTAATGCAACTTTCCGAGATGTGCCAAGTTCCTCACAAGTATTGAATGGCAGGGTGACCATGTATCGTCTAATGCTATTCCGTCGGGTCATATATGTATTCATAATTTCCCTCGCAAAACTTGTTATATTCTGATCTCAAAATCCTTTTTGGGTCTCCTCCACCTCCCAAAAACGTGTTAGTATTTTTTTAAGGGTAATTGTGTGAAATCTGAGTCTCCTGTTTCCTTTCCTGACAAAGTGGTCCTCCAATAACCCAGCCGAAAGCCGTTTTTTGTGTGGGGAGAGATTTGATTGTTTCCATGGGAACTATCATTGCGTAGATCAGATCTCCAACAACCATACCAGCAAGGGATCAGCCAGCTCGATTTCGGCAGCACCCCTAATTTGACTGCAAGATTCCGAGGTGGGAGATAAAAAGGGATGACCGTCAAGACCGGCGCCCACATTTTCAAGCTCAAAAGGAGGATCCACAGCTTGAGCATATTATTAAATAGCAAGCCTTGGTAGATCTTTCCGCCAGAGTTTGACTTAGCACTGTTATATGTACTAAGTATCGCTTGTGGGGAGTCTCGGACGATTTTTAATTTTTTTCGTGATGAAAGTAGACTGTGATCTAAGATCAGTGATAGGGCGAGTATCGTATCTTTGCCCTCATGCTTTTATTTGCACGATGACTTAAATAACACGATAAACGTTGTTGACTTGAAGGGTTGACTTGCAGGTCAAAGTAGTGATTGGTGAAGATTCGATGTGACTGTATAAACGTAGTCAGTGCCGCAGCCCTTGTACTAGGTTGTGCTTCGTCTCTAGTTGCAGATTGCAACCACCTCCCAAAAACGTGTTAGTATGTTTTCAAGGGTAATTGTGTTGCAGAGTGAAATCTGAGTCTCCTATTTCCTTTCCTGACAAAGTGGTCCTCCAATAACCCAGCCGAAAGCCTTTTTTTGTGCGGGGAGAGATTTGATTGTTTCCATGGGAACTGTCATTGCGTAGATCAGATGTCCAACAACCATACCAACAAGGGATCAGTCAGCTCGATTTCGGCAGCACCCCTAATTTGACTGGGGTCAAGATTCCGAGGTGGGAGATATAAAGGGATGACCGTCAAGACCGGCGCCCACATTTTTAAGCTCAAAAGGAGGATCCACAGCTTGAGCATATTATGAAATAGCAAGCCTTGGTAGATCTTTCCGCCAGAGTTGGAATTAGCACTGTTACATGTACTAAGTATCGCTTGTGGGGAGTCTCGGACGATTCTTAATTTTTTTCGTGATGAAAGTAGACTGTGATCTAGGATCAGTGATAGGGCGAGCATCGTATCTCTGACCTCATGCTTTTATTTGCACGATGACTGAAATAACACGATAAACGTTGTTGACATGAAGGGTTGACTTGCAGGTTCAAAGTAGTGATTGGTGGGACAACTCTGTCCATTAATATAACGTGGGTCTTTTTTACCATTATTCCTGGTTTTGAAACCCTAGGTCTTCCGTTACGTATTCTGATGGTCATTGGAGTGAAACGACTTGGTGCATTTCTTAATAAAAGCAGATACAGGCTCATGATTCACCTTCTGAATGAGCGGCTTAGTACAGGGTGGCTGATAAATGTTGTTACATTAAGAAACTTTTTTCTGTTGACTGCCCAAATAGTGGTCCATCTGTTTGGAGGATTGCCGCCAAACAGAAATGGCTAGTTGCGCCATTGTCAATACACCAGCTATTTTTATTCATACCACTGTTAATATAACTGTCGTTAAATGCCAATAGCTGTGTACTACAGCAAGAATTAACTCTACCCTCTTCGGTAGTTTACACTTTGCTGCAAAATGCCCCTGTTGACTACTATAATAACACTTTTTGTTGTTCTCATCGCTGTTACACCCCACACGGGTTACTCCCCACAAATCAGTGTGTACCAACATCTTCATCTGTATACACCAACTCATATACAGTGAGTCAAAAAAGTTTTGGCACACCCAATATTTTTTAGAAAATTTGCGTTAAATTACTTAATAATAACATATTTTCCAAATAAAAAGTCTAGTTAGCCCTATTACTTCATTCGCAACAAAATCCACTATACATAATTTTATGTTGCTACATACTTTTACTTTCAAATTTTAAAAATATGACAAAAACATCCAAGTAATCTCATCAAAAAAGTTTAGGCACACTTTGTGTGTTTTAAATATTTTTGCATGCATCCAACCGAGTTTGCATCATTTCGTAACGAATGCACATTTGTGACTCAGTACTCTATGTGTCAGCGATAGGTTTTTCGTGAGAAGTGCTGGAAATAAGTTGAATAAAATTGGCACTGGCACAGAAATTCCGCTGTAAGTGCGTAAAATAATAATAAACCTTTACGTACTGAACAAATCGTATCGCGAAATTGGAGATATAGTACAGAGGTCGTATTTGACTGTACGGAACATAATAAATATTTACTTAAACACCGGATAACTAGAGCGGGAGACCAGTAGCTCGTTTCTGTATTTCGTACCGTTCGCAGTTACCGATTTGACGTCATTCTCACCTTCACTGTTTCTGTTAGAAATATTGCCGATTCGTATTCCACTCACTCGTTCCAAATCGGCAATATGACATTGTTTTGATTCTACTTCAATAGGAACCGCTTAAAAAGTGTTTCTGTAAGCAAATCGACTCAACTTGAAATCGGTAACTTTCTCACTGATCTTAAGCCAAGTGAGAACTCTGCCGATTGCTATAGTGTTGTTGCAATTATGAGAAAGCAAGTAACCAAATATAACTTTTTAAACCAAATACAATTTTATTGGTGTTATTTTAGACAAATAAACATTTCATTAAAAAATATGTTTTAATTGTGTTATCGCAGTTTAATTGTGTTCGAAAATAGGTAGCAAAACATAAACATTTAATATGGCAGTGTGTTGAAATTTACGATAATTTATGAACCGGTGTCAACAAAATCGGTATGGTAATGCAAAATATTAGAGTGCAAATGTTTGTTTACTTGCAATGAACATCACCAACTGTCAGCTTATTTAATTGCTCGTTCTTTATTTGTTTGCATATTTTTAACAAAATGAGTGAGAAGGTTAGTAATAGTTATATTGTTTGATCTGGACGACCCAAAAAATTTACACAAAGCCGGGAACGAGCTATAGTGGCCGCAGTAACTCAAAATTCAGGATTATCAGATTTAAAATTATGCCAAACCATTCGTAACACTTTACACAGAGCTGGAGATTATGGACGAGTTCATCGACGAAAACCATTTATTTCGACTATTAACAAGAAAAAGAGGTTGGAGTTTGCCAAACTCCATATTAATAAGCCGGAAACATTCTGGAATAGTGTCATATTTAGCTAGGAGTCTTAATATAACCTGTTTGATTCGGATGGAGCAAAAAAAAATTGGCGAAACCCAAGAAAGAGTTCCAAGAGAACAATGTAATCAAATTTGTAAAACATGTCGGCAATAATGTCAAAGTTTGGGGGCGTATAGCGGCATCTGGAGTGGGTAACTTGTTGAGAAAATGGATAATAACTTGTACATGAACATTTTAAAGGAGAATTTGGCTCCAAGTGTTCAGAAGTTGGGCTTAGATAGGAAAACATTTTAGTTTCAACAGGGTACGATCCCAATCATTCTTCGTTTTTGGTCCAGAAATGTCTTATTTACCACTGTAAGCAGCTTAAATCACCACCACAACAATCACAGGATATGAATCCATTTGAACATATTTGGTTTTTGTTGCCAAAAAAAATTAGAAAACATAACACAACATTGAAGAATTCCTTAAGGACGCCATTCGCACGGAATGGGAAAATATTACACAAGAGGAGACATCAAATTTAGTAGGAAGTATGCGAAGGCGCCTGGAGTTGTTATAGAAGCCAACGGAGGCTTAACAAAATACTAGGTGTACGAATTATACTCAAAAATAATTTTTAAAACATAAGTGCCTAAATTTCTTTTATGTAAATCTAATGCATTTTTTTGAATTACCTTTGCATTATAACTAACATAAGTACAAAATTAGAATTTATATTTAGAATTTAAATTGTTTCTTTTTAAATTTGGTGTCTTTATTTTGAATATTTTTTCAATACTAAACACCTTATAAAAAAAATTTTAAATTTACAATTGGTCTATGCCAAAACTTTTTTTCACTTACTGTAGGTCTTGTCGTCAAGTTTGTCAATTTTTATTACTTTTCATATTAGTTCATTTCTTTTTTCACAGAAATTTCTCGGGTTTTAAAATTATATATGTATACTCAAGCTCTTACAACCAAGGTTTACTTTGGAAGTTGCAGCATAAGTTGAAGACGTAGTACATAATTATTACGAATCTTAGACAAATAATCAATACTATCTTAATAATTGAAGTTATGGTCAAATTGCCTTTTTAGAAAGCAAAAAGTTTGGCATTATTTATTTTTCGTCTGAAAATACAAATTTGGAAAGTAAGTAACATCATTGTTTGAGGAAGTACTGAATGTTTTGCTCGTTTGTTTTATTTCGGTTTGTTGCTTTTACACATTGAACAGGGATTAAACCGGCTCAGGCCTATTGCACATCAAGAGCCATCAATAGATTTCTTTTACAACACACACACGTTGTTGTAAAAGAAATCTATTGATGGCTCTTGATGTGGAGTCTTTTTAGAGGTGGCAAGTGTGAGTTGTATTTTCGTGGGCAATTGTGTGAAGAAAACTTGAAAAGTAAGGTTTACAACAGTAGTTTTCATTCTTTTGTGGAGAGCCTAGCCTTATAAAGTTCGGTTTTACTTTCAACAATTGCAGCAAGGCTTTCAGAAGAGGGTTGTCACGGACCCGAAATCATGATAAAAGTAGTGTGCAGCCACGAAGATCAATGTCACTTTGCCATTTTGTTAAAAACGTGTCTTCTATTTAAATACAGAAGCAAGAGGTCTTGAGCCGGTTTAAACCCTGTTTAATGCAGTACTGAATATTCTTTAATTACTTTGAAATCTCAACTATTTTCCATTAAAGCCACCATTGAAAGTAGGAAAGGGGTTATATCGGCATATATCTCACAGATTGACAACAAATACAATATCGGATATTCTAGAGAAGGGCAGTTACATCTTTGATTGTGTTGAGAAGCAGCTCAGTTCCCAAATACATCCAAAATATTTTGGGAATCGTTGATAAACATGTCACTATTCATTACAACAGGGTACATATACAATTATTTTTCAAGGCACTCAAATATATATTTATTCAATATTTGCGTAGTTCAGATATGCCACTAATAAATTATTTCAATATGAAATCCTCTACGAATTCTTTATTCCTGACAGCTTTGGCATAGTTAAAAACATAATTAAGAACATTTATCTTAATTTGTTCTTGATATTCGTCAGGAAGATTGGTGATCTTGCAACATTGAACATCCAACATTTGAAGTAACGGTTATTAATAAATAAATTGGATTCCTCCGAAGATTGGTTATACAACTTTGATTCATACAACTTAAAACAAAATTTTTTTTATTAATTTTTAATTATTATTAACGATCTTACTTTCTGGGCTGAAAAACTCTACTTGGTTCACAAGAGGCCACGATATTTCGGGAACATCACCCTTATATCCGGACAATGCTTGTTTTTGGTTAAACTTACCGTATCGATCTCTCTTATTCTTCCATCTGGTGTGACAAGCACTTTCTAACAAAAAGGTCCAAAGTATTACGTTTCCACCATATGGTTACAAATGTACCGTAAATACATTCTACTCACTTTCATAGAAGAGCTTATTTCTGCCCAAGCACTTGTCCGTTTTATGTTTGTTGGTCGCATCGTTTTTAACATATAAACATTTATTTTTTCTTACTTCAGTAATTAATTTTTCGTCTTCCTTTTTTCTATTTTTTTCCTTATTACCCGTATTTAGCTTTATTCTGTTGCATCAAATAAAGAAAAGAAAACAAACAAAGCCAAATCGAGCGCAAAACTGTTAAACAAATTGCAACTACGACGCGCCACCGCTTTCTACGGTAGTGCCAAATGCAAATATTTGTAAAATTTTAAAAAAATTGTTCAGAATATATCTTATTTATTGAATTGACAATATCGTCACCCATGTCGCGTACATTGGCCTATCACGAAAATCCTAAGGCTGCTGGCAGAGTGCGCGCTCAAAGCCGAGCCGAGCTGATTAAAATTCTTAAAACTGTGTCCATACAAATTAGCTGAAAGCTGTTTAATTGGAAGAAAACTGTTAAAGCGTTTTTTCGTGCTGATTGGTACTGATATTTGGTTGTATGCATAAATATTTTAGTTGTTTGTAATTTGTAAACGGTTCTTGACGTTTTGATACTGTTGAAATAATTCTCTCTGTTTTGTTTGACAAGTTTTTCGAATATAATTTAAATTTGATCAATCATATTCATAATTAAGTGATTATTCACAGTTCAGCTTAATCAGAAATTTCCATTATTAGATTAATTAATTAATCACATTAACCAAATTATGACTAACAAATATCTACTACATAATAACATTCATAAATAAAAAAATATAAAAAAAAAACTCATAACACACAGCAAAAACAGTGCATAATCAGCGCCGATTTCTGCATTCACTCTTCCATCCCCAAATTTCATATAAGAATGAAATAAGTTCGGCTCCGCTTTGAGCGCGCACTCTGCCATCAGCCTAAGGAAGACTTTGGATATTGCTGTTAAGTGTATTGCGATCTTACTGTTTATGTAGTTTTTCCTCTACATCTGTAAAGACATTAGCCAATGTTTGAAAGTCTGGTGTGATTTCAGCAAAAACATTTTTCGACTGAGATATGGCTTTTAGATGATGTCGTACATCGTCAACTGTTTGAAGTTCTCCTTCGAATGTCAGATAGGCATGTGTACAAATAAACTCATTTTTTTTTCTTCTTAAAAAATACAGTTTATTTTAAGTAGAGACAAAAGAGAAAAATAAAAATTAAAACTAGCTTAAAAATTTCTTAACCAACGCACTTGTATATGCCACTCATTCACAATTTTGATGTTCTGTGCGTGTTTATACTGTTTATTCAGCATTTTGAAAGGTTTCCATGGGATTGAGCATAACGGATTCATATGTGGGATAAACTTTCGCAAACGTGTCTTTAACGATTTTACGCCCGCACCCCAAAACCTGCCCATATGCGGTGCTCCTGTAGGTATAAAGCTCCACTCGAGACTTTGAGCAATATTCTGGTGTTGGTCTCCCTTTTAATATTCCTACATAAAAGAAATTCTCTTTTTGCGTATCATTTCGGTCGTTCCTACGAAGTTTGTGCCATAGTCCAAATGTATTTGGGACGGACAACCCCGGTGAATGACAGCGTCGAATATTTTCTAGAAAGACAGACTTCGTAGCGAGACATACAAAGACACACACGTATCCCTTGGCGATGAGACATGTACGCCGGGTTTGAGTCTTACGGGGTATAAAACTGTTTGAGACGAAGGCTTGGAATTATGTCAGCTGATAGGTTGGAGATCTTCATTTGCGGGTCTTCGCTCCTATGGCAAAAGTATGGGTTTGGAAAGGGGAATCTTCAACCCTTATGTAAATCTCTGCGGCATAAGAGCTCTCCGAAGCGTCACATAACCCGTGAGTCTTGACTCGACTTTCTGGGTCAAAACATATCCATCAAGGAACCACAATTGTGTCCATCGGTGGTCAGTTGCCAACAACTTTCTGCCAATTCATTTGCGTTACTTTCTTCGAGATATCATCTCACTGTAGTTTATTTAACCAGACCTGTTGCATGATGGGCTTTCCAATTACAATGGCGGGGTCGAAGAATGTAGCAATAATTGAAAGCACATATCGTTTTGTGCTAAAACATTTTTTAGATCTGAAGCGCAGTAAAAGTGAATGAGTCGGCAGTGAATTTCCATCGTATACTCAAGGCAGGGTTACTGTTGAAAAAATTCAAAAAGTCGCACAAAAAGGGGAATTTTTTTTAAAGAGTGGGACAAAAAGGATAGTTTTTAAAAAAGAAGTCGCAAACTTTTCATTCAATTTAATTTTTTTAAAACAATACATTTAAATTTTATAAGAAAAGTAACAAACAACACATTAAAAACTAAGTCAGATCCATGAAATGAGAGGTAAAATACACATTCAAACTAAAAAACAATTCAATTTCCGATCCTCATGTACCCTCCTTATCGTATAGTGGAAAGCGCAAAAAAATAGCAACATTTGCTTAAATTGTAGTACCCAGCACATTGTATATTCACAAACAATTCTGCTTTGGTAAGCAAAAACGAGTACTTTTCCCCTGGGTCGATTTCGCCCATTTACAATCCCAAATAGCTTGTTACCATAAGCCTGCATCATGCAAAATTTCTGAATACTAGGTTGATACGTTTGAAAGATATCATGCCTTCAACATACACGCGGACGGACATGGCTAGATCGTGTTAGAAGTCAAGATTATAATGACTTTATGGGGTCTCCGATCAATATATCTTGGTGCTGCAAACGGAATGACAAATTTAATATTCAATTTCGTGAAGGGTATTAAAAATCCAAACATCAAAAGTCGGACATGGAAGACTATATAATACCATGCTCTACTGTATGTGCAGATGAGCCACCTGAAACTAGGTTTTTGGGCTACTTGAAATTATAAACCGGGTTCTTAATATAACAAGATTTATTGAATTATTATTTTATATGGATTCGTTGGGCTTGTTGTAAAATTTAAATTTTTTGTACTTGCTTGAATGGGCCGTATTTTAGGCCACCTCAAATCAAAGTTGCGTACTTGATACATTTTACAAATGTTCCGATTTGTTGATATTTTTACCCTAAAGCTCACTATTGTGCAGGCTATTCTGTGCCAAATTTCCTAAAGATTGGATGTAATAAGTGTGTTTTAGAATTGTGCGGCGGAAGTGTTTGGAGGTTGCCTTCTCAGCATATGTGCAATACACACATAGATGCTCTTACACACTACTACGATTATCCATAATGCCTAGCGTAAGCGCCAGATTATAACCAAATAAATTATACTTATTTTTTTTGGGGACAACCCTTAGCCCCAGGAATAATAATACGCGTATATTTTAAAAGTGATTCACACATTTCGACTTGTGGAAAGTAGCAAAAATTTCAAAAAGTGACAAAAAGGGGATTTAGGAAAAAGGAACAGTAAAAGTCGCATGGCTTCAAGAAAGGGTCAAATTGCCACTTTAGTCGCACAACGGCAACGCTGACCCAAGGATTTGGTTAAAGAATCCTCTGATACATTTAACCAATCCACCGATGGTAGTCCCTGTAGGATACGAGGGTCGTTCTAGGTCCATTTCAATGGTTTTTCAATGCCAAAATGTGCTAAGGCAAAATGTGCTAAGGGTATCTTTTCAATTTTCGAGTAGGAGATTTTCCGCATATGGCCTAGATCAAGATCCAAATTGCGTTGTCATATTGCTCCTTTAACTCCGGGTTGTTTTGAAGTCTTCTTTCCATCCGGTAAAACTGGGCTAATGCAACTTTCCGAGATGTGCCAAGTTCCTCACAAGTATTGAATGGCAGGGTGACCATGTATCGTCTAATGCTATTCCGTCGGGTCATATATGTATTCATAATTTCCCTCGCAAAACTTGTTATCTTCTGATCTCAAAATCCTTTTTGGGTCTCCTCCACCTCCCAAAAACGTGTTAGTATTTTTTTAAGGGTAATTGTGTGCAGAGTGAAATCTGAGTCTCCTGTTTCCTTTCCTGACAAAGTGGTCCTCCAATAACCCAGCCGAAAGCCGTTTTTTGTGCGGGGAGAGATTTGATTGTTTCCATGGGAACTGTCATTGCGTAGATCAGATGTCCAACAACCATACCAGCAAGGGATCAGTCAGCTCGATTTCGGCAGCACCCCTAATTTGACTGGGGTCAAGATTCCGAGGTGGGAGATATAAAGGGATGACCGTCAAGACCGGCGCCCACATTTTCAAGCTCAAAAGGAGGATCCACAGCTTGAGCATATTATGAAATAGCAAGCCTTGGTAGATCTTTCCGCCAGAGTTTGAGTTTAGCACTGTTATATGTACTAAGTATCGCTTGTGGGGAGTCTCGGACGATTCTTAATTTTTTTCGTGATGAAAGTAGACTGTGATCTAAGATCAGTGATAGGGCGAGCATCGTATCTCTGCCCTCATGCTTTTATTTGCACGATGACTTAAATAACACGATAAACGTTGTTGACTTGAAGGGTTGACTTGCAGGTCAAAGTAGTGATTGGTGAAGATTCGATGTGGACTGTATAAACGTAGTCAGTGCCGCAGCACTTGTACTAGGTTGTGCTTCGTCTCTAGTTGCAGATTGCAACCACCTCCCAAAAACGTGTTAGTATGTTTTCAAGGGTAATTGTGTTGCAGAGTGAAATCTGAGTCTCCTATTTCCTTTCCTGACAAAGTGGTCCTCCAATAACCCAGCCGAAAGCCTTTTTTTGTGCGGGGAGAGATTTGATTGTTTCCATGGGAACTGTCATTGCGTAGATCAGATGTCCAACAACCATACCAACAAGGGATCAGTCAGCTCGATTTCGGCAGCACCCCTAATTTGACTGGGGTCAAGATTCCGAGGTGGGAGATATAAAGGGATGACCGTCAAGACCGGCGCCCACATTTTTAAGCTCAAAAGGAGGATCCACAGCTTGAGCATATTATGAAATAGCAAGCCTTGGTAGATCTTTCCGCCAGAGTTGGAATTAGCACTGTTACATGTACTAAGTATCGCTTGTGGGGAGTCTCGGACGATTCTTAATTTTTTTCGTGATGAAAGTAGACTGTGATCTAGGATCAGTGATAGGGCGAGCATCGTATCTCTGACCTCATGCTTTTATTTGCACGATGACTGAAATAACACGATAAACGTTGTTGACATGAAGGGTTGACTTGCAGGTTCAAAGTAGTGATTGGTGGGACAACTCTGTCCATTAATATAACGTGGGTCTTTTTTACCATTATTCCTGGTTTTGAAACCCTAGGTCTTCCGTTACGTATTCTGATGGTCATTGGAGTGAAACGACTTGGTGCATTTCTTAATAAAAGCAGATACAGGCTCATGATTCACCTTCTGAATGAGCGGCTTAGTACAGGGTGGCTGATAAATGTTGTTACATTAAGAAACTTTTTTCTGTTGACTGCCCAAATAGTGGTCCATCTGTTTGGAGGATTGCCGCCAAACAGAAATGGCTAGTTGCGCCATTGTCAATACACCAGCTATTTTTATTCATACCACTGTTAATATAACTGTCGTTAAATGCCAATAGCTGTGTACTACAGCAAGAATTAACTCTACCCTCTTCGGTAGTTTACACTTTGCTGCAAAATGCCCCTGTTGACTACTATAATAACACTTTTTGTTGTTCTCATCGCTGTTACACCCCACACGGGTTACTCCCCACAAATCAGTGTGTACCAACATCTTCATCTGTATACACCAACTCATATACAGTGAGTCAAAAAAGTTTTGGCACACCCAATATTTTTTAGAAAATTTGCGTTAAATTACTTAATAATAACATATTTTCCAAATAAAAAGTCTAGTTAGCCCTATTACTTCATTCGCAACAAAATTCACTATACATAATTTTATGTTGCTACATACTTTTACTTTCAAATTTTAAAAATATGACAAAAACATCCAAGTAATCACATCAAAAAAGTTTAGGCACACTTTGTGTGTTTTAAATATTTTTGCATGCATCCAACCGAGTTTGCATCATTTCGTAACGAATGCACATTTGTGACTCAGTACTCTATGTGTCGGCGATAGGTTTTTCGTGAGAAGTTCTGGAAATAAGTTGAATAAAATGGGCACTGGCACAGAAATTCCGCTGTAAGTGCGTAAAATAATAATAAACCTTTACGTACTGAACAAATCGTATCGCGAAATTGGAGATATAGTACAGAGGTCGTATTCGACTGTACGGAACATAATAAATATTTACTTAAACACCGGATAACTAGAGCGGGAGACCAGTAGCTCGTTTCTGTATTTCGTACCGTTCGCAGTTACCGATTTGACGTCATTCTCCCCTTCACTGTTTCTGTAAGAAATATTGCCGATTCGTATTCCACTCACTCGTTTCAAATCGGCAATATGACATTGTTTTGATTCTACTTCAATAGGAACCGCTTAAAAAGTGTTTCTGTAAGCAAATCGACTCAACTTGAAATCGGTAACTTTCTCACTGATCTTAAGCCAAGTGAGAACTCTGCCGATTGCTATAGTGTTGTTGCAATTATGAGAAAGCAAGTAACCAAATATAACTTTTTAAACCAAATACAATTTTATTGGTGTTATTTTAGACAAATAAACATTTCATTAAAAAATATGTTTTAATTGTGTTATCGCGGTTTAATTGTGTTCGAAAATAGGTAGCAAAACATAAACATTTAATATGGCAGTGTGTTGAAATTTACGATAATTTATGAACCGGTGTCAACAAAATCGGTATGGTAATGCAAAATATTAGAGTGCAAATGTTTGTTTACTTGCAATGAACATCACCAACTGTCAGCTTATTTAATTGCTCGTTCTTTATTTGTTTGCATATTTTTAACAAAATGAGTGAGAAGGTTAGTAATAGTTATATTGTTTGATCTGGACGACCCAAAAAATTTACACAAAGCCGGGAACGAGCTATAGTGGCCGCAGTAACTCAAAATTCAGGATTATCAGATTTAAAATTATGCCAAATCATTCGTAACACTTTACACAGAGCTGGAGATTATGGACGAGTTCATCGACGAAAACCATTTATTTCGACTATTAACAAGAAAAAGAGGTTGGAGTTTGCCAAACTCCATATTAATAAGCCGGAAACATTCTGGAATAGTGTCATATTTAGCTAGGAGTCTTAATATAACCTGTTTGATTCGGATGGAGCAAAAAAAAATTGGCGAAACCCAAGAAAGAGTTCCAAGAGAACAATGTAATCAAATTTGTAAAACATGTCGGCAATAATGTCAAAGTTTGGGGGCGTATAGCGGCATCTGGAGTGGGTAACTTGTTGAGAAAATGGATAATAACTTGTACATGAACATTTTAAAGGAGAATTTGGTTCCAAGTGTTCAGAAGTTGGGCTTAGATAGGAAAACATTTTAGTTTCAACAGGGTACGATCCCAATCATTCTTCGTTTTTGGTCCAGAAATGTCTTATTTACCACTGTAAGCAGCTTAAATCACCACCACAACAATCACAGGATATGAATCCATTTGAACATATTTGGTTTTTGTTGCCAAAAAAAATTAGAAAACATAACACAACATTGAAGAATTCCTTAAGGACGCCATTCGCACGGAATGGGAAAATATTACACAAGAGGAGACATCAAATTTAGTAGGAAGTATGCGAAGGCGCCTGGAGTTGTTATAGAAGCCAACGGAGGCTTAACAAAATACTAGGTGTACGAATTATACTCAAAAATAATTTTTAAAACATAAGTGCCTAAATTTCTTTTATGTAAATCTAATGCATTTTTTTGAATTACCTTTGCATTATAACTAACATAAGTACAAAATTAGAATTTATATTTAGAATTTAAATTGTTTCTTTTTAAATTTGGTGTCTTTATTTTGAATATTTTTTCAATACTAAACACCTTATAAAAAAAATTTTAAATTTACAATTGGTCTATGCCAAAACTTTTTTTTACTTACTGTAGGTCTTGTCGTCAAGTTTGTCAATTTTTATTACTTTTCATATTAGTTCATTTCTTTTTTCACAGAAATTTCTCGGGTTTTAAAATTATATATGTATACTCAAGCTCTTACAACCAAGGTTTACTTTGGAAGTTGCAGCATAAGTTGAAGACGTAGTACATAATTATTACGAATCTTAGACAAATAATCAATACTATCTTAATAATTGAAGTTATGGTCAAATTGCCTTTTTAGAAAGCAAAAAGTTTGGCATTATTTATTTTTCGTCTGAAAATACAAATTTGGAAAGTAAGTAACATCATTGTTTGAGGAAGTACTGAATGTTTTGCTCGTTTGTTTTATTTCGGTTTGTTGCTTTTACACATTGAACAGGGATTAAACCGGCTCAGGCCTATTGCACATCAAGAGCCATCAATAGATTTCTTTTACAACACACACACGTTGTTGTAAAAGAAATCTATTGATGGCTCTTGATGTGGAGTCTCTTTAGAGGTGGCAAGTGTGAGTTGTATTTTCGTGGGCAATTGTGTGAAGAAAACTTGAAAAGTAAGGTTTACAACAGTAGTTCTCATTCTTTTTTGGAGAGCCTAGCCTTATAAAGTTCGGTTTTACTTTCAACAATTGCAGCAAGGCTTTCAGAAGAGGGTTGTCACGGACCCGAAATCATGATAAAAGTAGTGTGCAGCCACGAAGATCAATGTCACTTTGCCATTTTGTTAAAAACGTGTCTTCTATTTAAATACAGAAGCAAGAGGTCTTGAGCCGGTTTAAACCCTGTTCAATGCAGTACTGAATATTCTTTAATTACTTTGAAATCTCAACTATTTTCCATTAAAGCCACCATTGAAAGTAGGAAAGGGGTTATATCGGCATATATCTCACAGATTGACAACAAATACAATATCGGATATTCTAGAGAAGGGCAGTTACATCTTTGATTGTGTTGAGAAGCAGCTCAGTTCCCAAATACATCCAAAATATTTTGGGAATCGTTGATAAACATGTCACTATTCATTACAACAGGGTACATATACAATTATTTTTCAAGGCACTCAAATATATATTTATTCAATATTTGCGTAGTTCAGATATGCCACTAATAAATTATTTCAATATGAAATCCTCTACGAATTCTTCATTTCTGACAGCTTTGGCATAGTTAAAAACATAATTAAGAACATTTATCTTAATTTGTTCTTGATATTCGTCAGGAAGATTGGTGATCTTGCAACATTGAACATCCAACATTTGAAGTAACGGTTATTAATAAATAAATTGGATTCCTCCGAAGATTGGTTATACAACTTTGATTCATACAACTTAAAACAAAATTTTTTTTATTAATTTTTAATTATTATTAACGATCTTACTTTCTGGGCTGAAAAACTCTACTTGGTTCACAAGAGGCCACGATATTTCGGGAACATCACCCTTATATCCGGACAATGCTTGTTTTTGGTTAAACTTACCGTATCGATCTCTCTTATTCTTCCATCTGGTGTGACAAGCACTTTCTAACAAAAAGGTCCAAAGTCTTACGTTTCCACCATATGGTTACAAATGTACCGTAAATACATTCTACTCACTTTCATAGAAGAGCTTATTTCTGCCCAAGCACTTGTCCGTTTTATGTTTGTTGGTCGCATCGTTTTTAACATTTTCTTACTTCAGTAATTAATTTTTCGTCTTCCTTTTTTCTATTTTTTTCCTTATTACCCGTATTTAGCTTTATTCTGTTGCATCAAATAAAGAAAAGAAAACAAACAAAGCCAAATCGAGCGCAAAACTGTTAAACAAATTGCAACTACGACGCGCCACCGCTTTCTACGGTAGTGCCAAATGCAAATATTTGTAAAATTTTAAAAAAATTGTTCAGAATATATCTTATTTATTGAATTGACAATATCGTCACCCATGTCGCGTACATTGGCCTATCACGAAAATCCTAAGGCTGCTGGCAGAGTGCGCGCTCAAAGCCGAGCCGAGCTGATTAAAATTCTTAAAACTGTGTCCATACAAATTAGCTGAAAGCTGTTTAATTGGAAGAAAACTGTTAAAGCGTTTTTTCGTGCTGATTGGTACTGATATTTGGTTGTATGCATAAATATTTTAGTTGTTTGTAATTTGTAAACGGTTCTTGACGTTTTGATACTGTTGAAATAATTCTCTCTGTTTTGTTTGACAAGTTTTTCGAATATAATTTAAATTTGATCAATCATATTCATAATTAAGTGATTATTCACAGTTCAGCTTAATCAGAAATTTCCATTATTAGATTAATTAATTAATCACATTAACCAAATTATGACTAACAAATATCTACTACATAATAACATTCATAAATAAAAAAATATAAAAAAAAACTCATAACACACAGCAAAAACAGTGCATAATCAGCGCCGATTTCTGCATTCACTCTTCCATCCCCAAATTTCATATAAGAATGAAATAAGTTCGGCTCCGCTTTGAGCACGCACTCTGCCATCAGCCTAAGGAAGACTTTGGATATTGCTGTTAAGTGTATTGCGATCTTACTGTTTATGTAGTTTTTCCTCTACATCTGTAAAGACATTAGCCAATGTTTGAAAGTCTGGTGTGATTTCAGCAAAAACATTTTTCGACTGAGATATGGCTTTTAGATGATGTCGTACATCGTCAACTGTTTGAAGTTCTCCTTCGAATGTCAGATAGGCATGTGTACAAATAAACTCATTTTTTTTTCTTCTTAAAAAATACAGTTTATTTTAAGTAGAGACAAAAGAGAAAAATAAAAATTAAAACTAGCTTAAAAATTTCTTAACCAACGCACTTGTATATGCCACTCATTCACAATTTTGATGTTCTGTGCGTGTTTATACTGTTTATTCAGCATTTTGAAAGGTTTCCATGGGATTGAGCATAACGGATTCATATGTGGGATAAACTTTCGCAAACGTGTCTTTAACGATTTTACGCCCGCACCCCAAAACCTGCCCATATGCGGTGCTCCTGTAGGTATAAAGCTCCACTCGAGACTTTGAGCAATATTCTGGTGTTGGTCTCCTTTTAATAATCCTAGATAAAAGAAATTCTATTT
Source organism: Hydrotaea diabolus (assembly GCA_963513945.1). Classification (NCBI taxonomy): domain Eukaryota; kingdom Metazoa; phylum Arthropoda; class Insecta; order Diptera; family Muscidae; genus Hydrotaea; species Hydrotaea diabolus. The sequence continues at coordinate 13,637,616 of OY740722.1, forward strand.
TTGCGTATCATTTCGGTCGTTCCTACGAAGTTTGTGCCATAGTCCAAATGTATTTGGGACGGACAACCCCGGTGAATGACAGCGTCGAATATTTTCTAGAAAGACAGACTTCGTAGCGAGACATACAAAGACACACACGTATCCCTTGGCGATGAGACATGTACGCCGGGTTTGAGTCTTACGGGGTATAAAACTGTTTGAGACGAAGGCTTGGAATTATGTCAGCTGATAGGTTGGAGATCTTCATTTGCGGGTCTTCGCTCCTATGGCAAAAGTATGGGTTTGGAAAGGGGAATCTTCAACCCTTATGTAAATCTCTGCGGCATAAGAGCTCGCCGAAGCGTCACATAACCCGTGAGTCTTGACTCGACTTTCTGGGTCAAAACATATCCATCAAGGAACCACAATTGTGTCCATCGGTGGTCAGTTGCCAACAAACTTTCTGCCAATTCATTTGCGTTACTTTCTTCGAGATATCATCTCACTGTAGTTTATTTAACCAGACCTGTTGCATGATGGGCTTTCCAATTACAATGGCGGGGTCGAAGAATGTAGCAATAATTGAAAGCACATATCGTTTTGTGCTAAAACATTTTTTAGATCTGAAGCGCAGTAAAAGTGAATGAGTCGGCAGTGAATTTCCATCGTATACTCAAGGCAGGGTTACTATTGAAAAAATTCAAAAAGTCGCACAAAAAGGGGAATTTTTTTTAAAGAGTGGGACAAAAAGGATAGTTTTTAAAAAAGAAGTCGCAAACTTTTCATTCAATTTAATTTTTTTAAAACAATACATTTAAATTTTATAAGAAAAGTAACAAACAACACATTAAAAACTAAGTCAGATCCATGAAATGAGAGGTAAAATACACATTCAAACTAAAAAACAATTCAATTTCCGATCCTCATGTACCCTCCTTATCGTATAGTGGAAAGCGCAAAAAAATAGCAACATTTGCTTAAATTGTAGTACCCAGCACATTGTATATTCACAAACAATTCTGCTTTGGTAAGCAAAAACGAGTACTTTTCCCCTGGGTCGATTTCGCCCATTTACAATCCCAAATAGCTTGTTACCATAAGCCTGCATCATGCAAAATTTCTAAATACTAGGTTGATACGTTAGAAAGATATCATGCCTTCAACATACACGCGGACGGACATGGCTAGATCGTGTTAGAAGTCAAGATTATAATGACCAAACATCAAAAGTCGGACATGGAAGACTATATAATACCATGCTCTACTGTATGTGCAGATGAGCCACCTGAAACTAGGTTTTTGGGCTACTTGAAATTATAAACCGGGTTCTTAATATAACAAGATTTATTGAATTATTATTTTATATGGATTCGTTGGGCTTGTTGTAAAATTTAAATTTTTTGTACTTGCTTGAATGGGCCGTATTTTAGGCCACCTCAAATCAAAGTTGCGTACTTGATACATTTTACAAATGTTCCGATTTGTTGATATTTTTACCCTAAAGCACACTATTGTGCAGGCTATTCTGTGCCAAATTTCCTAAAGATTGGATGTAATAAGTGTGTTTTAGAATTGTGCGGCGGAAGTGTTTGGAGGTTGCCTTCTCAGCATATGTGCAATACACACATAGATGCTCTTACACACTACTACGATTATCCATAATGCCTAGCGTAAGCGCCAGATTATAACCAAATAAATTATACTTATTTTTTTTGGGGACAACCCTTAGCCCCAGGAATAATAATACGCGTATATTTTAAAAGTGATCCACACATTTCGACTTGTGGAAAGTAGCAAAAATTTCAAAAAGTGACAAAAAGGGGATTTAGGAAAAAGGAACAGTAAAAGTCGCATGGCTTCAAGAAAGGGTCAAATTGCCACTTTAGTCGCACAACGGCAACGCTGACCCAAGGATTTGGTTAAAGAATCCTCTGATACATTTAACCAATCCACCGATGGTAGTCCCTGTAGGATACGAGGGTCGTTCTAGGTCCATTTCAATGGTTTTTCAATGCCAAAATGTGCTAAGGGTATCTTTTCAATTTTCGAGTAGGAGATTTTCCGCATATGGCCTAGATCAAGATCCAAATTGCGTTGTCATATTGCTCCTTTAACTCCGGGTTGTTTTGAAGTCTTCTTTCCATCCGGTAAAACTGGGCTAATGCAACTTTCCGAGATGTGCCAAGTTCCTCACAAGTATTGAATGGCAGGGTGACCATGTATCGTCTAATGCTATTCCGTCGGGTCATATATGTATTCATAATTTCCCTCGCAAAACTTGTTATCTTCTGATCTCAAAATCCTTTTTGGGTCTCCTCCACCTCCCAAAAACGTGTTAGTATTTTTTTAAGGGTAATTGTGTGCAGAGTGAAATCTGAGTCTCCTGTTTCCTTTCCTGACAAAGTGGTCCTCCAATAACCCAGCCGAAAGCCGTTTTTTGTGCGGGGAGAGATTTGATTGTTTCCATGGGAACTGTCATTGCGTAGATCAGATGTCCAACAACCATACCAGCAAGGGATCAGCCAGCTCGATTTCGGCAGCACCCCTAATTTGACTGGGGTCAAGATTCCGAGGTGGGAGATATAAAGGGATGACCGTCAAGACCGGCGCCCACATTTTCAAGCTCAAAAGGAGGATCCACAGCTTGAGCATATTATGAAATAGCAAGCCTTGGTAGATCTTTCCGCCAGAGTTTGAGTTTAGCACTGTTATATGTACTAAGTATCGCTTGTGGGGAGTCTCGGACGATTCTTAATTTTTTTCGTGATGAAAGTAGACTGTGATCTAAGATCAGTGATAGGGCGAGCATCGTATCTCTGCCCTCATGCTTTTATTTGCACGATGACTTAAATAACACGATAAACGTTGTTGACTTGAAGGGTTGACTTGCAGGTCAAAGTAGTGATTGGTGAAGATTCGATGTGGACTGTATAAACGTAGTCAGTGCCGCAGCACTTGTACTAGGTTGTGCTTCGTCTCTAGTTGCAGATTGCAACCACCTCCCAAAAACGTGTTAGTATGTTTTCAAGGGTAATTGTGTTGCAGAGTGAAATCTGAGTCTCCTATTTCCTTTCCTGACAAAGTGGTCCTCCAATAACCCAGCCGAAAGCCTTTTTTTGTGCGGGGAGAGATTTGATTGTTTCCATGGGAACTGTCATTGCGTAGATCAGATGTCCAACAACCATACCAACAAGGGATCAGTCAGCTCGATTTCGGCAGCACCCCTAATTTGACTGGGGTCAAGATTCCGAGGTGGGAGATATAAAGGGATGACCGTCAAGACCGGCGCCCACATTTTTAAGCTCAAAAGGAGGATCCACAGCTTGAGCATATTATGAAATAGCAAGCCTTGGTAGATCTTTCCGCCAGAGTTGGAATTAGCACTGTTACATGTACTAAGTATCGCTTGTGGGGAGTCTCGGACGATTCTTAATTTTTTTCGTGATGAAAGTAGACTGTGATCTAGGATCAGTGATAGGGCGAGCATCGTATCTCTGACCTCATGCTTTTATTTGCACGATGACTGAAATAACACGATAAACGTTGTTGACATGAAGGGTTGACTTGCAGGTTCAAAGTAGTGATTGGTGGGACAACTCTGTCCATTAATATAACGTGGGTCTTTTTTACCATTATTCCTGGTTTTGAAACCCTAGGTCTTCCGTTACGTATTCTGATGGTCATTGGAGTGAAACGACTTGGTGCATTTCTTAATAAAAGCAGATACAGGCTCATGATTCACCTTCTGAATGAGCGGCTTAGTACAGGGTGGCTGATAAATGTTGTTACATTAAGAAACTTTTTTCTGTTGACTGCCCAAATAGTGGTCCATCTGTTTGGAGGATTGCCGCCAAACAGAAATGGCTAGTTGCGCCATTGTCAATACACCAGCTATTTTTATTCATACCACTGTTAATATAACTGTCGTTAAATGCCAATAGCTGTGTACTACAGCAAGAATTAACTCTACCCTCTTCGGTAGTTTACACTTTGCTGCGAAATGCCCCTGTTGACTACTATAATAACACTTTTTGTTGTTCTCATCGTTGTTACACCCCACACGGGTTACTCCCCACAAATCAGTGTGTACCAACATCTTCATCTGTATACACCAACTCATATACAGTGAGTCAAAAAAGTTTTGGCACACCCAATATTTTTTAGAAAATTTGCGTTAAATTACTTAATAATAACATATTTTCCAAATAAAAAGTCTAGTTAGCCCTATTACTTCATTCGCAACAAAATCCACTATACATAATTTTATGTTGCTACATACTTTTACTTTCAAATTTTAAAAATATGACAAAAACATCCAAGTAATCACATCAAAAAAGTTTAGGCACACTTTGTGTGTTTTAAATATTTTTGCATGCATCCAACCGAGTTTGCATCATTTCGTAACGAATGCACATTTGTGACTCAGTACTCTATGTGTCAGCGATAGGTTTTTCGTGAGAAGTGCTGGAAATAAGTTGAATAAAATGGGCACTGGCACAGAAAATCCGCTGTAAGTGCGTAAAATAATAATAAACCTTTACGTACTGAACAAATCGTATCGCGAAATTGGAGATATAGTACAGAGGTCGTATTTGACTGTACGGAACATAATAAATATTTACTTAAACACCGGATAACTAGAGCGGGAGCCCAGTAGCTCGTTTCTGTATTTCGTACCGTTCGCAGTTACCGATTTGACGTCATTCTCACCTTCACTGTTTCTGTTAGAAATATTGCCGATTCGTATTCCACTCACTCGTTCCAAATCGGCAATATGACATTGTTTTGATTCTACTTCAATAGGAACCGCTTAAAAAGTGTTTCTGTAAGCAAATCGACTCAACTTGAAATCGGTAACTTTCTCACTGATCTTAAGCCAAGTGAGAACTCTGCCGATTGCTATAGTGTTGTTGCAATTATGAGAAAGCAAGTAACCAAATATAACTTTTTAAACCAAATACAATTTTATTGGTGTTATTTTAGACAAATAAACATTTCATTAAAAAATATGTTTTAATTGTGTTATCGCAGTTTAATTGTGTTCGAAAATAGGTAGCAAAACATAAACATTTAATATGGCAGTGTGTTGAAATTTACGATAATTTATGAACCGGTGTCAACAAAATCGGTATGGTAATGCAAAATATTAGAGTGCAAATGTTTGTTTACTTGCAATGAACATCACCAACTGTCAGCTTATTTAATTGCTCGTTCTTTATTTGTTTGCATATTTTTAACAAAATGAGTAAGAAGGTTAGTAATAGTTATATTGTTTGATCTGGACGACCCAAAAAATTTACACAAAGCCGGGAACGAGCTATAGTGGCCGCAGTAACTCAAAATTCAGGATTATCAGATTTAAAATTATGCCAAACCATTCGTAACACTTTACACAGAGCTGGAGATTATGGACGAGTTCATCGACGAAAACCATTTATTTCGACTATTAACAAGAAAAAGAGGCTGGAGTTTGCCAAACTCCATATTAATAAGCCGGAAACGTTCTGGAATAGTGTCATATTTAGCTAGGAGTCTTAATATAACCTGTTTGATTCGGATGGAGCAAAATAATTTGGCGAAACCCAAGAAAGAGTTCCAAGAGAACAATGTAATCAAATCTGTAAAACATGTCGGCAATAATGTCAAAGTTTGGGAGCGTATAGCGGCATCTGGAGTGGGTAACATGTTGAGAAAATGGATAATAACTTGTACATGAACATTTTAAAGGAGAATTTGGCTCCAAGTGTTCAGAAGTTGGGCTTAGATAGGAAAACATTTTAGTTTCAACAGGGTACGATCCAAAACATTCTTCGTTTTTGGTCCAGAAATGTCTTATTTACCACTGTAAGCAGCTTAAAACACCACCACAATCACAGGATATGAATCCAACTGAACATATTTGGTTTTTGTTGCCAAAAAAATTAGAAAACATAACACAACATCGAAGAATTCCTTAAGGACGCCATTCGCACGGAATGGGAAAATATTACACAAGATTAGACATCAAATTAAGTAGGAAGTATGCGAAGGCGCCTGGAGTTGTTATAGAAGCCAACGGAGGCTTAACAAAATACTAGGTGTACGAATTATACTCAAAAATAATTTTTAAAACATAAGTGCCTAAATTTCCTTAAAAAAAGTGTAATGAATTGTTTCTTTTGAAATTTGGTGTCTTTATTTTGAATATTTTTTCAATACTAAACACCTTATAAAAAAATTTTAAATTTACAATTGGTCTATGCCAAAACTTTTTTTCACTTACTGTAGGTCTTGTCGTCAAGTTTGTCAATTTTTATTACTTTTCATATGAGTTAATTTCTTTTTTCACAGAAATTTCTCGGGTTTTAAATTTAAATACTGCTGTATACTCAAGCTCTTGCAACCAAGGTTTACTTTGGAAGTTGCAGCATAAGTTGAAGACGTAGTACATAATTATTCCGAATCTTAGACAAATAATCAATACTATCTTAATAATTGAAGTTAGGGTCAAATTGCCTTTTTCTCGTCATGCGATTGATTTGCATAGGTTTAGAAAGCAAAAAATTTTGGCATTATTAATTTTTCGTTTGAAAATACAAATTCGGAAAGTATGTAACATCATGGTTTGAGGAAGTACTGAATATTTTGTAATTACTTTGAAATCTCAACTATTTTCCATTAAAGCCACCATTGAAAGTAGGAAAGGGGTTATATCGGTATATATCTCACAGATTGACAACAAATACAATATCGGATATTCTAGTGAAGGACAGTTACATCTTCGGATGTGTTGAGAAGCAGCTCAGTTCCCAAATACATCCAAAATATTTTGGGAATCGTTGATAAACATGTCACTATTCATTTCAACAGGGGTACATATACAATTATTTTTCAAGGAACTCAAATGTATATTTATTCAATATTTGCGTAGTTCAGATATGCCACTAATAAATTATTTCAATATGAAATCCTCTACGAATTCTCCATTCTTGACAGCTTTGGCATAGTTAAAAACATAATTAAGAACATTTATTTTTTTTTTGTTCTTTTAATTTGTTCTTGACATTCGTCAGGAAGATTGGTGATGTTGCAACATTGAACATCCAACATTTGAAGTAACGGTTATTAATAAATAAATTGGATTCCTCCGACGATTTTGATGCATACAACTTAAAGCAAAATTTTTTTTATTAATTTTTAATTATTATTAACGATCTTACTTTCTGAGCTGAAAAACTCTAGTTGGTTCACAAGAGGCCACGACGTTTCGGGAACATCACCCTTATATCCGGAAAATGCTAGTTTTTGGTTAAACTTAACGTATCGATCTCTTATATTCTTCAACCTGGTGTGACAAGCACTTTCTAACAAAAAGGTCCAAAGTCTTACGTTTCCACCATATGGTTACAAATGTACCGTAAATACATTCCACTCATTTTCATAGAAGAGCTTATTTCTGCCCAAGCGCTTGCCCGTTTTATTTTTGTTGGTCGCATCGTTTTTAACATATAAAAATTTATTTTTTCTTACTTCAGTAATTAATTTTTCGTCTTCCCTTTTTCATAATTTTTTTCCTTATTACTTTGCTTTATTCTGTTGCATCAAATAACGAAAAGAAAACAAACAAAGCCAAATCGAGCGCAAAACTGTTAAACAAATTGCAACTACGCCGCGCCACCGCTTTCTACGGTAGTGCCAAATGCAAATATTTGTAAAATTTTAAAAAATTTGTTCAGAATATAGCTTATTTATTGAATTGACAATAAAGTCACCCATGTCGCGTACATTGGTCTACCACGAAAAGCCTAAGGCTGCTGGCAGAGTGCGCGCCCAAAGCCGAGCCGAGCTGATTAAAATTCTTAAAACTGTGCCCATACAAATTAGCTGAAAGCTGATAAATTGGAAGAAAACTGTTAAAGCGTTTTTTCGTGCTGATTGGTGCTAATATTTGGTTGTATGCATAAATATTTTAGTTGTTTGTAATTTGTAAACGGTTCTTGACGTTTTGATACTGTTGAAATAATTCTCTCAGTTTTGTTTGACAAGTTTTTCGAATATAATTTAAATTTCAATCATATTCATAATTAAGTGATTATTCACAGTTCAGCTTAATCAGAAATTTCCATTATTAGATTAATTAATTAATCACATTAACCAAATTATGACTAACAAATATCAACTACATAATAACATTCATAAATAAAACAATATAAAAATAAACTCATAACACACAGCAAAAACAGTGCAGAATCTGCGCCGATTTCTGCATTCACTCTTCCATCCCCAAATTTCATATAAGAATGAAATAAGTTCGGCTCCGCTTTGAGCGCGCACTCTGCCATCAGCCTAAGGAAGACTTTGGATATTGCTGTTTAGTGTATTGCGGTCTTACTGTTTATGTAGTTTTTCCTCTACATCTGTAAAGACATTAGCCAATGTTTGAAAGTCTGGTGTGATTTCAGCAATAACATTTTTCGACTGAGATATGGCTTTTAGATGATGTCGTACATCGTCAACTGTTTGAAGTTCTCCTTCGAATGCCAGATAGGCATGTGTACAAATAAACTCTTTTTTCTTCTTCTTAAAAAATACAGTTTATTTTAAGAAGAGACAAAAGAGAAAAATAAAAATTAAAACTAGCTAAAAATTTCTTAACCAACGCACTTGTATATGCCACTCATTCACAATTTTGATGTTCTGTGCGTGTTTATACTGTTTATTCAGCATTTTGAATGGTTTCCATGGGATCGAGCATAACGGAATATTAAATCGTTTTGCCGATTCGGTATTATGGTGTTTTCCGGTGTTCTTGGGTATCCGTGGGAACATAGTATAATGATTATGTTGAATGAAATCCGAGCGCCCCTGATCGATGCTATTACCTAAAAGTATAGGATTTGGGAAATCCTTGGTACCTCGATTTGTGTGTCTTGTAATAGATTCGGTAGAGACTGATGTACTGATTCCACTGAGGATATCGATATCCATAGAAAAGGCAGATGTTGTGGTGGGGTTGTTGGAACAATAGTTGCATTCAGCAAATCGAAAATTTCCAATTGGACTCAATTTTTGTTTCTGGCCCAAAAAATATATAAAATCAGTGTTATTTTTATGATGATCTTCCATATACTCAAGACTCAAAGTTTCTTCGATATTGATTTTGGATAATCTGTTTTGTAGAATTGAAGGAAATGGATGCAAAATTAAATTGTCTTTTCTCTAATTTTTATAGATACGTTATTGAATTGTAAAACGTAGGTTCCAGTTAGAGGGGTTCTGTAAATTGGTTCAAATCATCCTGGGGTAATCTCTTTATTTTTTGGTTTCCTCTAAATGTATAGAACGATGCATTCAGATATTTTGCTCTTCAGTAGGTGTCCTATGCATGTTATCGGTATCTAAATTACTAGGTATACAAATTGTTACCTATTCATAAGATTTGTTGGAATTATAGCGTTTAAGATACACAATTTCTTGTTACATTCCAATAAATCTGGATGTAACATTTTGTTTGCAAGATTTTCAAATTTTCTTGGTTTGATAATTTTGTAGTACACATAACAAGGCAAGGTGGCTAGGCATATCAAGGTGGGATACTTATTACGTTAATTAAGGAATTATGCTTGTTTATGTCATTTTTGACTGGACAGATTGGTCAGTCTTCCTTCATGAATTAAATAAAAATAATTTATTCCATGTTTAGTTTATGTTAGTTGTTTTTCTAACTTCTTTATGGGATGTTTATTTGCAAATCCTATCGACAAAAGGTGTTGTGTTAATTATAATTTTCTATGTTGTGTTAGTTTTACTTACAATTAGTTTTACTTTTCATTCGTCACAATTTCTTATTACTGTTAAAAAATTGGACACCACGAAACAATTTAATAATAAAATAATTAAACATATTTAAAAATCGCAGCAAAACTTAACAGTAATATCAAAGTAACGCACTTCTTTTAAGTTTATCTTATTGCAGTAAAGTATTGGAGCTTTGTGTTGTCTTTGTCTTCTTTGGTGTTTATTGATTTCGATATTCTCTGTTGAATTCTTAAACTTTCTAAAGTTTATCTCTTATTATCAATCCTCACCCTGTCTAGTTTTTTCACGTTCTTTAGGTCTCTTTAATACTCGTATGTTGCGACAAAGCAATGTTTTCTTTTCCTTTTCTTATGTCGGCCTTATGTTTGCTGTGCCAACATAAGCTTTGTTGCACTGCTCCCCTTCATTCCCCTTGCATGTTATTTCGTACAAAACGTTGTTATTCCCTCCACCATACCATGGAGGGTATATTAGTTTCGTCATTCTGTCTGTAAAACCTTGAAATAATCATCGGAGACCCAAAGTATACATATTCTTGATCCTCGTAAAATTCTAAGACGATCTAGCCATATTGTCCGGCTGTCCGTCTGTTGAAAACAAGATACAGCCTGCATGAAAACAGCTAGGGAGCTGAAATTTGGAACAAACATGTGTAGTTAACCTAGCATGGTTGGTATTTCTGTTAGAAATATTGCCGATTCGTATTCCACTCACTCGTTCCAAATCGGCAATATGACATGGTTTTGATTCTACTTCAATAGGAACCGCTTAAAAAGTGTTTCTGTAAGCAAATCGACTCAACTTGAAATCGGTAACTTTCTCACTGATCTTAAGCCAAGTGAGAACTCTGCCGATTGCTATAGTGTTGTTGCAATTATGAGAAAGCAAGTAACCAAATATAACTTTTTAAACCAAATACAATTTTATTGGTGTTATTTCAGACAAATAAATATTTCATTAAAAAATATGTTTTAATTGTGTTATCGCGGTTTAATTGTGTTCGAAAATAGGTAGCAAAACATAAACATTTATGATGACAGTGTGTTGAAATTTACGATAATTTATGAACCGGTTTCAACGAAATCGGTATGGTAATGCAAAATATTAGAGTGCAAATGTTTGTTTACTTGCAATGAACATCACCTACTGTCAGCTTATTTAATTGCTCGTTCTTTATTTATTGCTTATTTTTAACAAAATGAGTGAGAAGGTTAGTAATAGTTATATTGTTTGATCTGGACGACCCAAAAAATTTACACAACGCCGGGAACGAGCTATAGTGGCCCTAGTAACTCAAAATTCAGGATTATCAGCTTTAAAATTATGCCAAACCATTCGTAACACTTTACACAGAGCTGGAGATTATGGACGAGTTCATCGACGAAAACCATTTATTTCGACTATTAACAAGAAAAAGAGGCTGGAGTTTGCCAAACTCCATATTAATAAGCCGGAAACGTTCTGGAATAGTGTCATATTTAGCTAGGAGTCTTAATATAACTTGTTTGATTCGGATGGAGCAAAACAATTTGGCGAAACCCAAGAAAGAGTTCCAAGAGAACAATGTAATCAAATCTGTAAAACATGTCGGCAATAATGTCAAAGTTTGGGGGCGTATAGCGGCATCTGGAGTGGGTAACTTGTTGAGAAAATGGATAATAACTTGTACATGAACATTTTAACGGAGAATTTGGCTCCAAGTGTTCAGAAGTTGGGCTTAGATAGGAAAACATTTTAGTTTCAACAGGGTACGATCCCAAACATTCTTTGTTTTTGGTCCAGAAATGTCTTATTTACCACTGTAAGCAGCTTAAAACACCACCACAATCACAGGATATGAATCCAATTGAACATATTTGGTTTTTGTTGCCAAAAAAATTAGAAAACATAACACAACATCGAAGAATTCCTTAAGGACGCCATTCGCACGGAATGGGAAAATATTACACAAGGGGAGACATCAAATTTAGTAGGAAGTATGCGAAGGCGCCTGGAATTGTTATAGAAGCCAACGGAGGCTTAACAAAATACTAGGTGTTCGAATTATACTCAAAAATAATTTTTAAAACATAAGTGCCTAAATTTCCTTTATGAAAATATAATGCATTTTTTTGAATTACCTTTGCATTATAACTAACATAAGTACAAATTAAGAATTTATATTTAATAAAAGTGTAATGAAATGTTTCTTTTTAAATTTGGTGTCTTTATTTTGAATATTTTTTCAATACTAAACACCTTATAAAAAAAATTTTAAATTTACAATTGGTCTATGCCAAAACTTTTTTTCATTTACTGTAGGTCTTGTCGTCAAGTTTGTCAATTTTTATTACTTTTCATATGAGTTAATTTCTTTTTTCACAGAAATTTCTCGGGTTTTAAATTTAAATACTGCTGTATACTCAAGCTCTTGCAACGAAGTTGGAAGTTGCAGCATAAGTTGAAGACGTAGTACATAATTATTACGAATCTTAGACAAATAATCAATACTATCTTAATAATTGAAGTTATGGTCAAATTGCCTTTTTCTCGTCATGCGATTGATTTGCATAGGTTTAGAAAGCAAAAAATTTTGGCATTATTAATTTTTCGTCTGAAAATACAAATTCGGAAAGTAAGTAACATCATTTTTTGAGGAAGTACTGAATATTTTGTAATTACTTTGAAATCTTAACTATTTTCCATTAAAGCCACCATTGAAAGTAGGAAAGGGGTTATATCGGTATATATCTCACAGATTGACAACAAATACAATATCGGATATTCTAGTGAAGGACAGTTACATCTTCGGATGTGTTGAGAATCAGCTCAGTTCCCAAATACATCCAAAATATTTTGGGAATCGTTGATAAACATGTCACTATTCATTCCAACAGGGGTACATATATAATTATTTTTCAAGGCACTCAAATGTATATTTATTCAATATTTGCGTAGTTCAGATATACCACCAATAAATTATTTCAATATGAAATCCTCTAAGAATTCTCCATTCTTGACAGCTTTGGCATAGTTAAAAACATAATTAAGAACATTTATCTTAATTTGTTCTTGATATTCGTCAGGAAGATTGGTGATCTTGCAACATTGAACATCCAACATTTGAAGTAACGGTTATTAATAAATAAATTGCATTCCTCCGACGATTTTGATTCATACAACTTAAAACAAAATTTTTTTATTAATTTTTAATTATTATTAACGATCTTAATTTCTGGACTGAAAAACTCTAGTTGGTTCACAAGAGGCCACGATGTTTCGGGAACATCACCCTTATATCCGGACAATGCTTGTTTTTGGTTAAACTTAACGTATCGATCTCTTATATTCTTCCACAAGCACTTTCTAACAAAAAGGTTCAAACTCTTACGTTTCCACCATATGGTTACAAATGTACCGTAAATACATTCCACTCATTTTCATAGAAGAGCTTATTTCTGCCCAAGCACTTGCCCGTTTTATCTTTGTTGGTCGCATCGTTTTTAACATATAAACATTTATTTTTTCTTACCTCAGTAATTAATTTTTCGTCTTCCTTTTTTCTAATTTTTTTTCCTATTACTCGTATTTAGCTTAATTCTGTTGCATCAAATAACGAAAAGAAAACAAACAAAGCCAAATCGAGCGTAAAACTGTTAAACAAATTGCAACTACGCCGCGCCACCGCTTTCTGCGGTAGTGCCAAATTCAAATATTTGTAAAATTTTAAAAAAATTGTTCAGAATATATCTAATCTATTGAATTGACAATATCGTCACCCATGTCGCGTACATTTGCCTATCACGAAAAGCCTAAGGCTGCTGGCAGAGTGCGGGCCCAAAGCCGAGCCGATTAAAATTCTTAAAACTGTGTCCATACAAATTAGCTGAAAGCTGATAAATTGGAAGAAAACTGTTAAAGCGTTTTTTCGTGCTGATATTTGGTTGTATGCATAAATATTTTAGTTGTTTGTAATTTGTAAACGGTTCTTGACGTTTTGATACTGTTGAAATAATTCTCTCTGTTTGGTTTGACAAGTTTTTCGAATATAATTTAAATTTGATCTATCATATTCATAATTAAGTGATTATTCACAGTTCAGCTTAATCAGAAATTTCCATTATTAGATTAATTAATTAATCACATTAACCAAATTATGACTAACAAATATCAACTACATAATAACATTCATAAATAAAACAATATAAAAATAAACTCATAACACACAGCAAAAACAGTGCAGAATCTGCGCCGATTTCTGCATTGACTCTTCCATCCCCAAATTTCATATAAGAATGAAATAAGTTCGGCTCCGCTTTGAGCGCGCACTCTGCCATCAGCCTAAGGAAGACTTTGGATATTGCTGTTAAGTGTATTGCGATCTTACTGTTTATGTAGTTTTTCCTCTACATCTGTAAAGACTTTAGCCAATGTTTGAAAGTCTGGTGTGATTTCAGCAATAACATTTTTCGACTGAGATATGGCTTTTAGATGATGTCGTACATCGTCAACTGTTTGAAGTTCTCCTTCGAATGCCAGATAGGCATGTATAAAAATAAACTCTTTTTTCTTCTTCTTAAAAAATACAGTTTATTTTAAGAAGAGACAAAAGAGAAAAATAAAAATTAAAACTAGCTTAAAAATTTCTTAACCAACGCACTTGTATATGCCACTCATTCACAATTTTGATGTTCTGTGCGTGTTTATACTGTTTATTCAGCATTTTGAATGGTTTCCATGGGATCGAGCATAACGGAATATAAAATCGTTTTGCCGATTCGGTATTATGGTGTTTTCCGGTGTTCTTGGGTATCCGTGGGAACATAGTATAATGATTATGTTGAATGAAATCCGAGCGCCCCTGATTGATGCTATTACCTAAAAGTATAGGATTTGGGAAATCCTTGGTACCTCGATTTGTGTGTCTTGTAATAGATTCGGTAGAGACTGATGTACTGATTCCACTGAGGATATCGATATCCATAGAAAAGGCAGATGTTGTGGTGGGGTTGTTGGAACAATAGTTGCATTCAGCAAATCGAAAATTTCCAATTGGACTCAATTTTTGTTTCTGGCCCAAAAAATATATAAAATCAGTGTTATTTTTATGATGATCTTCCATATACTCAAGACTCAAAGTTTCTTCGATATTGATTTTGGATAATCTGTTTTGTAGAATTGAAGGAAATGGATGCAAAATTAAATTGTCTTTTCTCTAATTTTTATAGATACGTTATTGAATTGTAAAACGTAGGTTCCAGTTAGAGGGGTTCTGTAAATTGGTTCAAATCATCCTGGGGTAATCTCTTTATTTTTTGGTTTCCTCTAAATGTATAGAACGATGCATTCAGATATTTTGCTCTTCAGTAGGTGTCCTATGCATGTTATCGTTATCTAAATTACTAGGTATACAAATTGTTACCTATTCATAAGATTTGTTGGAATTATAGCGTTTAAGATACACAATTTCTTGTTACATTCCAATAAATCTGGATGTAACATTTTGTTTGCAAGATTTTCAAATTTTCTTGGTTTGATAATTTTGTAGTACACATAACAAGGCAAGGTGGCTAGGCATATCAAGGTGGGATACTTATTACGTTAATTAAGGAATTATGCTTGTTTATGTCATTTTTGACTGGACTGATTGGCCAGTCTTCCTTCATGAATTAAATAAAAATAATTTATTCCATGTTTAGTTTATGTTAGTTGTTTTTCTAACTTTTTTATGGGATGTTTATTTGAAAATCCTATCGACAAAAGGTGTTGTGTTAATTATAATTTTCTATGTTGTGTTAGTTTTACTTACAATTAGTTTTACTTTTCATTCGTCACAATTTCTTATTACTATTAAAAAACTGGACACCACGAAACAATTTAATAATAAAATAATTAAACATATGTAAAAGTCGCAGCAAAACTTAACAATAATATCAAAGTAACGCACTTCTTTTAAGTTTATCTTATTGCAGTAAAGTATTGGAGCTTTGTGTTGTCTTTGTCTTCTTTGGTGTTTATTGATTTCGATATTCTCTGTTGAATTCTTAAACTTTCTAAAGTTTATCTCTTATTATCAATCCTCTCCCTGTCTAGTTTTTTCACATTCTTTAGGTCTCTTTAATACTCGTATGTTGCGACAAAGCAATGTTTTCTTTTCCTTTTCTTATGTCGGCCTTATGTTCGCTTATTCACTTCGTTTTGCTGTGCCAATATAAGCTTTGTTGCACTGCTCCCCTTCATTCCCCTTGCATGTTATTTCGTACAAAACGTTGTTATCCCCTCCACCATACCATGGAGGGTATATTAGTTTTGTCATTCTGTCTGTAAAACCTTGAAATAATCATCGGAGACCCAATAAAGTATATATTCCTGATCCTCGTAAAATTCTAAGACGATCTAGCCATATTGTCCGGCTGTCCGTCGGTTGAAAACAAGAAAGAGCCTGCATGAAAACAGCTAGGGAGCTGAAACATGTGTAGTTAACCTACACTCAGAAAAATATGGTATACATTTTTTAGTACAATCCATACTTAAATGTAGTTTATAGTTTTTATTACCACGTAGTACAATTTTACTTGTATGTTGGAAAATTTATTCAGTACAAGAAAATTTTCCTTATTTTTAGGACAAAGTAAAAATGCATGTACTTGAAATTTAGAAGCAATTTTCCTAAAAGTAATTTCCATTGCTAGAGTAAATATTTACTATAACTGCATAAGTTTTTTCGTTCATTAAGTAAAACTGACATAAATTTTAGGAAAAAAATACTGAAAAAATTTTACATATAAAATAAAAACAACTTAAGAAATATTTACTAAAAAATATGAAATAGTCCTAACATGTCGTTCAAATCGCTTCTTGACAGTACTACACATTTACTTAGTTTAAAATAATAGTTTTATTAATACTAAACAATATACTTCGTTAGGTGTGGGAAACTTTTTTTTAAGCTAATAAAAAAAATCATAAAAAATAGTAAATATTTACTTTCTGTGCAGAAAATTGTAATAGATCAGAGGAGAGAAATACTGAAAGGATGTTTCGAATTAACTCAACCGTATTCCATATATATACTAAGAGCAAAAAAAAAACACACTACAGTTAAGTTCAAATATATAAGAATGAAAGAAATTTTCTTTTAATGTAGAGAAAAATCCATAATAGACTTTAGTTCAATATATTTTTTCAAACATTAAAAATTTCCTTAAACGAAAAGAAATGAACCAACAACGAATACAACTTCATTATTTCAAATTCAATACTTCGTACATACAAACATACATTTTCTTGAATCTAGGAAAACATGAACTAAAATATTCTCAACGAGAAAATTGAAGTACGAAATTCAAAAGCAGGAAGTAGGCGTTGTGTTTTTATTTCGCTTTGTTCGGTTTGTGATACATACAAAAACAAACAAAATATTATTTGTCAAACGAATTTGGTGTAACAACAACGGGTAAGTAAAAAATGATAGAATTTGTT
Organism: Hydrotaea diabolus; assembly: GCA_963513945.1. Lineage (NCBI taxonomy): Eukaryota > Metazoa > Arthropoda > Insecta > Diptera > Muscidae > Hydrotaea > Hydrotaea diabolus. The sequence continues at coordinate 13,654,854 of OY740722.1, forward strand.
TATAAAGGAGATTAAACTTTCAATTTTTTCAGATTTTTGTCGCAGAGAAGCGCGGCCTGGGCTCAATAGATGTTTCGGGAGTATCTAGGAAGAAATCTAAGGTAAGTGTAGTGAATTTTTAGTTAATTAAAGTGACCTAAAGTGAAAATTTAGTGTATGTATACATATGTGAAAAGTGATTGTGTGTGTATGTTGTTTGTACGTTAGAGTGGATCGGTTTTTTTTTGGTTTATTGACCAGATTTTTTTTGTTGTTTTTAAGAATTTTCGTTGTTGCAACTTAAGTCAAAAATCATTTTTGAATTTACGAGTAATTCCCTCGTTCACATAAGGGTTCAAAAATGATTTTAGATAGATTAAGATTCTTCAGCGACAGTTTTAAGAAATATACATACGAAAAACTTAATGGTCAACGGTGACACCTTTTCCATGTTGTCTAAAAAAGTCGATCTACTCTAATTAATTTGCAAACAAATAAGGATGTACTGAAAATTGAGCAGATTTCTGAAATATCAAACGCATGTTATCTTGCTTGCATTTGATGTTTCGAATACTTAACTGTTTTGAATATCAGCATTTTCAGTACAACCTAATAAAATACAAAATACAATCAAAATACACGTGATATAAGATTATTCGCCTCTTGAATGTAGCCCGGGCTTTACTCTGGTCGGTACTTATCCACTAACTTAGGTCCACCATCCTGTTAAATCGCTATTAGGTCATCACATCCGCAATCCTTAGTTATATGTCCGTATGTCATAGTTTCCCAGGCGTTACTAAGGTTGCTTTGGTTGCTGATGTTCCGAGATTACAGCAAGTCTCTGTTGACTAAAGTAAAGGATAACCACTAGAAAAGCAGGGATACATTCAAAATTTCGCTCTGATCATATTATGTATTATCATGTTCAAACTCCAAGTGCTATAATTGGAAATATTGTTCCATACAATAGTATGCAATAGTATTTCATCTTTTTTCAACACTTGGAGTTCTCATTATGGTAATGTTGTAATGTATCAGGGCGATTAGATGATCCAGTTTTTAACAATGATATTATTCCAACATTATATATAAAATATTGATGGACGTTCTTTTTTGTCTATACATATCTATTTTTGCATAATCAATATTGGATCTCTAGGATTTTAAACAAATATTTCGTCCCCTTGCTTATTTTACATATTTTCATATGCAAACTCCAGGTGCTATAATTGGAAATATAATTCCATTGTATTCTATGATGTAATTGTATTTCATCTTTTTTCAACACTTGGAGTTCTCATTATGCAATAGTGTAAGATAATCAGGGTGATTAGAAGAAATTGTATTCAGCAATGTATTTTAAACTCTTCGCTAATTTTGATTTCTGTATAATCAATATCAGATTCGCTGTACTTTGCAAATTTTTTCGCCCCCTTGCTTATTTTACCAATTTTCATATGCAAACTCCAGGTGCTATAATTGGAAATATAATTCCATTGAATTCTACCCAATATTCATGGGATTTCGATGTAATTGTATTTCATCTTTTTTCAACACTTGGAGTTCTCATTATGCAATGGTGTTAGATAATCAGGGTGATTAGAAGAATCATTTTCTTTACAAAAATTTCTGATTCTGCACTTGTTTGCATAATTTTTCTCTCAGTTAATCACATTTAATGTTATTCTTTCATATCCATATGTTAATAATCAGTATTAGAAAGGTAGGTATTTGAAAGATGATTCGTCAATTGAATGTATCCCGAGCTTTCTTCTGGTCGGTGTTTATGAATTAGCTTAGGTCCAGCTTCCTGATAAATCGCTATTAGGTCATCACATCCGCATACCTTGGTTATATGTCCGTATGTCATAGTTTCCCAGGCGTTACCAAGGTGGCTTTGGTTGCTGATGTTCCGAGATTACAGCAAGTTTCTGTTGACTAAAGTAAAGGATAACCACTAGAAAAGCAGGGATACATTCAAAATTTCGCTCTGATCATATTATTTAGTTTCATGTGCAAACTCCAAGTGCTATAATTGGAAATATTGTTCTATTGAATCATTCCAAAACTTAATTGGATTTCGATGCAGTAGTATTTCATCTTTTTTCAACATTTTGAGTTCTCATTGTTAAAATGTCGTAAGATAATCAAGGCGATAAGACTTAGAACTTTTCCACTATTACATTAAACATTTTAAATGGTATCATTTTGTTAGGTATTTATATTTTACACTTTTCGCCCATACCAGTCCGCAAGATTTATTTTACCCAGTTGCATGGTCAAACTCCAAGTGCTATAATTGGAAATATTGTTCCATTGAATTTTACCAAATATTCATTGGATTTCGATGCGATAGTATTTCATCTTTTTTCAACACTTGGAGTTCACATTATGCAATAGTGTTTGATTATCTGGTTAATAAGAATAAATTTCCATAATAAATACGAGTATCACTACCGCAGGATTCTGAAAAATTGTTCATCTTCTAGATTATTTTACCCAGTTGCATGGTCAAACTCCAAGTGCTATAATTGGAAATATTGTTCCATTGAATTTTACTAATTATTCATTGGATTTCGATGCGATAGTATTTCTTCTTTTTTTAACACTTGGAGTTCACATTATGCAATAGTGTTTGATTATCTGGTTAATAAGAATAAATTTCCATAATAAATACGAGTATCACTACCGCAGGATTCTGAAAAATTGTTCATCTTCTAGATTATTTTACCCAGTTGCATGGTCAAACTCCAAGTGCTATAATTGGAAATATTGTTCCATTGAATTTTACCAATTATTCATTGGATTTCGATGCGATAGTATTTCATCTTTTTTCTACACTTGGAGTTCACATTATGCAATGGTGTTTGATTATCTGGTTAATAAGAATAAATTTCCATAATAAATACGAGTATCACTACCGCAGGATTCTGAAAAATTGTTCATCTTCTACATTATTTTACCCAGTTGCATGGTCAAACTCCAAGTGCTATAATTGGAAATATTGTTCCATTGAATTTTACCAATTATTCATTGGATTTCGATGCGATAGTATTTCATCTTTTTTCAACACTTGGAGTTCACATTATGCAATAGTGTTTGATTATCTGGTTAATAAGAATAAATTTCCATAATAAATACGAGTATCACTACCGCAGGATTCTGAAAAATTGTTCATCTTCTACATTATTTTACCCAGTTGCATGGTCAAACTCCAAGTGCTATAATTGGAAATATTGTTCAATTGAATTTTACCAATTATTCATTGGATTTCGATGCGATAGTATTTCATCTTTTTTCAACACTTGGAGTTCACATTATGCAATAGTGTTTGATTATCTGGTTAATAAGAATAAATTTCCATAATAAATACGAGTATCACTACCGCAGGATTCTGAAAAATTGTTCATCTTCTACATTATTTTACCCAGTTGCATGGTCAAACTCCAAGTGCTATAATTGGAAATATTGTTCCATTGAATTTTACCAAATATTCATTGGATTTCGATGCGATAGTATTTCATCTTTTTTCAACACTTGGAGTTCACATTATGCAATAGTGTTTGATTATCTGGTTAATAAGAATTTTACCAATTATTCATTGGATTTCGATGCGATAGTATTTCATCTTTTTTCAACACTTGGAGTTCACATTATGCAATAGTGTTTGATTATCTGGTTAATAAGAATAAATTTCCATAATAAATACGAGTATCACTACCGCAGGATTCTGAAAAATTGTTCATCTTCTAGATTATTTTACCCAGTTGCATGGTCAAACTCCAAGTGCTATAATTGGAAATATTGTTCCATTGAATTTTACCAATTATTCATTGGATTTCGATGCGATAGTATTTCATCTTTTTTCAACACTTGGAGTTCACATTATGCAATAGTGTTTGATTATCTGGTTAATAAGAATAATTTTTTTTCACCGTTAGTTACGATTGCACACTTTGAATTAAATTAGTATACTTCGTATAATTAGTATACGAAGAATATATTCTTCGATATCCAGTCCTCACGATAATTTATTTGTTCAACAACATAATATTATTTGCATATTTTTATAATTTCCACCATTGGATATGTAAGTTTTTCCGTCTGTTGCATGAACTTTAAAAATGTTTCTAAATTTAAAACCCTTATCTATGGGCTGCCCTTCTTACCCTTTCGGTCCTATTCAACAATAGACATATGGTTCTCAAAAAACATTGACATTTTCTTTACGAACTGAATAGAACAATGGTTCATTGGGCCCCAAAAATTAAGTTCTGTCAAACATGGACCCATGACCCAAAAACCAAAAATCCTGCATTTGTTGTACTAGAAACAGTCCATGGTGGAGATTTTAAATGCTTCGGCCTAGCCGAATTTAACGTCTTTTCTTAATCAATTTTTTTTTGTTTTCTATTGAAGAAGTTTAAGTAAGAACCTTAAATGGGAAAAATGTTCTAAACATTTATAAAAATAATTCGAGGCTCAACCAAAAGTATCGAAGAATTTCGGGATGTGTTACGGAATTCCTTCTCGAAACTTTAATTACGCCTTCTCCTAAACATTTTGAAATAATAGCAGAAAGTATTTCAAGTTTTTTCCAACAGAAAATAAAGTAAGTATTATATATAAAAATGTTCTGTAGTGGGCATTTCTTAAAATATTATTATTTATAATTAGGAAATATATTACATTCACAAGAAAGGAAGAAAACCTGATGGTTGCCTTTACAGCAAATTTATTCCTCATACAAATTAAGAAAGGAAGGCATTTTTCAGAAACCTTCAACCATGAACAGACCAATACAATAGAAGGAGGTATGTATTTTTTTGTTGTATGTGTTCTTTTTGACGGCATTTAACAAAAAATAAATAAAAATATATACACGTATGGCTGTTACCAATAAAGATAAAAGACTTATTTAATTTGACAAAGCTAAAATTTCAAATCCTATTAAAAAAATAAACTTACTTATTGGCGGATAATATGTGCAAATTTCCTGTCAAATGTCGTTTTTTTTAATTTGTAGAACAAAAATTTATAGAAGAAAGTGCGTTGAGCCAATTAAAACGGAATAAAATAAATAATTTACTCAGATTTTAAATCTAATGTGAGAAAATTACATTTTTTGGTAAAATTGTTTTGCCACCTTTTTGGAAGCTCCGTCAAATACTAAACCTATTTTCTCCAAAGCTCAAAAATTGCACTTGTGCAAAGTTTCATCAAGATTGGATGTAGTATATGATTTCTATAGTTAATTATAATCGTGCAACCGGTTGGACATATGAGTGTGGCAGCTATATCTAAATCTGAACCGATTTTCTTCAGTTTCATAAACGTAATTACTTTATCATAAAACAAACATTGCGGAACCAGTTTCAAAGAGATGTTTCCGCTCTAGAAGAATACGAAATATGTATTAGTTTACCTTAAGCGAAATACAAAAGTGGGTAGGTTGCACTTGGAATTTACTTTATTTATTGTTAACGGCACTTAATACAGACAACACTGAAATTTTGATGGTTTGAACTATACCTTTAGTTGCAAAGTAAGGCTACTTTTCTTAATTTTTAAAATTTCTTAGGTGAAACCAATGTTGCGTGGTTGAAATTTAATGTTGAGCCGGAAAAGCAAGTTTTGCAAAAATGGGAAGAAACATTTGCTCACAGGAAAAAAATCATAAAGGCAATCATTCGCTTTATGAAATATTGCAAGAGTGGCCGTCGTTGAAGCAATCATTTGGTCATCAACTTGTAAACATACGATTTTGCAATACAGAACAATTTTTCTTATTATGAGTATTTTAGATTACATCGGATTTTTCAAATTTTTTCCCAGGAAAAGAAGACTGTCTTTTTTGAAATTAGGATAACTTCTGCACGTCATTAATTAAGTTGAGCAAGGAACAAAGCAAAAACCCCGATATCTTGCATCTTATTGAAAAGTATGAAGAAACCAAAGATAATTCAGGTAATTAAATATGTAAAACTATAGTTTCGTTTTTCTTGTAGTAAGTAAAGGGTGTTTTTTATTGGGGTATAGAACTTTAAGTTGGCATCACTTTTTTAACTGGCGGCCATTTTGTCAGCTGTCAAGTGATTAATATTTAGTTTGGTTTGCCATTTCATCATGAACAGGTTGACAAAAGAACAACGCTTGCAAATCGTGCAAATTTATTTCGAAAGTAATGGTTCAGTTCGCGAAGTTCACCATTTTATGGTCGACATAATCGTCCATCAGAGCAATTAATTCGGTTAACCATGGATCGTTTTTGCACTACGTTTACTCTATGTGATAATATGCATCCGCAGAGACTTCGAACAGTGCGCACCGAAGAAACAATTGCCGCTGTAGAGCAAAGTGTTGAAGAGGACCCGAATGAATCGATTCGCCACCGTGCACAGCAATTGGAGCTTTGTCCATCAACTTTAAAGTGGTTGAAAATTGGACCTGTAGAATTGCCTTTATTCGAGCCATCCGCGGCGGCCACATGCCAGAAATCATATTTAAACATTAATGGCATAAAATTATCCTTCCAATAAAGCCAAATTGATGGACATTAAAACGATTTTCTTGTGTTTTATTTCAATTCGAAGTTCTATACCTCAATAAAAAACACCCTATATAAGTGTTGTGAGATTGTTGCATGTTTGTTGATTACCCATACAGTTGTTTAGTCAAACTGCTTATAACGATATTCATCTAACTGGCGGAATTGAGTTTTGCTAGACTATGTGCTGCGAAACGGATATGATAAATTATTGGTACGGTTTGATGAAAGTCGCTCACCACATTTCAGTTCATAGTATCGCAGTTTTAAATATATATATATATATATATATATATATATATATATATATATATATATATATATATATATATATATATATATATATATATATATATATATATATATATATATATATATATATATATATATATATATATATATATAATATATATATATATATATATATATATATATATATATATATATATATACATACTACATACTTATATGTAATTTTTCTGTGTAGAATACGAGTAGTGCATATTTTTTTGTTAATGAAGGAATTCATAGTAAAAATATTAATTTTATAAATAGTTTCTTCTTTTTCTCACTGACTGATGTATTACTCTGGCTTTGGAATGGATATTGCGGATATTTCAAATAAAAACCGACAAAAAATAATGGTGCGTATTGAGTTTTATATGAAATAAATATGAAATTGTAACTAACTAAAATTTCTTTTTTTTCAAGATCTTCCACAAATGCGAATGGGAATACTCAGAATGATTTATTTATTACATTTAATTATTTTATGTATACTACTGATTTATTTATTCTTTTTATTAGCTTATTATGTCTTATTGTATTTGACTTAAACATTTTTACTTTAATTTTTATTATTTTTTTGTATAAATAAATTTATTTCAAATAAAACACAACTAGTATCAATTCGAGACACATCTAAAATCGAGAACATTTCAAACTTTATTTAATCAATAAAATGCTAATTTTTCTTATATTGAGTAATTTTTTTCATTAATGAACTTGGAACAAGTTTTTGTCGAACTTCACTTTAGTAAATTTTTGCTTGTTGTAACGACAAGATTTTTTTACACCGAGGATTTTACATACTAGAATGAAGTAAATTTTTCATTAATCTTATGACACCATGAACTAACTAATACGAAAAACATTCTTCTAAGAATGACTACTTGTACTGCAGAACAGCACAACATTACTAACACCTAGGAAAAACTAAACCATGTATACTGAACAATTTTCTGCTTTATAATTTATGTTGAACTAACATCAATAACCATGCCCTAATTTCAAAGAAAAATGTACATGGTTCCAAGACAAACAATTTTCAAATTTCCTCGGTCTTAGTTCAATTGCACTAGCTTGTAGTAAATTTTTTCCTTACATTATGTAAAAAACGTTATTGATTTGAGGACAAAAATAAATTATTATGAGCAAAAAAAATTGTTATATGAAGTAAAAATAAACTAGAATCAAGTTCAACCATATCCTAATTTCAAGGAAATACATGAACTTGACGTAAGGAAAAAAAGCTTTAGTGCCATACGAAGTTCAATTTTCCTAAAATTTAGTTCATTTTTACTTGTCTCTTGGTTCACTTTTTTTTGAGTGTATATAGGCGCAATCATCTATGTAAAAATGAATTGGGCCACAATTTCTTGTACCTCCCATACAAACGGCCTTATGGGCCTTGAGAAATAATATGACTACAACTCACCACAAACTTGACCTATCGAAATTAAATTTTACACATCAAGATTTCTATATACAACACACTTCTACGCTGAATTCGGTTGAGAACGGAAAAGTCCCACTGATACCTCCCACACTAACGGCCTCATGGGCCTTGAAAAATAATATGACAATAACTCACCATACACTTGACTTTTGAGACGAAATTTTCGGCATAAAGATTAATATATAGAACAGACTTTTGCGCTTAATTTGGCTAATATCGGAAAGGCCATACTGGTACCTCCCACACAAACGGTCTCATGGGCCTTGAAAAATAATATGACAATAACTCTCTACAAACTTGACCTATCGAGGTGAAATTTTCTACATTAAGATTTTTATATAGAACACACCTCTGCGCAAATTCTGTTGAGATCGGAAAAGTCCTACTGGTACCTCCCACACAAATGGTTTAATGGGCTTTGAGAAATAATATGACGATAACTCACCACAAGCTTGACCTATCGAAAGTAAATTTTGCACATAAATATTTCTATACACTTCCGCACCAAATTTGGTTTTATTTGGGAATCTGGTGGAGGGTATCCAAAGTTCGGCAGCCAAACTTAACATTTTTTACTTGTTTTCCTTTAGATTACTTATATCTATTGTTGTTGTTCTTGTAAAAATGTTTTTCACAGTTTCATTAGATCTGTAGGCGATTGATGTGTTGTTGTCCCTTATTATTCTCTTTAGTAATCTGTTCTCAGTAAGACTTGGTATGTATTGTACACTGTGAAAAATTTGTTGATCCATTGGTAAATGTTGCATTATTCTGTTATTTTTTGTGTATTTTTCAGTAAGCTGCTTATTGTGCATTTTGGGTAATTATCTTTTATTAGTATTTGTGCAACTTTTTTCAAATTTTGGTCGTGAAATCTTTTGTCGCTTACGTTGAAAACTTTCTGCATTAAGTTTGATGCTGTGTTAATTTTCATGTTTTGCGGTTGTGTAGAATAATTGTTTATCATACGCCCAGATGCAGTTTCTTTAGTTCGCCAATTTGTTAGAAGGTCTCCGTTGTCCCTTATTATTTTCATATCTAAATATGCGATCTCTTTCTCCTCTTCTATTCTTGTGGTGAATTGAATCTTGTTATGTTATGCATTGAGTAGTTTTAGTATTTTTGTCAATTATGGCAAATATGTCGTCTACGTACTTCGATAGTCGTTTTATTTCTACTTTTTTTATTTGAATTCTGTTGTCACGTCGTCGAGTAATGCGTCTAGAACTATATTTGCTATTGTTGGCATACCAAACGTCTGATGTTATACCTAGTAGTCAAACTTGAAGTAGTTATTGTTCGTCAAGCAGAATAGAAGTAGTTTTAGAAACTTTTGTTTTGATATAGATGTATATCTTTTTAATGTCTCCCATTTGTCCATCATATTCGTAATTGCTTAGTGTGTAGGTATGTTGGGGGCCTTGAAAAAGCGTCTGCATTTCCAGTTTTATAGAGTAATCTTCAAGAAATGCTTTCCTTTTTGGAGTAAGAACTTTTGTTTGTTAATGTTGGTAAACAACGATACCACGGTGATAAAACGAGGTGAATAAAATGAGATATAAGATGAAACGAAAACACTGCTTTGTCACAACACATTAATCAGATCCAACACTCAGCTGACCTAAAGAAAGTGAAAATACTAGACAGAGAGAGGATTGAAAATAAGAGATACACTTTAGAAAGTTTAAGAATTCAACGGAGAATATCAAAATCAATTAACACCAAAGAAGACAAAGGCAACACAAAGCTCCAATACTATTAATGTTAAGTTTTGCTGTGATTTATATATTTATTTATATTTTTTATTTTATTATTTACTTGTTTCGTTATGTAAAGTTTTTTAGTAGTAGTAAGAAATTCTGACAAATGAAAAGTAAAACTAATTGAAAGAAAAACTAACATAACATTGAAAATTATAAATAACACAAAACTTTTTGTCAAATAAACATCCGCTGAAGAAGTTAGAAAGAAGCTAACGAAACTTCGGGGAAACATGGGATAACTTAGTTTTATTAAATTCACGAAGGAAGACTGACCAATCAGCACAGCCAAAAACGACATAAACAATTTAAATAAATACCCATTTGGGTATTTGTCTAGTTTTTTTACATTCTTTAGGTATCTTTAATACTCGTATGTTGCGACAAAGCAATGTTTTCTTTTTCTTTTCTTATGTCGGCCTTATGTTCGCTTATTCACTTCGTTTTGCTGTGCCAACATAAGCTTTGTTGCACTGCTCCCCTTCATTCCCCTTGCATGTTATTTCGTACAAAACGTTGTTATTCCCTCCACCATACCATGGAGGGTATATTAGTTTTGTCATTCTGTCTGTAAAACCTTGAAATAATCATCGGAGACCCAATAAAGTATATATATTCCTGATCCTCGTAAAATTCTAAGACGATCTAGCCATATTGTCCGGCTGTCCGTCGGTTGAAAACAAGAAAGAGCCTGCATGAAAACAGCTATATTTGGCACAAACATGTGTAGTTAACCTAGCATGGTTGGTATTGAAAATGGGCTATATAGCTCTACGGGAAGTTGGTGTTGGAGATCCTCAACCGACACTACCTCATAAAAATTATTTTTTTATTTGGAAATATCCGTCCAGTTTCTTGAGTAAAATCACTGAAATTTTGCAAATAAAATCTATATAGGCGCAATCATCTATGTAAAAATGAATTGGGCCACAATTTCTTGTACCTCCCATACAAACGGCCTTATGGGCCTTGAGAAATAATATGACTACAACTCACCACAAACTTGACCTATCGAAATGAAATTTTACACATCAAGATTTCTATATACAACACACTTCTACGCTGAATTCGGTTGAGAACGGAAAAGCCCTACTGATACCTCCCACACTAACGGTCTCATGGGCCTTGAAAAATAAAATGACAATAACTCACCATACACTTGACTTTTGAGACGAAATTTTCGGCATAAAGATTAATATATAGAACAGACTTTTGCGCTTAATTTGGCTAATATCGGAAGGGCCATACTGGTACCTCCCACACAAACGGTCTCATGGGCCTTGAAAAATAATATGACAATAACTCTCTACAAACTTGACCTATCGAGATGAAATTTTCTACATAAAGATTTTTATGTAGAACACACCTCTGCGCAAATTCTGTTGAGATCGGAAAAGTCCTACTGGTACCTCCCACACAAATGGTCTCATGGGCTTTGAGAAATAATATGACGATAACTCACCACAAGCTTGACCTATCGAAATTAAATTTTGCACATAAATATTTCTATACACTTCCGCACCAAATTTGGTTTTATTTGGGAATCTGGTGGAGGGTATCCAAAGTTCGGCAGCCAAACTTAACATTTTTTACTTGTTTTCCTTTAGATTACTTATATCTATTGTTGTTGTTCTTGTAAAAATGTTTTTCACTGTTTCATTAGATCTGTAGGCGATTGATGTGTTGTTGTCCCTTATTACTCTTTAGTAATCTGTTCTCAGTAATACTTGGTATATATTGTACACTGTGAAAAATTTGTTGATCCATTGGTAAATGTTGCATTATTCTGTTATTTTTTGTGTATTTTTCAGTAAGCTGCTTATTGTGCATTTTGGGTAATTATCTTTTATTAGTATTTGTGCAACTTTTTTCAAATTTTGGTCGTGAAATCTTTTGTCGCTTACGTTGAAAACTTTCTGCATTAAGTTTGATGCTGTGTTAATTTTCATGTTTTGCGGTTGTGTAGAATAATAGTTTATCATACGCCCAGATACAGTTTCTTTAGTTCGCCAATTTGTTAGAAGGTCTCCGTTGTCCCTTATTATTTTCAAATCTAAATATGCGATCTCTTTCTCCTCTTCTATTCTTGTGGTGAATTGAATCTTGTTATGGTATGCATTGAGTAGTTTTAGTATTTTTGTCAATTATGGCAAATATGTCGTCTACGTACTTCGATAGTCGTTTTATTTCTACTTTTTTTATTTGAATTCTGTTGTCACGTCGTCGAGTAATGCGTCTAGAACTATATTTGCTATTGTTGGCATACCAAACGTCTGATGGTATACCTAGTAGTCAAACTTGAAGTAGTTATTGTTCGTCAAGCAGAATAGAAGTAGTTTTAGAAACTTTTGTTTTTGTCTTTTTAATGTCTCCCATTTGTCCATCATATTCGTAATTGCTTAGTGTGTAGGTATGTTGGGGGCCTTGACAAAGCGTCTGCATTTCCAGTTTTATAGAGTAATCTTCAAGAAATGCTTTCCTTTTTGGAGTAAGAACTTTTGTTTGTTTATGTTGGTAAACAACGATACCACGGTGATAAAACGAGGTGAATAAAATGAGATATAAGAAAAAACGAAAACACTGCTTTGTCACAACACATTAATCAGATCCAACACTCAGCTGACCTAAAGAAAGTGAAAATACTAGACAGAGAGAGGATTGAAAATAAGAGATACACTTTAGAAAGTTTAAGAATTCAACGGAGAATATCAAAATCAATTAATTAATTAACACCAAAGAAGACAAAGGCAACACAAAGCTCCAATACTATTAGTGTTAAGTTTTGCTGTGATTTATATATTTATTTATATTTTTTATTTTATTATTTACTTGTTTCGTTATGTAAAGTTTTTTAGTAGTAGTAAGAAATTCTGACAAATAAAAAGTAAAACTAATTGAAAGTAAAACTAACATAACATTGAAAATTATAAATAACATAAAACTTTTTGTCAAATAAACATCCGCTGAAGAAGTTAGAAAGAAGCTAACCAAACTTCGGGGAAACATGGGATAACTTAGTTTTATTAAATTCACGAAGGAAGACTGACCAATCAGCACAGCCAAAAACGACATAAACAATTTAAATAAATACCCATTTGGTCAAAGAAGAAGAATTATGAATTACGAATTAGAATAATTTTCTTTATATATATACATATAGAATTAGTATTATCGCAAAAGATATTCAAAAACAAATATAAGATAGTTTGGAAACAATAAAGCCAAAACAGACCACCGAATTGAGAAACGAATACAAGAAAAATTTATATATTAAAGCAATATTTATCGAACAGAATTAAATAAAAAAGAAAATAAGATATATATATATATAACATAAACAATTTAAATAAATACCCATTTGGTCAAAGAAGAGGAATTATGAACGAATTAGAATAATTTTCTTTATACATATATATATATATATATATATATATATATATATATATATATATATATATATATATATATATATATATATATATATATATATATATATATATATATATATATATATATATATATATATATATATATATATATATATATATATATATATATATATATATATATAAAGAAAATTATTCTAATTCGTAATTCTTCTTCTTTGACCAAATGGGTATTCATTTAAATTGTTTATGTTATATATATATATATCTTATTTTCTTTTTTATTTAATTCTGTTCGATAAATATTGCTTTAATATATAAATTTTTCTTGTATTCGTTTCTCAATTCGGTGGTCTGTTTTGGCTTTATTGTTTCCAAACTATCTTGTATTTGTTTTTGAATATCTTTTGCGATAATACTAATTCATAATCCATAACAGCTCTCATTGTGGGTCCTTCTAATTGTGGAAAGACAAATGTTATGCAAAATATAAATTAGATTAAACTTTACTTATTGTTAGTATAATTTAGGGGAAAGTGGGTGTATCAAAATATCTGTAGGTAGAATCTGGGTAAGCTCTAATCGGCATAGTGGATGATCCTGATCCTCGGTTAAGGGCTTCTTTGTTATGGCAAAGGATGTATCGTTCAACCGTTGAATTGCATCATCTGCCAGAGAGTTAAATCTTTTGGGGAGATATAATTTTTCAATATTGTATCTCCACACTTTGTAGATGTTCTGTATGCTCCAGTTATGTTGTAGTTTTTGTGCGGTTTCATTTCCTTAATGCTAAGAATTTTTTTAAACATTGAACAGGGAGTAAACCGGCTCAAGACCTCTTGCTTCTATATTTAAATAGAAGACAAGTTTTTATCGAAATGGCAAAGTGACATTGATTTTCGTGGCTGCACACTACTTTTATCATGGTTTCGGGCCCATGACAACCCTCTTCAAAAAGCCTTGCTGCAATTGTTGAAAGTAAAACCGAACTCTATAAGGCCAGGCTCTCCACAAACGAATGAGAAGTACTGTTGTAAACCTTACTTTTCAAGTTTTCTTCACACAATTGCTCACGAAAATACGACTCACTCTTTGCCAGCTCTAAAGAGACTCCACATCGAGAGCCATCAATAGATTTCTTTTACAACAACGTGTGTGTGTGTGTTGTAAAAAGAGTTTAGTTGACTATGTCAACTTGTGTGACGTGCCGTGCATGTACGTATGTTTAGCTCGTTTGTTTTATTTCGGTCTGTTGCTTTTACACTGTTCAATGTGTACGTTATCTGGATCGATACAAACAAGTGGTCATAAATTAAACAACATAATTATCATATGCATTCAGTTTCATGCCACAGGATAATCGAAATAATCACCTGCGACAGACTAGGAGAAATTTAAACAATCCAACACCCCACAGTGCACCTTTCAAACGTGACATAAGGTCACAAGCCACAATTTTCACATACATTCAAAATGAAGTACATTGTCACTTGAAAATCAAAACAGGGAAACAAATTGTCAAACCCAAAAAAAATATAATTCTAGCGACAGGGTTATCAAAACAATGACGATAGAACAGACGAGCACGTACCCCTACACCACACAAGCATTTTTTGACGGAAAATTTCCAAAGAAAGGTTCAGTACTCTAATGAATTGAAATTGAAAAGAAAAATTAAAGATCTCTGAAATATCACAACACACAAACGCATAAGGAATTTTCAATCAGACGGCAAAAAAGAAAAATAAGGTTCATAAAGAAATAATGACGACAAAACATATGAACACGTGCAACTCTAAAACAATAACTTGAATACTTCTTCAAGGTAGATACCACATACATCCACAAGCACCGTGATGACGAAAATATTCGAAAGAAAGGGTCAGAACTATGACGAACACAAAAGAACTATAGCACACACACACAACATGGGCATAAGGGATTTTCTATCAGACAGCAAAAAAGAAAAATGGGGTTCATAAAAACAATGACGACAAAACTTATGAACACGTGCAACCCTAAAACAATAACTTGAATACTTCTAAACACAAGCACCATGTTGGCGGAAAAAATCCTAATAAAGGCTCAGAACTATGACGATCGCTAAAGCAATGTCTTCACGCATACACCATATCAAATAAAAAAGGGTACATCACGTTCCCCATACACAAGCCAATAAAAATTTAGTATCAATCTCCCTATATCTCCAAATATAAAGGGGGTGACATCACGTACTCATCCCAGCTAATAAAAGTTAACTATCTTGGACTATCTGAAAACCACATTGGATTTTCCTATACCCAAATAAAAAAAGGTCACATAACGTACTCAAACACAAGGTAATAAAAATTAATTATCTTGGACTATCTGAAAACCATATAGGATTTCCTATTACCAAATGAAAAAAGGGTCACATCACGTACTCATATCAAAGCTAATAAATATTAATTATATATGATTTCCTATACCAAAGCTCATTAAACTTGATTATTGTGCTTTGACTTGTCAATCATTATCCAGTACCTGTATATCCCTACTACTCACAACTGGCTTGGCAGTACATTGGATGAACCTGATTTTCAGTACATTGACGAATATCTTCAATGGCAACTTCGATTCAATGTTTTACCGCCTCTGTTGTCTCTGCTTTGCGCAGAATTAATACTTAATGGCTCAATTCAAATTTAAATGGCCCAAACTATATGATAACAAATCACATAACGAAATCGACTAAACACATAAAATAATTCCGCACACCTAGAAAATGTATACATTCGTGTATACATACAATAGGCATATTCAGGTCCTATCGCGAACCTCATCGTACGTGTGAAGATGAAAAAACCAAAGGAATTAATATGAAATACAACCGCTCTTTTCATTGTGGGAACGGACAAATAAAAAAATTACACTCGACCCTATCTTAAATAATAGGCCGAAAACTTTCTTAATTAAATCTCCTGAAAAAAAATAAATAAGGCTTTCTTCCCCCAGAGAATTAGTATTATCGCAAAAGATATTCAAAAACAAATACAAGATAGTTTGGAAACAATAAAGCCAAAACAGACCACCGAATTGAGAAACGAATACAAGAAAAATTTATATATTAAAGCAATATTTATCGAACAGAATTAAATAAAAAAGAAAATAAGATATATATATAACATAAACAATTTAAATAAATACCCATTTGGTCAAAGAAGAAGAATTACGAATTAGAATAATTTTCTTTATATATATATATATATATATATATATATATATATATATATATATATATATATATATATATATATATATATATATATATATATATATATATATATATATATATATATATATATATATATATATATATATATATATATATAAAGAAAATTATTCTAATTCGTAATTCTTCTTCTTTGACCAAATGGGTATTTATTTAAATTGTTTATGTTATATATATATCTTATTTTCTTTTTTATTTAATTCTGTTCGATAAATATTGCTTTAATATATAAATTTTTCTTGTATTCGTTTCTCAATTCGGTGGTCTGTTTTGGCTTTATTGTTTCCAAACTATCTTGTATTTGTTTTTGAATATCTTTTGCGATAATACTAATTCTCTGGGGGAAGAAAGCCTTATTTATTTTTTTTCAGGAGATTTAATTAAGAAAGTTTTCGGCCTATTATTTAAGATAGGGTCGAGTGTAATTTTTTTATTTGTCCGTTCCCACAATGAAAAGAGCGGTTGTATTTCATATTACTTCCTTTGGTTTTTTCATCTTCACACGTACGATGAGGTTCGCGATAGGACCTGAATATGCCTATTGTATGTATACACGAATGTATACATTTTCTAGGTGTGCGGAATTATTTTATGTGTTTAGTCGATTTCGTTATGTGATTTGTTATCATATAGTTTGGGCCATTTAAATTTGAATGGAGCCATTAAGTATAAATTCTGCGCAAAGCAGAGACAACAGAGGCGGTAAAACATTGAATCGAAGTTGCCATTGAAGATATTCGTCAATGTACTGAAAATCAGGTTCATCCAATGTACTGCCAAGCCAGTTGTGAGTAGTAGGGATATACAGGTACTGGATAATGATTGACAAGTCAAAGCACAATAATCAAGTTTAATGAGCTTTGGTATAGGAAATCATATATAATTAATATTTATTAGCTTTGATATGAGTACGTGATGTGACCCTTTTTTCATTTGGTAATAGGAAATCCTATATGGTTTTCAGATAGTCCAAGATAATTAATTTTTATTACCTTGTGTTTGAGTACGTTATGTGACCTTTTTTTATTTGGGTATAGGAAAATCCAATGTGGTTTTCAGATAGTCCAAGATAGTTAACTTTTATTAGCTGGGATGAGTACGTGATGTCACCCCCTTTATATTTGGAGATATAGGGAGTTTGATACTAAATTTTTATTGGCTTGTGTATGGGGAACGTGATGTACCCTTTTTTATTTGATATGGTGTATGCGTGAAGACATTGCTTTAGCGATCGTCATAGTTCTGAGCCTTTATTAGGATTTTTTCCGCCAACATGGTGCTTGTGTTTAGAAGTATTCAAGTTATTGTTTTAGGGTTGCACGTGTTCATAAGTTTTGTCGTCATTGTTTTTATGAACCCCATTTTTCTTTTTTGCTGTCTGATAGAAAATCCCTTATGCCCATGTTGTGTGTGTGTGCTATAGTTCTTTTGTGTTCGTCATAGTTCTGACCCTTTCTTTCGAATATTTTCGTCAACACGGTGCTTGTGGATGTATGTGGTATCTACCTTGAAGAAGTATTCAAGTTATTGTTTTAGAGTTGCACGTGTTCATATGTTTTGTCGTCATTATTTCTTTATGAACCTTATTTTTCTTTTTTGCCGTCTGATTGAAAATTCCTTATGCGTTTGTGTGTTGTGATATTTCAGAGATCTTTAATTTTTCTTTTCAATTTCAATTCATTAGAGTACTGAACCTTTCTTTGGAAATTTTCCGTCAAAAAATGCTTGTGTGGTGTAGGGGTACGTGCTCGTCTGTTCTATCGTCATTGTTTTGATAACCCTGTCGCTAGAATTATATTTTTTTTGGGTTTGACAATTTGTTTCCCTGTTTTGATTTTCAAGTGACAATGTACTTCATTTTGAATGTATGTGAAAATTGTGGCTTGTGACCTTATGTCACGTTTGAAAGGTGCACTGTGGGGTGTTGGATTGTTTAAATTTCCTCTAGTCTGTCGCAGGTGATTATTTCGATTATCCTGTGGCATGAAACTGAATGCATATGATAATTATGTTGTTTAATTTATGACCACTTGTTTGTATCGATCCAGATAACGTACACATTGAACAGTGTAAAAGCAACAGACCGAAATAAAACAAACGAGCTAAACATACGTACATGCACGGCACGTCACACAAGTTGACATAGTCAACTAAACTCTTTTTACAACACACACACACACGTTGTTGTAAAAGAAATCTATTGATGGCTCTCGATGTGGAGTCTCTTTAGAGCTGGCAAAGAGTGAGTCGTATTTTCGTGAGCAATTGTGTGAAGAAAACTTGAAAAGTAAGGTTTACAACAGTACTTCTCATTCGTTTGTGGAGAGCCTGGCCTTATAGAGTTCGGTTTTACTTTCAACAATTGCAGCAAGGCTTTTTGAAGAGGGTTGTCATGGACCCGAAACCATGATAAAAGTAGTGTGCAGCCACGAAAATCAATGTCACTTTGCCATTTCGTTAAAAACTTGTCTTCTATTTAAATATAGAAGCAAGAGGTCTTGAGCCGGTTTACTCCCTGTTCAATGTTTAAAAAAATTCTTAGCATTAAGGAAATGAAACCGCACAAAAACTACAACATAACTGGAGCATACAGAACATCTACAAAGTGTGGAGATACAATATTGAAAAATTATATCTCCCCAAAAGATTTAACTCTCTGGCAGATGATGCAATTCAACGGTTGAACGATACATCCTTTGCCATAACAAAGAAACCCTTAACCGAGGATCAGGATCATCCACTATGCCGATTAGAGCTTACCCAGATTCTACCTACAGATATTTTGATACACCCACTTTCCCCTAAATTATACTAACAATAAGTAAAGTTTAATCTAATTTATATTTTGCATAACATTTGTCTTTCCACAATTAGAAGGACCTACAATGAGAGCTGTTATGGAATTAGGTAAAAGGGAACTGTGCTTTGTCTTAAGCGTATTTTGATGCGTGAAATCTAAATTTCTCACCCTTATATACGAATATATTCGTATCTAGCTTTATTAGACGTATTTTAACTACTGATTGCAAACTTATTATATTATTTAAATTTATGTCGAATCATTTCAGAAAAGATATAAAATGATTGTCTATCATAAGAAAAGTATAGTTCAAGGGAGTGGGTTGATCAATAACGTAATTCAGAATTTACCCTTTAAATTACATTTACCTGGATATCAATTTTGCGGCCCCGGAACAAAGTTAGAAAAAAGACTTGAAAGGGGTGATAAGGGTATAAATATTTTGGATGAGGCATGTAAATCTCATGATATTGCATATACACAAAACAAAGATATAAACAAACGACATCAAGCTGACAAAGAACTAGCGGAAAGAGCTTGGGAAAGAGTAAAGGCTAAAGATAGTAGAATTGGAGAAAAGATACACGCATTTTTAGTTACAAACGCTATGAAGACTAAAGTAAAACTTGGTTTGGGAATTGAGAAGAGAAAACCTAAAACAGAATGTCGAAAAAATACATTTAATACTGCAGTTAAAAGTGCAACTGTAGTCCTAAAGAAAGAAAAACCACATCAACAGTGCCATTCGCCTTGCTCAAATGGTGATTAGAAAATCGTTTAAAGGTAGAAAATCTCAAGTCAGTATACCTAGAGTTATTCGTGTGCCAAATGTTGGTGGATTTCTACCTATTATACCTATTATGTCAGCTCTTGGTGCATTGGGAGCTTAAACTTCGGGTGCATCTTCCATCGCAAAAGCAATTAAGACCGCTAAAAATGCAAAACAACAATTTGAAGAAAATGTGCGACACAACAAGCGAATGGAGGGGATAGCCAACAAGAAATCATCAAAAAACTAATAAAGCAGCTACCTAAAAGGCCTCTGACTGACATCGATATTAGAGAATTTGGAAAAAAAACATTTACCATATTTTAGAGGAGTCTATATGAGGGACAAACTTCCGCAAACACCTAGACGCAAAGAATGCGGAATCGTTAATTTGGACTCATATAGCGGTTATGGTACATATTGGGTAGCATACAAAAAAAATAACAACAATATTGAGTACTATGATAGTTTTGGAAACCTTCAGCCGCCTCTCGAAATTTTACTATACTTAGGTGATAAAATTAAATATAATTATAAGAGGGAGCAAAATTTTAAATCATAAAATTGTGGACATTTGTGTTTAAAATTTCTATGTGATATTTAATGAATAAAGATAAATTTAATATTCAATAGTATATCAGGTTTTATTTTTTATTCTCAAGTTTAGCTTATAAATTTTAATATCAAGTTCAATAGTTTTTTTTTTCATTTTTTGACCTAGCTCAAAACACAATCTCGTTTAATCTACTCAAACATCATTCTCATAAAATCCTTTGATATCGTTAACTTGAATGTACGTCTTATTTAAAGCGACACAAGTTGGTATATAATGATTATTATAAAAGTATACAATGTGCATTTGAAATATGTTGTTCCAACATATAAAAGTAGTTAAAAATATTCCAATACGTGTAATGTTTCGCCATTCTTTACAATATATAATAATTTTAAGATTATTTTGCTTCATCACTAGGTAAGAAATATCATTCTTTTGTCGAAATCCAAACGAAATGTCTTCAATCGGTGGATCATTCAGCAAGTTGAAGGAATCGAAAAACTCGTATTGATCTAGTCGAATTCGAATGTAGTCCTTGTACATCATTAAATGGAGCCATATTTCACGTGAGATTCCTACATAATTTTTCTTCTTATCTTGAAACCATATGAGAGGTTTGAATCTCAACGCTGTTGAAAATCCACACTTTACTTTCAATTTTAAATTCATATATTTCTCCTCCTTCTTAACAGTTGGCTCCATTTAACTTTGATGAGTAAAAAAGCACTGATGGTTTGTCAGGAGATTTATCCGCTATAAAGAGGGAGACTTTCTTAAATCTATACTTTAGTTCTTCATAAAACTTCACCGTAAAATGTTTAAAGTTGAGAGACTGAAATCGCATTGGTAGGATTTCCAATTTTGTCATGGCAATCAGAGTGACATTTACATTAAGGAGTTGGTATTCATGTGTGGGGGAAGCGTCGCACCCAACTATTTCAATTTCAGTCCCCCCTTTGACGGCAGAGAAATTACTAAAGAGGGACGGAAGAAGAATGCTTACTGTCGAAATCATGTAAATGGGTTAGAGTGGCAGAGTGGAAACATAAGTTATATTAATGTGGGCGACGTAATTTCTCCACTGAATAACTATAAATACATTTTTGTTTTCGGCAAAGCAAAGTAAGAATTTGTATTCAAACATATCAAAACAACTGTTATAAACCTGGAAAATAGAATCAACTTTAAGAAATTACCAAAATTTTATACTTCTTGCATTCTTCATAATGATATGAGATTTAAATGTGCTCTCAACAATTTACATAAATTATTTGTTTTTATTGAGAAAAATAATCATCAAATAGAAAACTGAAAGTCCCTTGCTATAGACTATTCAAATACATTGGGTCTATGCTCAGACAAATAACATCCACCAACTACAACATTAAAAACTCAATTGGACTTAAACAAAGAATAAAAGACATAGAACTAGATAAGGACGATATACTAGTATCGTTTGACGTGGTATCATTATTTACTAATATACCTATACACTTATCAATTAAAAACATTCTGGATAAATGGCAAACCCTCAAAGACATCACAAATATACCACGACAGAAATTTCTCAAAATTCTTCAATTTTGTCTTAATGAGAACAACTATTTCATATTTGACAACAAAACTTACCATCAAACGTATGGTATGCCTATGGGGAACCCTCTCTCCCCGACGATTGCTGACATCGTGTTAGATACACTTTTAGACGACGTTTTTAATGAATTAACGACAAAAAACATACAAATAAAATTCATTGCAAAGTACGTGGATGACCTATTTGCAGTTATTCGCAAAAATGGCGAAGAAAGCATATTGCATCTTCTTAATTCCTACCACAAGAAAATTCAGTTTACCATCGAGAAAAAATCTCAGAATCAAGAGATTGCCTACCTAGACATGAAAATCATCAGAAAGAATGGCAAACTAATTACAAATTGGTACACAAAGGAGACGGCATCAGGAAGAATGATTAATTACAACTCTACGCAACCAAAGACAATGAAGATAAATTGTGCAATAAACTTTATAAAAAAAAGTTTTACTACTTAGCGACGACAAATTTAAAAAGGACAACATATACAAAATAATGCAGACGCTAAAGCTAAACAACTACCCAAATTCCATTATAAACAACCTAATAGCAAACACATTAAATCCGAGCAAGAAAAGAAATTCGAAGGAAAAATCAAAAACTTTTTACAGTGTACCCTTTATACCAAATCTGACTGATGGTAAGAAGCTACAAAATACACTACATGATGAGAACACAACAATAGCGTACAAATCCAACCAAACACTTCGCAACATATTCACAACAAAAACAACAACAACTCACAAACTCAACACAGACAACGTTGTATATGAGATCACTTGCAGTGGCAATGACAACGAAGACTGCCAAAGAGTGTACGTTGGAACAACAAAGAGAACATTAGGCATTAGAATCTCAGAACACGAAACAGACATTCGAAAAGACAAGGAGACAACTGCACTTGCACAACATCCAAAAGAGAGCGGACATAAAGTAAACTTTAAAAACGTCAAAATACTCGACAGAGAGAGAAACGAAAACAAAAGATATACACTGGAGAGCCTAAGAATCCAACAGAGAATAAACAAATCTTTAAACACCAAAGAAGGTAAAGACAACACTAAGCTGCAGTATTCCGTTGCGTTATTTTGAAGCATACAGTTCTGAGATATTAGTATTTAAGTTTTCTCCTTCTGTGATTTTTACATTGTATAATTATTTATTTTATTATTTGTTACTTGTGTCGTGAAGTCCAGTTTTTTTTAATAATATAAGTAATTGTTAGTGATGTAAACTAAATCGTAAGTTGGGTAAACTATTTACTAATAGTATAGCAAAAAGAAAAACTAATGTAATGTAACTTAATTTATTTTCGTCTACAGCATATTTAATAAAAATTCTCCTGATGAAGTTGGAAACAAACCAACGAAACGTTGAGAAAAAGATGAAATAATTTAGTTTTATTTACATCAAAACATATAATTTGACCATCACAGCCCATATATATATATATATATATATATATATATATATATATATATATATATATATATATATATATATATATATATATATATATATATATATATATATAAAAATACAACCAAGAAAACTTTATACTTGATGAAATAGAATGCTTAATATAAAAATAAAAATTATTTTCTTTTTTCATATATGTATCATGTTATTTTATTTGATTTATTTGTGGTGTTTAGATTTTCGTAACTAACGTAACACTGTTGGGATTGTGCTAGAATAGCTGCTGTTTGGATTTGATAGTATAGTATATTTTCGATAAAAAATGATTTTTTCAAAGAACATGCAATCCATAGTGTTACTATAATATCGCCTAAACCAATTAAAATTTTGTTTTTCTTTCATCGGCACAATTGTACCTATAGACGAGGAGGGTGTCAAACGAACTAACTCGATAAAAAGCCTCCAATGCTTCAAAATTCCTAGAATCTGTTTGAACCAATTATGGCCCATAGCTGCCAAGCTGAGGGAAATACATCGAAGTAATGTGAAGAAAAACTTTTCCTTATTATATAATTCATTATTCTTTAGACCATTGTAAAACTAGAATTTGTTTTAACACATTTCGCCTTTTGCATTGGTTTCTAGTGCTTAAACACACCTTGAAAAATGACATTTATGGGGGAAAAAATTGTTCATTAATATAAACTGAAATTTCGAAATTGCGATGTAAAATATAGCTGTAAAATCTCAAAAATGCATTTGCTAGTAATAAAATTTTCTAAAAAAATTTGAAGCACTTAATGCTTTAAATTTGACATTCCGTTTCCAGCACTACCATATATTGATCGAAGACCCTATAGAGTGCATATATTTCTGATCGTCGTTAAACTCTCAACACGATTTGGCCATACCCGTCTCTCCTGTGAGCGTTTGTCGGTGTGTTTGTTGAAAGCGCGATAGCGGTGGAACGAATCAACCTAGGATCCAATGATGATGTCTAATGGTCAAAAGCTGTTTGGGATGGAAAATAGGCTACATCGGCATACAAGGAAAAAGTTCCCATTCTATGGACTAAAGGCATTGCGTTTAAAAGAAGACTTTTTGAGAATTTGTCTCTGAAATCATTATGAATTCCTGAAAGACAATAGTTAAATGTGTGCTGTTTTTAAGTTATTAATCACGAAATATCCAAAAAAAAAATTGCAGTTGCTGAATTTTCATTGCTAATGCGACCCAAAAAACGTCCCGGATGGTCAAAACGTGGAAACAGTAGTCAATATGGACATATGGGAGTTCAAATTAAAGCTTGCTACTAATCCAAATAAACACTATCTTTAAAGTTTTGGGTTAGCGGAAAAACAGAAAAAGCGGCTCAGTGCTCGGGAAATTATTTGGCGATATTTGAATCATACGCTTTCTGCAAATTCTAACATTGTAGGCAATGAATAGCTCGTCATTCCGGCGGGACAGGTAATAAGGCACTTAATATAAACAACGCCATTCCTTTTGCAGCAATAAGTGGTGAAATCGAATCTTGGGGTTAGGTCGCTCACAAAACGCTATCGAACGTTAAGGCGGGAGACAAACTCTACCAAAATATTTTGGGGAGACCTGATACGAAATACTTACGAGTATAATAAAAAATTTATTTCGAAAAATTCATAAAGCAAGATGATTTGCGTACCTACCGGCCGCTTACCATGAAAGTCCATCTCTTTAAAAAAGTGGGATCAAACATATGCGAGGAAAACATCGAAACGCTAGAGCACATTCTCTGTCTTTATCAATCTTTCGTGTGATCTGAACTACAGCATCTTTCGGCCGATAGTCTAGATAACAGAATGGGAATGTGGTGGAGAAGTATCAAAAGTTTCGTAACAACAGCCGTGTTTTGGCCTAGGTGTATAACCTTAATGCCCAGACAGATAAAAAGCATCTGCTGTTTTCTTCACTTGGTTTATTGGCATAGAGGTTTCTTTAACTTTGACAACCAACATAGAAAACTTGTGGACACTTTATTTTTTAATTTATCACTTCAAAAGTAACCACGAATTACACATTTTATTTATTCATATTACATATTATTTGATTAATATCGATTTTCCAACACGCAAACAGCCAAAGTACAGTTGACCGCGCGAAAAACAGGAAGATTAATCCCACAGACTTCAAACGATTGGCCTTGGTATTTATTGATTATCATCGCAAAAGTAAATCGAACCGGGAACCGAATTAGCTTTATTTGGAATGGAGGATTAGTTGGAATAATCATCTGTTTCTAGACGGACAACCGCGTCCAATTTCGAATGATTCAGATACCGCAACATGATTATAATTGATCGCTATCGACCACCTTTAGCTGTAAATTATTTCGCGGAGTTCTTGGCAAATCATGCGGGTTCAAAAATTCGGTCGGACAGTTTATCGCTTCATCCTCGTCGGTCAAGCTATCAACGGTTTTGTTCGAATGCAGTTTTATAATTTTGTGCGATGCCGTGGTGATTAGTTTCTCCTTCGACTCAAAAACTTACCGGGAACGAAATCAATGCAATGGCTGGCTGTCGCCAGTCATTTCGTCTTTATAATTGTGCCACAATGCGTTCGGGTTCGATGGATGACTATGGCTATGATGATCGCAAAAAGTTTACGAATTTGATTCGGTGGCGCAGAAGCAGTTACATCGGTGATAGTGAAGTCCCAATTTTAACCGATTTGATAAAATTCAAACGTTGGTTATCCCTGAAAAGTTGCGCATAGCTCACCATTCACAGTACGCAGGGAATCGAAGGATGTAGGACCTCTAATGTTTACCAAAAGCAAGTGTATATTCGTTCGAGAGCATCGGTCGAATAAACATAAGCGAAGCCATCAGCATCAACTTTCTTCCGGCGTTGACAACTCTTTCAATGCAACGGTCCATGTATAATAGTGTGGAATGTCCGAATGAAGTAAAGTACAAAATGTCTGCCGCAAATGAAGTTCTGACTGTCATTAAAGAAACCGTGAATCCAGGTAAAGCACCTGGATATGATCTTAACACGCCTAAAATGATCTTGGAATTTCCTATATTGCTGTGATATTTTGAGACATGGTTACTTTCCTAAAATGTGGAAAATGTCTCTGATTCAAATGATTTTAAAGCCAGGAAAGGGCAAATCAATAACTTCCTCATACAGGCCGATCAGTTTGCTTCCCTGCTTATCCAACTATTTGAAAAGGTTCTTTTATCGAAAATAAACCCGTTCCTCGTGTCAAATAACATAATACCATCAGTTTGGATTCCGGGAAGGTCACAGCACCATCGAACAAGTAAACCGTCTGACCCAAGCAATTGAAAAATCATTTGAACGGCGATAATATTGCTGCGACGTATTTCTGGATGTTGCTCAAGCATTTGACAAAGTCTGGCACTTTGGCTTGACCTACAAAATTTGCAAATACTTACCGGCAAATACGCATCGAATTCTTGAGTCTTACTTAGAAAACTGCAGATTCAGAGTCAAATGTGGGCAACACGTCACCGATGACGGCGAAATACTAGCAGGTGTGCCCCAGGGAAGCGTCCTGGGGCCTATCCTTTACCTTCTGTTTACAGCAGATATCCCTACCAGCCGAAACGTGCTAACATCCACTTTTGCCGACGATACCGCTATAATGGCCGCACATAAAAAGCAGGATATTACATATATGAATCTAGGTGTACATCTCAGACTAGTAGAATCTTGGCTCTCTGACTGGAGAATAAAAGTCAATGAGGCTAAATGGACACAGGTAACTTTCACACTGAATTTTAGCACTTGTCCGACATTGAAACTAAACAATATCCCTTTTTCTCAATCTGACCATGTTACATACCTTGGAATCCACCTCCAATCGTCAAAAGCTACAAGAACCTCGCCCATTGGAAAATTGGCCACAGCTCGAACGAAAGCAGTCTTAAGAGATCCCATGTTGGGGTATCTTTTGTGACAAACCTTGTCCTCTAAAACCGTAAAATTTGTGAAAAATTTTTTGACAAAATATATTACGGCTTACTTTTGAAAATTTAAAAAAAAATGTGTTTTCTAAGTTGACGTTCTTTTGTTTACGCAATTTATCTTCAATAAATCTATGCACCTGAAATAATATACATTTAATTTGGTGTTTAAAAAAACTTTACGTTGTGTTTTGAATCATTTATTCGTGCAGCTATTGACGATTGGCCAGTGCGACTTAAGGGGCGTATAAAGGTAAAAAGCGGAAATGCATCAAAGTACAATAAGGAAATGCATCAAAGTACAATAAGGAAATGCATCAAAGTACAATAATTTTTATACTTACTTTATACATTTGTAAACAAATAAATCAAATAAAATAACATGATACATATATGAAAAAAGAAAATAATTTTTATTTTTATATTAAGCATTCTATTTCAAGTATAAAGTTTTCTTGAGTTGTATTTTATATATATATATATATATATATATATATATATATATATATATATATATATATATATATATATATATATATATATATATATATATATGTGACCCGGTCTACGAAAAGGGACCTTCGGTGTAAAAACAAGTTTTCGAGAAAACAGCTGTTAAAGATAAACAAGTCATGTGAAATGAGTGTAGATGAAGAGGTTAGTTTCGTTCTTTGACAAACTTCTTTACGAGTTGGAAACTTCTGCTTTGCGCCATTAGAAAGAGCACACTTTAGTCTATCCGAATCGCCAAAAAAGTGAAAAATGATATTTTCACACCGAAGGTCCCTTTTCGTAGACCGGGTCACATATATATATATATATATATATATATATATATATATATATATATATATATATATATATATATATATATATATATATATATATATATATATATATATGGCCAATCGTCAATAGCTGCACGAATAAATGATTCAAAACACAACGTAAAGGTTTTTTTTAAACAACAAATTAAATGTATATTATTTCAGGCGCATAGATTTATTGAAGATAAATTGCGTAAACAAAAGAACGTCAACTTAGAAAACACATTTTTTTTAAATTTTCAAAAGTAAGCCGTAATATATTTTGCCAAAAAATTTTTCACAAATTTTACGGTTTTAGAGGACAAGGTTTGTCACAAAAGATACCCCAACATGGGATCTCTTAAGACTGCTTTCGTTCGAGCTGTGGCCAATTTTCCAATGGGCGAGGTTCTTGTAGCTTTTGACGATTGGAGGTGGATTCCAAGGTATGTAACATGGTCAGATTGAGAAAAAGGGATATTGTTTAGTTTCAATGTCGGACAAGTGCTAAAATTCAGTGTGAAAGTTACCTGTGTCCATTTAGCCTCATTGACTTTTATTCTCCAGTCAGAGAGCCAAGATTCTACTAGTCTGAGATGTACACCTAGATTCATATATGTAATATCCTGCTTTTAATGTGCGGCCATTATAGCGGTATCGTCGGCAAAAGTGGATGTTAGCACGTTTCGGCTGGTAGGGATATCTGCTGTAAACAGAAGGTAAAGGATAGGCCCCAGGACGCTTCCCTGGGGCACACCTGCTAGTATTTCGCCGTCATCGGTGACGTGTTGCCCACATTTGACTCTGAATCTGCAGTTTTCTAAGTAAGACTCAAGAATTCGATGCGTATTTGCCGGTAAGTATTTGCAAATTTTGTAGGTCAAGCCAAAGTGCCAGACTTTGTCAAATGCTTGAGCAACATCCAGAAATACGTCGCAGCAATATTATCGCCGTTCAAATGATTTTTCAATTGCTTGGGTCAGACGGTTTACTTGTTCGATGGTGCTGTGACCTTCCCGGAATCCAAACTGATGGTATTATGTTATTTGACACGAGGAACGGGTTTATTTTCGATAAAAGAACCTTTTCAAATAGTTGGATAAGCAGGGAAGCAAACTGATCGGCCTGTATGAGGAAGTTATTGATTTGCCCTTTCCTGGCTTTAAAATCATTTGAATCAGAGACATTTTCCACATTTTAGGAAAGTAACCATGTCTCAAAATATCACAGCAATATAGGAAGGTTCCAAGATCATTTTAGGCGTGTTAAGATCATATCCAGGTGCTTTACCTGGATTCACGGTTTCTTTAATGACAGTCAGAACTTCATTTGCGGCAGACATTTTATCATCAGGTGAAAGGAGGTCGCTACTTGCAGCATTGACAATCCGAATGCAAACGACGTGGGGACTAAATTTCAACTCAGACGTTACGTAAGTTTTACC
Organism: Hydrotaea diabolus; assembly: GCA_963513945.1. NCBI lineage: Eukaryota > Metazoa > Arthropoda > Insecta > Diptera > Muscidae > Hydrotaea > Hydrotaea diabolus. The sequence goes on from OY740722.1 coordinate 13,684,899, forward strand.
GAAGAACTTTGGCGGCTGTTATTTCCGATTGATGAACGTCACCCGACTGTAGTTAATTTGGTAGTTTACTTGGAGAAGATCCAGTGTGTTTTCTTTACGGCGCAGAGAATAGAACGACCACCAGCGATAACGTTGACAACGTTTCTTTTCGACATGCGATCAGTTCGCAAGTACTTTACTTTATTCGGACATTCCACACTATTATACATGGACCGTTGCATTGAAAGAGTTGTCAACGCCGGAAGAAAGTTGATGCTGATGGCTTCGCTTATGTTTATTCGACCGATGCTCTCGAACGAATATACACTTGCTTTTGGTAAACATTAGAGGTTCTACATCCTTCGATTCCCTGCGTACTGTGAATTGTGAGCTATGCGCTACTTTTCAGGGATAATCAACGTTTGAATTTTATCAAATCGGTTTAAATTGGGACTTCACTATCACCGATGCAACTGTTTCTGCGCCACCGAATCAAATTCGTACACTTTTTGCGATCATCATAGCCACAAGTCATTCATCGAACCCGAACGCATTGTGGCACAATTATAGAGACGAAATGACTGGCGACAGCCAGCCATTTCGTTCCCGGTAAGTTTTTGAGTCGAAGGAGAAACTAATCACCACGGCATCGCACAAAATTATAAAACTGCATTCGAACAAACCCGTTGATAGCTTGACCGACGAGGATGAAGCGATAAACTGTCCGACCGAATTTTTGAACCCGCATGATTTGCCAAGAACTCCGCGGAATAATTTACAGCTAAAGGTGGTCGATAGCGATCAATTATAATCATGTTGCGGTATCTGAATCATTGGACGCGGTTGTCCGTCTAGAAACAGATGATTATTCCAACTAATCCTCCATTCCAAATAAAGCTAATTCAGTTCCCCGTTCGATTTGCTTTTGCGATCAATAATCAATAAATCCCAAGGCCAATCGTTTGAAGTCTGTGGGATTAATCTTCCTGTTTTTCGCACGGTCAACTGTACTTTGGCTGTTTGCGTGTTAGAAAATCGATATTAATCAAATAATATGTAATATGAATAAATAAAATGTGTAATTCGTGGTTACTTTTGAAGTGATAAATAAAAAAAATAAAGTGTCCACAAGTTTTCTATGTTGGTTGTCAAAGTTAAAGAAACCTCTATGCCAATAAACCAAGTGAAGAAAACAGCAGATGTTTTTTATCTGTCTGGGCATTAAGGTTATACACCTAGGCCAAAACACGGCTGTTGTTACGAAACTTTTGATACTTCTCCACCACATTCCCATTCTGTTATCTAGACTATCGGCCGAAAGATGCTGTAGTTCAGATCACACGAAAGATTGATAAAGACAGAGAAAGTGCTCTAGCGTATCGATGTCTTCCTCGCATATGTTTGATCCCACTTTTTTAAAGCGAAAGAGATGTGACTTTCATGGTGAGCGGCAGGTAGGTACGCAAATCATCTTGCTTTATGAAGTTTTCGAAATAAATTTTTTATTATTCTCGTAAGTAAGTAGTAGTAACCCCAAGATTCTATTTCACCACTTATTGCTGCAAAAGGAATGGCGTTGTTTATATTAAGTGCCTTATTACCTGACCCTTCCGCCGAAATGACGAGCTATTCATTGCCTACAATGTTAGAATTTGCAGAAAGCGTATGATTCAAATATCGCCAAATAATTTTCCGAGCACTGAGCCGCTTTTTCTGTTTTTCCGCTAACCCAAAACTTTAAAGATAGTCTTTATTTGGATTAGTAGCAAGCTTTAATTTGAACTCCCATATGTCAATATTGACTACTGTTTCCACGTTTTGACCATCCGGGACGTTTTTTGGGTCGCATTAGCAATGAAAATCCAGCAACTGCAATTTTTTTTTGGATATTTCGTGATTAATAACTTAAAAACAGCACACATTTAACCATTGTCTTTCAGGAATTCATAATGATTTCAGAGACAAATTCTCAAAAAGTCTTCTTTTGAACGCAATACCTTTAGTCCATAGAAGGGGAACTTTTTCCTTGTATGCCAATGTAGCCTATTTTCCATCCCAAACAGCTTTTGACCATTAGACATCATCATTGGATCCTAGGTTGATTCGTTCCATCGCTATCGCGCTTTCAACAAACACACCGACAAACGCTCATAGGGACGGACGGGTATGGCCAAATCGTGTTGAGAGTTTAACGACGATCAGAAATATATGCACTCTATAGGGTCTTCGATCAATATATAGTAGTGCTGGAAACGGAATGCCAAATTTAAAGCATTAAGTGCTTCAAATTTTTTTTAGAAAATTTTACATCGCAAATTCGAGATTTCAGTTTATATTAATGTGCAATTTTTTTCCCCATAAATGTCGTTTTTCAAGGTGTGTTTAAGCACTAGAAACCAATACAAAAGGCGCAATGTATTAAAACAAATTCTACAATGGTCTAAAGAATAATGAATTATATAATAAGGAAAAGTTTTTCTTCACATTACTTCGATGTATTTCCCACAGCTTGGCAGCTATGGGCCAAAATTGGTTCAAACAGATTCTAGGAATTTTGAAGCATTGGAGGCTTTTTATCGAGTTAGTTCGTTTGACACCCTCCTCGTCTATAGGTATAATTGAGCCGATGAAAGAAAAACAAAATTCTAATTGGTTTAGGCGATATTATAGTAACACTATGGATTGCATGGTCGTTGAAAAAATCATTTTTTATCGAAAATATACTATACTATCAAATCCAAACAGCAGCTATTCTAGCACAATCCCAACAGTGTTACGTTAGTTTTGATACGAAAATCTAAACACCACAAACGAGAAGGAGTTTGAATTTTAAGTTTTAATCTACTTTTAAAGAAAGTTAAACGTTTTCTAAGGACATGATCAAAGTTAATACTTTTTGTTAACGAATGACTGAATTATTGCAGGTTTGCAACGCAGTTTAAGTTGTCGACGCCTAACCATACCAACACTTTTATTACAGTTTGTAATGTTTATTTGCCCCTTTTGCTACCAAAAAATATTTTTTTCATATGCACTATATGTGTATATCCTTTTGACCCTCTCTGAACAAAATTTTAGTGAATTTCTGATCAGAAAATAATTTCACCTTTTCCAATATTGACTTGAACAATTTTTATTCTCGATCGAGAATTTTTGTTGTTGCTTTTTCAGAATCAACTAAAAAATTGGTGACTGTAGACCTGTTTCTAAACCCGCCAAGTTTTTTCTGCAGCAGACTTTGGCAACGATTATTTCCGATACAAATATTTTGCTATTCGTCGCTTTTAGCCTTTTGTAGCCAAATTTCTAGGTTCTATGCCAATTATATAAGTTTGTTTTCGTCTGATATATCGTTCTTTTGGTAATTTGATATCGTTTTTACGGTCTTTTTTTCTCCCATTTTAATACATTTTATGCACTCTAATCAATTTTTTAATTATTGATATCTCCCATCTTTTGGTGTTTTTTATATTACTATTTCTGTTTTCTATGCCCATTTCTATTTTGTTCACAGGTTATGTGACATTTGCTCTCCGCGCTCGAAGAGAACGGTCGTTAATAGAACTCCTCTCGGAAATTAATTCTAATAAAATAAAATAAGCAGGGAAAGTGCAAAAAAAAACTCTATTGTCGGGTATTAACTTGTAAGGAATTCAAACAGTTTTTTGACAAAATAAAATTTTAAGTTGAACAACAAATCCAGTTGTGTAAGAATCAGTGTAACAAAACAACCAAAATAAAAAAGGGACACACACAGCTAAACAAACTCACAGCTTGATGAGCCATCGTCTCACTCAAGAGTTAGAACAACGCAGATACTCTTTCTGCAGTGTAAGTTCGCGGAATGCATACTTCTCGATAAATGCAGATGTAAACAATGGAAGCACAGCGAACATAGAAATAACACAGGAAAACAACGACAAACCATTAAAGGCGGTACAGACAGGCATGGATCGCTACATTACTATAAAGCGTAAATCCAGCCCTGCCAAAGGTAACTCTAACAAAAAAAAGTTGCAAAACTGTGAACGGTGAAGAACCACCAACGTCCGTCACGGATAAGAACCGGTTTGCATTGCTGAGCGAAGAAGAACCTCAATCTTCTTCTTCGGCAAATGCCGCAACTCCAAGGCAGCCCCCAATATACCTACGTGAGAGTAGCTTAAATGAGCTAGTAAATATCATTGCCCAACTTGTTGGTAGTGGTGGCTTTCACAAAGTGCCCATAAAGAAAGGGAACATTAACGAGACAAAAATTCAGGCATACACCGAAAACGGCTTTCGCGCTATTTCTAGTTATTTTAACGATAGAAATAAAAAATTTTACACGTATCGTCTAAAGAGTAGTAAGGGTATCGCGTTAATCTTAAAAGACATTGAATCATTTGTTGGACCAGATGAAGTAAAACGAGCACTGGAAAAAGAGAATTTTAACGTTCACTCCGTGGTGAACGTTCTTAACAATAAAAAGGTTCCCCAACCAATGTTCAAGGTCGAACTTCAACCTGACTCGCGGAAACTAAAGAAAAATGAAGTTCATCCTATATACAAACTTCAATATTTGTTATATAGAAGAATTACGGTCGAAGAACCCCACAAAAGAAATGGTCCCGTTCAATGCCAAAATTGTCAAGAGTATGGACACACAAAATCATACTGCACTTTGCCAATTGTTTGTGTTGTATGTGGTGATCTACACCAATCGTCCATCTGCAAAGTTAAATCGCAGGAACAGAAAAAGTGCAGTAATTGCGGGGAACAACATACCCAAAATTACAGAGGTTATAGGGTTTACAAAGAACTTAAGCATAAACTAGAAGAGAAGCGTAAACTCATTTCTAAACGAAACGCGCCGAATCCTATAAATGACATCCAACAGACTCCAGTTTACTCTAGCAACGGAAACGGTGTAACATACGCGAATGTTCTAAGGGCGCATACACCTAATGCCCCAGTGCAACAACATGGTAACTCTGAATCAATGATTCAACAACTAGTACAGAGTATAAACATGTTCATGTCAACTATGCAATCAATGATGCATGAATTCATGCGAAACCAGAATCAGTTAATTCAAATTCTACTTACCAAAAAATAGGCCCTCTTAAGATATGTACATGGAACGCAAACGGTGTGAACCAACGTAGACTCGAGCTGACCGAGTACCTAGATCGGCAAAATATTGATATAATGCTACTATCTGAAACGCATCTTACAGACAAATACAATTTTCAGATACCTAATTTTAGATTTTATGGTACTCACCACCCCGACGGTAAGGCTCATGGGGGCACTGGTATCCTAATACGAAAACGTATGAAACATGAAGTCGCTGAAGGAGTCTCACAAAACTACCTTCAAGCGACAACAATTCGTATTCAGATTCAGGGTAGTTTTCTTACCATTTCAGCAATATATTTTCCCCCGCGGTTCGCGATATCAGAAGATATACTTCTGAACTTTTTCAATGGTCTCGGACGCAACTTTATTGCTGCTGGTGACTACAATGCCAAACATACGCACTGGGGATCCCGTTTAGCAAACCCTAGGGGAAACCAACTGTATAAATGTTTAATGCGACGCCAAAATAAATTGGACTTTATATCTCCCAGTCAATCTACATATTGGCCTTCTGATATTAACAAAAAGCCTGACTTGATAGACTTCGGTATAATAAGAGGAGTTAGTAAATCTAACTTATCTGCTAGTACCTGCACTGACTTATCGTCAAACCACTCGCCAGTTATATTTCTTCTTCACGAGAAGACAGTACTTGTAGACGACCCACTAAGGCTTACTTAATACACAACTAACTGGTTAAAATACAGGAAGTACATTAGTAGTCATTTAAATTCGAATCATCTATTTTCGAACGCGGAAGAGATCGATAATAACGTATCCAACTTGAACGTGATCCTGGAACAGGCGGCCATTCACGCTACACACAGACAAATAAAAGCGACAAATAGTTTAAATACTTACACTAACCGGGAAATAGAGCACCTTGTAAGTGAAAAAAGTAGGTTCCGTCGCGAATGGCAGCGAAATAGGTCACCAGCGGCCCGACTAAGGCTTACTGAAGCTACTAAAAGGTTGCAAAGCCCACTTAGAAATGAAGACAGTAGACAGCATGCTAGTTTCATTGCAAGTTTAACTCCGACTGCTTCAACCAAATTGTCACTGTGGAAAACATTAAGAAATACTAGTATGCCCACCGAAACGCAATTTCCAATACGCGACGCAAATAGCAAGTGGGCAATATCAGAAGAGGAAAAAGCCAATGTTTTTGCAAACCATATGTCCCAGGTATTTCGCCAAATCCTGCAAGTAGCGACCTCCTTCCACCTGATGATAAAATGTCTGCCGTAATTCCATTGTTTACTAACGCAAATGAAGTTCTAAATGTCATTAAAGAAACCGTGAATCCAGGTAAAGAACCTGGATATGATCTTATCACGCCCAAAATGATCTTGGAACTTCCATATATTGCTGTGAAGTTCCTGGCAAAATTATTTAACTCTATTGAGACATGGTTACTTTCCTAAAGTGTGGAAAATTTTTGGCTCTCTGACTGGAGAATAAAAGTCAATGAGGCTAAATGCACACAGGTAAATTTCACACTGAATTTTAGCACTTGTCCGACATTGAAACTAAACAATATCCCTTTTTCTCAATCTAATCATGTTTCAAACCTTGAAATCCACCTGGATTGCCGACTCATTTGGAGAAGTTATATCGAAGCCAAGAAAACTCAACTGAAACTTAAGGTCCATCAACTTCACTGGCTCTTTAACGCGAACTCAAAACACATTACAAGAAATCCATACTAGGATTCATTATTGAATTATACTTAAGATTCGTATATTTATTGTTAGGCTCCTTTGGAGCAGATTCAATAATTCAAATAAAGCTTATATAAAAAAAAGGTTATGTGACTTTACGCGAAAGTAATAGGATTTTACTTTTTTTCGTCTTTAATTTTTTTGAATATGTAGCGAAACGTTATATGATTCTTAATTTTTCAAAATTTATTTCAGCAAAATCGGACTAGTGGTTCTCGAGTTACGTCAAACAAAAGAGCCTCCAACTTGTCAAATTCCCATATACGATTCTTACTAAGTTCAAATCAATATATGTGACAGCGCATAGAGAAAGGGACCTAATGGTAAAAAAAATCAATTTTCATTTTTTTTTGATGTGGACAACATCTGAGCATCGAATGAGACCGATCCCATACCCCAAAAGTGTTCCCTCCCAGAGATATGCGCGTTTTATGAAAGTGATGGTACACCAAAGATACACGTATTTAAATCTTTAAAATGACTCTCCTGAACAAAACTGGTTTTTACCCTTAGGCCCCTTTCTATTTTGCGCGTCACATATATCGATTCCTAGATAAGACCCAGCGAAACACAGGGACACGTATAATTTTTTTTGCCGATATAACTTTCACCGGTGGTTTCAGACGATCCTGATCACTGACCCCTCCATTTGTCGCAGAGTATAATTATATAATAATAATATTGCAATGCAATGGCTGGCAATACGTTTTTCCAAAGTTATCAACAATAACAAACCCTTTATAGCGTAGTCAAACCATTAAGCACTATCTCGATTGCGACTCACACCTTAACATCAAGTTTTTGCCCAGATTATTTAATTGTTTTTTGCCGAACTTAATTTTCTTTGTTTCAGTGTTTGACAAATCTTACAAGGGAGAGGTACACAGTTGAGCAGAGCGTTAAGACTATTGAAGCGTTTTCCGAATGTGGGCGTTCAAATCAAATGGCATTTTCTGTACTTTGTAATTTTGTTGCTCATTATAATCCACAAAATGTGTCCACAATCCGGAGAATTGTACGCAAATTTCGGCAAACGGGTCTGTAGGAAATATTAAATCACCTAAGCTTGCTCGCCCCGTTCGTTCAAGGGAAAACATAATCAAAAACTCAAAGAATGTAACAAAAGGAAAGCCCACCTTCATTATAGTGACAACACATCATTGTTTTATAAACAGAAACTTTCAAATTATCAACACACAAGTTTTTATAAACGTAAGTGAAATGTTCTTGTACTGAAAAAACGTCAGTCGGAGAGTTTGTCAATATGGTAGGAATTATTTATGACAAACAACAACAAACCTGATGTTATTAGATTGTGGAGTAATTCCTCTTTCAAGAGTAAACATTAATGTTGTTCGCGATAGTGTGGCAGAAGTGCCGTCAACCTTGACTCAAGAATGGTGGTCGCAATTGCGAGATGATAACGGAATTCAAGAAGAAGAAATTGAGGATGTAGACCTGGACGATATGCAGTAGCAACAGGATGGTGCCACACAGACAACAAAACAATGGCTCTTTTGTTAAAGAAATTCAATAGCCGTGTTATCTCACGTCGTGGCGATAATAATTGGCATCCACGATAATGTGATTTGACACCGTTGGACTTCTTTTTATGGGGATATTAAAAAGAAAAAGATCACGTCGATAAGCCACAAATAATTCAAGAGCTAAAAGATGAGATAATTAGGCATATTGACGACATTGAACTTCCACTACGTCTCAGAGTCATTGAAATACGGACTATCGGATAGAGACATTCCACCGTGCCAGTTTTGGCTGATATATAATCAGACGTACGGTTAGATTCCATTTCTAATGGATAATGGTTCCTATTGATATACATGGAATATAAACGACTAGCTGGCACGTTAAGTTACGGTTATGTTACTGGTGATTAATAACGCCGGAAGTACTTATAATCATTTACCATTTACGAGTTTATGTACTGTTTCATGTATTCCATCGTGTCGCATTAAGACTTGCTCATGTACGAGTATACTTCCATAATCCAATTACTACAATAGATCTCTCAAATGTTCACCATTTGCTACATATGCTACATATCGTATGATTTATTATATATATATATATATACATATGCTATCGAATCTATATATATATATATATATATATATATATATATATATATATATATATATATATATATATATATATATATATATATATATATATATATATATATATATATATATATTTAAATATACATATATATATATATATATATATATAGTTGCATACCTGAGTGAATGACTGGCTTATCTTCACCCAGGCTAAACGGCTAAAGCTAGAATACTGAAATCTATTGGGTAGGTCCATATGTAGCCGGAAAAAAATTAACGGTATAAATGTATCCCTCAGCATCCATTTCAGGACCTAACGGAGCTAGAATCACAAAATTCAAGAAATATGCATCCCTAATAACTTGGATTCTAAGCAAAATGTGGATTCTAATAACCTTATGGGATAAAAACGGATAATTTTCGTACCTTCTTATCCGGAATGGATCCAAAATCAAAAGAAATTTCAGTAACAATGTTTCAATATAGTAACACTGTCCAGTAAAATACACATAGCTAGAACATTCCACACTATTATACATGGACCGTTGCATTGAAAGAGTTGTCAACGCCGGAAGAAAGGTTATGTTGATGTCTTCGCTTATATTTATTCGACCGATGCTCTCGAACGAATATACACATGCTTTTGGTGAACATTAAAGGTCCTACATCCATCGATTCCGTGCGTACTCTGAATTGTGAGCTATGCGCTACTTTTCAGGGATAACCAACGTTTGAATTTTATCAAATCAGTTCAAATTGGGACTTCACTAACACCGATGCAACTGTTTCTGCGCCACCGAATCAAATTCGTACACTTTTTGCGATCATCATAGCCACAAGTCATCCATCGAACCCGAACGCATTGTGGCACAATTATAAAGACGAAATGACTGGCGACAGCAGCCATTGCATTGATTTCGTTTCCGGTAAGTTTTTGAGTCGAAGGAGAAACTAATCACCACGGCATCGCACAAAATTATAAAACTGCATTCGAACAAACCCGTTGATAGCTTGACCGACGAGGATGAAGCGATAAACTATCCGACCGAATTTTTGAACCCGCATGATTTGCCAAGAACTCCGCGTAATAATTTACAGCTGAAGGTGGGATCTATTATAATCATGTTGCGGTATCTGAATCATTCGAAATTGGACGCGGTTGTCCGTCTAGAAACAGATGATTATTCCAACTAATCCTCCATTCCAAATAAAGCTAATTCAGTTCCCCGTTCGATTTGCTTTTGCGATCAATAATCAATAAATCCCAAGGCCAATCGTTTGAAGTCTGTGGGATTAATCTTCCTGTTTTTCGCACGGTCAACTGTACTTTGGCTGTTTGCGTGTTGGAAAATCGATATTAATCAAATAATATGTAATATGAATAAATAAAATGTGTAATTCGTGGTTACTTTTGAAGTGATAAATAAAAAAAATAAAGTGTCCACAAGTTTTTTATGTTGGTTGTCAAAGTTAAAGAAACCTCTATGCCAATAAACCAAGTGAAGCAAACAGCAGATGCTTTTTATCTGTCTGGGCATTAAGGTTATACACCTAGGCCAAAACACGGCTGTTGTTACGAAACTTTTGATACTTCTCCACCACATTCCTATTCTGTTATCTAGACTATCGGCCGAAAGATGCTGTAGTTCAGATCACACGAAAGATTGATAAAGACAGAGAAAGTGCTCTAGCGTATCGATGTCTTCCTCGCATATGTTTGATCCCACTTTTTTAAAGCGAAAGAGATGTGACTTTCATGGTGAGCGGCCGGTAGGTACGCAAATCATCTTGCTTTATGAAGTTTTCGAAATAAATTTTTTATTATTCTCGTAAGTAAGTAGTAGTAACCCCAAGATTCTATTTCACCACTTATTGCTGCAAAAGGAATGGCGTTGTTTATATTAAGTGCCTTATTACCTGACCCTTCCGCCGAAATGACGAGCTATTCATTGCCTACAATGTTAGAATTTGCAGAAAGCGTATGATTCAAATATTGCCAAATAATTTCCCGAGCACTGAGCCGCTTTTTCTCTTTTTCCGCTAACCCAAAACTTTAAAGATAGTCTTTATTTGGATTAGTAGCAAGCTTTAATTTGAACTTCCATATGTCAATATTGACTACTGTTTCCACGTTTTGACCATCCGGGACGTTTTTTGGGTCGCATTAGCAATGAAAATCCAGCAACTGCAATTTTTTTTGGATATTTCGTGAATAATAACTTAAAAACAGCACACATTTAACCATTGTCTTTCAGGAATTCATAATGATTTCAAAAACAAATTCTCAAAAAGTCTTCTTTTGAACGCAATGCCTTTAGTCCATAGAAGGGGAACTTTTTCCTTGTATGCCGATGTAGCATATTTTCCATCCCAAACAGCTTTTGACCATTAGACATCATCATGGGATCCTAGGTTGATTCGTTCCACCGCTATCGCGCTTTCAACAAACACACCGACAAACGCTCATAGGGACGGACGGGTATTGCCAAATCGTGTTGAGAGTTTAACGACGATCAGAAATATATGCACTCTATAGGGTCTTCGATCAAAATATGGTAGTGCTGGAAACGAAATGCCAAATTTAAAGCATTAAGTGCTTCAAATTTTTTTTTAGAAAATTTTACATCGCAAATTCGAGATTTCAGTTTATATTAATGTGCAATTTTTTCCCCATAAATGTCGTTTTTCAAGGTGTGTTTAAGCACTAGAAACCAATACAAAAGGCGCAATGTATTAAAACAAATTCTACAATGGTCTAAAGAATAATGAATTATATAATAAGGAAAAGTTTTTCTTCACATTACTTCGATGGATTTCCCACAGCTTGGCAGCTATGGGCCAAAATTAGTTAAAACAGATTCTAGCAATTTTGAAGCATTGGATGCTTTTATCGAGTTAATTCGTTTGACACCCTCCTCGTCTATAGGTATAATTGAGCCGATGAAAGAAAAACAAAATTCTAATTGGTTTAGGCGATATTATAGTAACACTATGGATTGCATGTTCTTTGAAAAAATCATTTTTTATCGAAAATATACTATACTATTAAATCCAAACAGCAGCTATTCTAGCACAATCCCAACAGTGTTACGTTAGTTTTGATACGAAAATCTAAACACCACAAACGAGAAGGAGTTTGAATTTTAAGTTTTAATCTACTTTTAAAGAAAGTTAAACGTTTTCTAAGGACATGATCAAAGTTAACACTTTTTGTTAACGAATGACTGAATTATAGCAGGTTTGCTACGCAGTTTAAGTTGTCTACGCCTAACCATAAAAACACTTTTATTACAGTTTGTAATGTTTATTTGCCCCTTTTGCTACCAAAAAATATTTTTTAGAAAAAAAGTCCGTTTTTTCCATATGCACTATATGTGTATATCCTTTGACCCTCTCTGAACAAAGTTTTAGTGAATTTCTGATCAGAATATAATTTAAACTTTTCCAATAATGACTTGAACAGTTTTTACTCTGGATCGAGACTTTTTGTTGTTCCTTTTTCAGAATCAACTAAAAAATTGGTGACTGTAGACCTGTTTCTAAACCCGCCAAGTTTTTTCTGCAGCAGACTTTGGCAACGATTATTTCCGCTACAAATATTTTGCTATTCGTCGCTTTTAGCCTTTTGTAGCCAAATTTCTAGGTTCTATGCCAATTATATTAGTTTGTTTTCGTCTGATATATCGTCCTTTTGGTAATTTGATATCTTTTTAGGGTCTTTTTTTATGCACTCTAATCCATTTTTTAATTATTGATATCTCCCATCTTTTGGTGTTTTTTATATTACTATTTCTGTTTTCTATGCCCATTTCCATTTTGTTCACAGGTTATGTGACTTTACGCGAAAGTAATAGGATTTTACTCTTTTTTCCGTCTTTAATTTTTTAGAATTAAAAAAAATCTTTTTATATTCATTTATTACTGCGGAATCGTTGCATATGTAGCGAAACGTTTATTGATTTTTAATTTTTCAAAATTTATTTCAGCAAAATCGGACTAGTGGTTCTCGAGTTACGTCAAACAAAAGAGCCTCCAACGTGACAAATTCCCCTATACGATACTTACTAAGTTCAAATCAATATATGTGACAGCGCATAGAGCAAGGGACCTAATGGTAAAAAAAAAATCAATTTTCATTTTTTTTTTTTGATGTGGACAACATCTGAGCATCGAATGAGCCCGATCCCATGCCCCAAAAGTGTTCCCTCCCAGAGATATGCGCGTTTTATGAAAGTGATGGTACACCAAAGATACACGTATTAAAATCTTTAAAATGACTCTCCTGAACAAAACTGATTTTTACCCTTAGGTCCCTTTCTATTTTACGCGTCACATATATCGATTCCTAGATAAGACCCAGCGAAACACAGGGACACGTATAATTTTTTTTTGCCGATATAACTTTCACCGGTGGTTTCAGACCATCCCGATCACTGACCCCTTCCATTTGTCGCAGAGTATAATTATATAATAATAATATTGCAATGCAATGGCTGGGAATACGTTTTTCCAAAGTTACCAACAATAAGAAACCCTTTATAGGGTAGTCAAACCATTAAGCACTATTTCGATTGCGACTCACACCTTAACATAAAGTTTTTGCCCAAATTAATTAATTGTTTTTTGCCGAACTTAATTTTCTTTGTTTCAGTGTTTGACAAATCTTACAAGGGAGAGGTACACAGTTGAGCAGAGCGTTAAGACTATTGAAGCGTTTTCCGAATGTGGGCGTTAAAATCAAATGGCATTTTGTGTACTTTGTAATTTTGTTGCTCATTATAATCCACAAAATGTGTCCACAATACGGAGAATTGTACGCAAATTTCGGCAAACGGGTCTGTAGGAAATATTAAATCACCTAAGCTTGCTCGCCCCGTTCGTTCAAGGGACAACATAATCAAAAACTCAAAGAATGTAACAAAAGGAAAGCCCACCTTCATTATAGTGACAACACATCATTGTTTTATAAACAGAAACTTTCAAATTATCAACACACGAGTTTTTATAAACGTAATATGTCAATATGGTAGGAATTGTTTATGACAAACAACAACAAACCTGATGTTATTAGATTGTGGAGTAATTCCTCTTTCAAGAGTAAACATTAATGTTGTTCGCGATAGTGTGGCAGAAGTGCCGTCAACCTTGGCTCAAGAATGGTGGTCGCAATTGCGAGATGATAACGGAATTCAAGAAGAAGAAATTGAGGATGTAGACCTGGACGATATGCAGTAGCAACAGGATGGTGCCACACAGACAACAAAACAATGGCTCTTTTGTTAAAGAAATTCAATTGCCGTGTTATCTCACGTCGTGGCGATAATAATTGGCATCCACGATCATGTGATTTGACACCTTTGGACTTCTTTTTATGGGGATATAAAAAGGAAAAGGATCACGTCGATAAGCCACAAATAATTCAAGAGCTAAAAGATGAGATAATTAGGCATATTGACGACATTGAACTTCCACTACGTCTCAGAGTCATTGAAATACGGACTATCGGATAGAGACATTCCACCGTGGCCAGCTTTTGGCTGATATATAATCAGCTATTGACAAGTGACGTACGGTTAGATTCCATTTTTAATGGATAATGGTTCCCATTGATTTACATGGAATATAAACGACTAGCTGGCACGTTAAGTTACGGTTATGTTACTGGTGATTAATAACGCCGGAAGTACTTATAATCATTTACCATTTACGAGTTTGTGTACAGTTTCATATATTCCATCGTTTCGCAGTTGTGAATATCATCATTAAGACATGCTCATGTACGAGTATACTTCCATAATCCAATTACTACAATAGATCTCTCAAATGTTCACCATTTGCTACATATGCTATCGAATGATTTATTATATATATATATACATATGCTATCGAATCTATATATATTTATATATATATAGTTGCATACCTGAGTGAATGACTGGCTTATCTTCACCCAGGCCAAACGGCTAAAGCTAGAATACTGAAATCTATTGGGTAGGTCCATATGTAGCCGGAAAAAAATTAACGGTAAAAATTTATCCCTCAGCATCCATTTCAGGACCTAAAGGAGCTAGAATCACAAAATTCAAGAAATATGCATCCCTAATAACTTGGATTCTAAGCAAAATGTGATTTTGTGATAACTTTAACCTAATGGGGTAAAAAGGGATAATTTTCGTACCTTCTTATCCTAAATGGATCCAAAATTAAAAGAAATTTCAGTAACAATGTTTCAATATAGTAACACTGTCCAGTAAAATACACATAGCTAGAACATTCCACACTATTATACATGGACCGTTGCATTGAAAAAGTTGTCAACGCCGGAAGAAAGGTGATGCTGATGGCTTCGCTTATGTTTATTCGACCGATGCTCTCGAACGAATATACACTTGCTTTTGGTGAACATTAGAGGTCCTACATCCTTCGATTCCCTGCGTACTGTGAATTGTGAGATATGCGCTACTCTTCAGGGATAACCAACGTTTGAATTTTATCAAATCGGTTCAAATTGGGACTTCACTATCACCGATGCAACTGTTTCTGCGCCACCGAATCAAATTCGTACACTTTTTGCGATCATTATATCCACAAGTTATCCATCGAACCCGAACGCATTGTGGCACAATTATAAAGACGAAATGACTGGCGACAGCCAGCCATTGCATTGATTTCGTTCCCGGTAAGTTTTTGAGTCGAAGGAGAAACTAATCACCACGGCATCGCACAATATTATAAAACTGCATTCGAACAAACCCGTTGATAGCTTGACCGACGAGAATGAAGCGATAAACTAACAAAATTAATTTTAACGGACCTTTTTTTTTATTAAAAACACGCGATAATGAAAACAACAATACATCAAAACCAAAATGTTTGTCGAAAGGAAAAACGCTAGCATTATCGCACTATTAAAACAATCTCGAAATATTTCAACTGTAGAATTAAAATTTTGACAATATAAAAAGTGATACAAATGGTTGAAAGCATAAATAAACTTACAAAAAGAGTAGAAACTCCTGAACCCTCTGGCCCAAATAAAATTTTTTAATATTGAAGTATAACATTTAAAAATAAAAATTGCTCATCAAGAAAATTCAAATGCGTCAGCTAATCTTAGTTTTTGTCGACTACCTTTAATGAAAATAAAAATCTGTGTGATGTATATGTATGGAGAACAGTGCTCCAATTTATCCAATTTAATGGACATTCAACCAACAAAAACAGAGTCTATGCAGAGCAATAAATAATTTGTATTTTGCCATCGTTATCAATATATAAAATATCAAACAAAACTCAACTCTCATTCAATTTGCTCGGTTTAAAATAAACCTTTCTATAAACAAGTTTTTTACACTAAACAACATCAAATTACTTCAAGCTGCTTGGACGTCTAAGATGGAAAATAAATTATCAACCTTGTTTGTTTTGTAGCCTTTTTTTAAAAAAATATTTTAATTTGTTTGTTCAATGTTTAAATCAATTTTTTCCCCTTTTTTGTATTTTAACAGTGTTTTATTCTAAAAACATGTTGTAACTACTGGTTTGTAAATTCAACGTTTATTTGTATGTTACAAGCTCAATACTGGAATGCATATCTGCGACTTGTTCGATACCGTTTGGTGTATTGCTTCATGGGTCGGTGTCCGCCAGGGATTCTGGGAGTAAATTGACGGTAGCATCATCTATCATGGGGTCAGAGTAGGGGTTTCAAGTCAGGTCGTCGGCAATGTAGGCTGTGACTCGTAACACCCAGTTGCTATATTGGAATGAGCACAGATTTAAACGTCGAAACGTTGAAGCCGCAATTTTAGAGACGGCAGCTGACTGGCTAACAATGGGTCGCAATGACTTCCATGCTTCGAAGTCGTCGTGGGCACAAAGGCTGCAGTTCACTTGAATCTTGGCCTCTCTATGATCGCAATTTGGAGCATTTTAGTCAATTGTGGGGCACCAGGAAGCTCCATGTGGTGACGTTGGTCACACTGGCAGCAACCGATTAAACTCGGGCAATATGGGGCCAGATGACTTCGATCGAAACAATTTCTCTACCGTTCCATAGCGCCGGTGCGGGGAGAGTTGCAGAAATCTTTGTCTGGTTTTCATAGGGTGGTCCTCTTGGCACAGACCACACGAGTACTACCAGTCAGCAGGTCTATGTAGCGTTGATGTTGTTCTTGTCGGGCGGGTGATCGATGACGATGTTCTGGGGATCGTCGAAGTCGTTCTAGAGATCGGACTCTGCGCTCATAAGTGGTCAGTAATGTCTAGAGAAATAGAGGATTGCCTATGAGAATATGGATTTGGTATAGTGTGATCGTTATGAGACAAGTTAGTTAGAAAAATATTTAACAATTGTTGTTATTAGACGACTAATTGCACCGTCAGTCAGAGAGTCTGTCAATATGGTAGGAATTGTTTATGATAAACAACAACAAACTTGATGTTATTAGATTGTGGAGTAATTCCTCTTTCAAAAGTAAACATTAATGTTGTTCGCGATAGTGTGGCAGAAGTGCCGTCAACCTTGGCTCAAGAATGGTGGTCGCAATTGCGAGATGATAACGGAATTCAAGAAGAATAAATTGAGGATGTAGTCCTGGACGATATGCAGTAGCAACAGGATGGTGCCACACAGACAACAAAACAATGGCTCTTTTGTTAAAGAAATTCAATTGCCGTGTTATCTCACGTCGTGGCGATAATAATTGGCATCCACGATCATGTGATTTGACACCGTTGGACTTCTTTTTATGGGGATATTAAAAAGAAAAAGATCACGTTGATAAGCCACAAATAATTCAAGAGCTATTGACAAGTGACTGGCGACAGCCAGCCATTGCATTGATTTCGTTCCCGGTAAGTTTTTGAGTCGAAGGAGAAACTAATCACCACGGCATCGCACAATATTATAAAACTGCATTCGAACAAACCCGTTGATAGCTTGACCGACGAGAATGAAGCGATAAACTATCCGACCGAATTTTTGAACCCGCATGATTTGCCAAGAACTCCGCGGAATAATTTACAGCTGAAGGTGGGATCAATTATAATCACATTGCGGTATCTGAATCATTCGAAATTGGACGCGGTTGTCCGTCTAGAAACAGATGATTATTCCAACTAATCCTCCATTCCAAATAAAGCTAATTCAGTTCCCCGTTCGATTTGCTTTTGCGATCAATAATCAATAAATCCCAAGGCCAATCGTTTGAAGTCTGTGGGATTAATCTTCCTGTTTTTCGCACGGTCAACTGTACTTTGGCTGTTTGCGTGTTGGAAAATCGATATTAATCAAATAATATGTAATATGAATAAATAAAATGTGTAATTCGTGGTTACTTTTGAAGTGATAAATAAAAAAAATAAAGTGTCCACAAGTTTTCTATGTTGGTTGTCAAAGTTAAAGAAACCTCTATGCCAATAAACCAAGTGAAGAAAACAGCAGATGTTTTTTATCTGTCTGGGCATTAAGGTTATACACCTAGGCCAAAACACGGCTGTTGTTACGAAACTTTTGATACTTCTCCACCACATTCCCATTCTGTTATCTAGACTATCGGCCGAAAGATGCTGTAGTTCAGATCACACGAAAGATTGATAAAGACAGAGAAAGTGCTCTAGCGTTTCGATGTCTTCCTCGCATATGTTTGATTCCACTTTTTTAAAGCGAAAGAGATGTGACTTTCATGGTGAGCGGCCGGTAGGTACGCAAATCATCTTGCTTTATGAAGTTTTCGAAATAAATTTTTTATTATACTCGTAAGTAGTTCGTATCAGGTCTCCCCAAAATATTTTCGTAGAGTTTGTCTCCCGCCTTAACGTTCGATAGCGTTTTGTGAGCGACCTAACCCCAAGATTCTATTTCACCACTTATTGCTGCAAAAGGAATGGCGTTGTTTATATTAAGTGCCTTATTACCTGACCCTTCCGCCGAAATGACGAGCTATTCATTGCCTACAATGTTAGTATTCGCAGAAAGCGTATGATTCAAATATCGCCAAATAATTTCCCGAGCACTGAGCCGCTTTTTCTCTTTTTCCGCTAACCCAAAACTTTAAAGATAGTCTTTATTTGGATTAGTAGCAAGCTTTAATTTGAACTCCCATATGTCCATATTGACTACTGTTTCCACGTTTTGACCATCCGGGACGTTTTTTGGGTTGCATTAGCAATGAAAATCCAGCAACTGCAATTTTTTTTGGATATTTCATGATAAATAACTTAAACAGCACACATTTAACCATTGTCTTTCAGGAATTCATAATTATTTTAGAGGCAAATTCTCAAAAAGTCTTCTTTTGAACGCAATGCCTTTAGTCCATAGAAGGGGAACTTTTTCCTTGTATGCCGATGTAGCCTATTTTCCATCCCAAACAGCTTTTGACCATTAGACATCATCATGGGATCCTAGGTTGATTCGTTCCACCGCTATCGCGCTTTCAACAAACACACCGACAAACGCTCATAGGGACGGACGGGTATGGCCAAATCGTGTTGAGAGTTTAACGACGATCAGAAATATATGCACTCTATAGGGTCTTCGATCAATATATGGTAGTGCAGGAAACGGAATGTCAAATTTAAAGCATTAAGTGCTTCAAATTTTTTTTAGAAAATTTTATTACTAGCAAATGCATTTTTGAGATTTTACTGCTATATTTTACATCGCAAATTCGAAATTTCAGTTTATATTAATGAGCAATTTTTTCCCCATAAATGTCATTTTTCAAGGTGTGTTTAAACACTAGAAACCAATACAAAAGGCGCAATGTGTTAAAACAAATTCTAGTTTTACAATGGTCTAAAGAATAATGAATTATATAATAAGGAAAAATTTTTCTTCACATTACTTCGATGTATTTCACACAGCTTGGCAGCTATGGGCCAAAATTGGTTAAAACAGATTCTAGCAATTTTGAAGCATTGGAAGCTTTTTAGCAAGTTAGTTCGTTTGACACCCTCCTCGTCTATAGGTACAATTGTGCCGATGAAAGAAAAACAAAATTCTAATTGGTTTAGGCGATATTATAGTAACACTATGGATTGCATGTTCTTTGAAAAAATCATTTTTTATCGAAAATATACTATACTATCAAATCCAAACAGCAGCTATTCTAGCACAATCCCAACAGTGTTACGTTAGTTTTGATACGAAAATCTAAACACCACAAACGAGAAGGAGTTTGAATTTTAAGTTTTAATCTACTTTTAAAGAAAGTTAAACGTTTTCTAAGGACATGATCAAAGTTAACACTTTTTGTTAACGAATGACTGAATTATTGCAGGTTTGCTACGCAGTTTAAGTTGTCGACGCCTAACCATACCAACACTTTAATTACAGTTTGTAATGTTTATTTGCCCCTTTTGCTACCAAAAAATATTTTTTAGAAAAAAGTCCGTTTTTTCCATATGCACTATATGTGTATATCCTTTTGACACTCTCTGAACAAAATTTTAGTGAATTTTTGATCAGAATATAATTTAAACTTTTCCAATAATGACTTGAACAGTTTTTACTCTGGATCGAGACTTTTTGTTGTTCCTTTTTCAGAATCAACTAAAAAATTGGTGACTGTAGACCTGTTTCTAAACCCGCCAAGTTTTTTCTGCAGCAAACTTTGGCAACGATTATTTCCGCTACAAATATTTTGCTATTCGTCGCTTTTAGCCTTTTGTAGCCAAATTTCTAGGTTCTATGCCAATTATATTAGTTTGTTTTCGTCTGATATATCGTCCTTTTGGTAATTTGATATCGTTTTAAGGTCTTTTTTTATGCACTCTAATCCATTTTTTAATTATTGATATCTCCCATCTTTTGGTGTTTTTTATATTACTATTTCTGTTTTCTATGCTCATTTCCATTTTGTTCACAGGTTATGTGACTTTACGCGAAAGAAATAGGATTTTACTCTTTTTCCGTCTTTAATTTTTTAGAATTAAAAAAAAAAACTTTTTATATTTATTTGTTACTGCGGAATCGTTGCATACGTAGCAAAACGTTATATGATTCTTAATTTTTCAAAATTTATTTCAGCAAAATCGGACTAGTGGTTCTCGAGTTACGTCAAACAAAAGAGCCTCCAACGTGACAAATTCCACTATATGATACTTACTAAGTTCAAATCAATATATGTGACAGCGCATAGAGCAAGGGACGTAATGGTAAAAAAATCAATTTTCATTTTTTTGTTTTGATGTGGACAACATCTGAGCATCGATGAAACCGGTAGTCAAACCATTAAGCACTATCTCGATTGCGACTAACACCTTAACATCAAGTTTTTGCCCAAATTAATTAATTATTATTTGCCGAACTTAATTTTCTTTGTTTCAGTGTTTGACAAATCTTACAAGGGAGAGGTACACGGTTGAGCAGAGCGTTAAGACTATTGAAGCGTTTTCCGAATGTGGGCGTTCAAATCAAATGGCTTTTTGTGTACTTTGTAATTTTGTTGCTTATTATAATCCACAAAATGTGTCCACAATCCGGAGAATTGTTCGCAAATTTCGGCAAACGGGTCTGTAGGAAATATTAAATCACCTAAGCTTGCTCGCCCCGTTCGTTCAACGGAAAACATAATCATAAAACTCAAAGAATGTAACAAAAGGAAAGCCCACCTTCATTATAGTGACAACACATCATTGTTTTATAAACAGAAACTTTCAAATTATCAACATACGAGTTTTTATAAACGTAAGTGAAATGTTCTTGTACTGAAATAACGTCAGTCAGAGAGTCTGTCAATATGGTAGGAATTGTTTATGATAAACAACAACAAACTTGATGTTATTAGATTGTGGAGTAATTCCTCTTTCAAAAGTAAACATTAATGTTGTTCGCGATAGTGTGGCAGAAGTGCCGTCAACCTTGGCTCAAGAATGGTGGTCGCAATTGCGAGATGATAACGGAATTCAAGAAGAAGAAATTGAGGATGTGGACGTGGAGGATGTGGACAATGGCTCTTTTGTTAAAGAAATTCAATTGCAGTGTTATCTCACGTCGTGGCGAAAATAATTGGCATCCACGATCATGTTATTTGACACCGTTGGACTTCTTTTTATGGGGATATTAAAATGAAAAAGGTCACGTCGATAACCCACAAATAATTCAAGAGCTAAAAGATGAGATAATTAGGCATTTCAGAACATATATACATATATATATATATCACAAAATTCAGGAAATATGCGTCCCTAATAACTTGGATTTTAAGCGAAATGTGATTTTTTGATAACTATAACCTTATGGGATAAAAAGGGATAATTTTCGTACCTTCTTATCCGGGATGGATCCATAATCAAAAGAAATATCAGTAACAATGTTTCAATATAGTAACATTGTCCAGTAAAATACACATAGCTAGTATAGATTTTTTTTGATAACAAATTTTAGTAACAAAATTAATTTTAACGGACCTTTTTTTTATTAAAAACACGCGATAATGAAAACAACAATACATCAAAACCAAAATGTTTGTCGAAAGGAAAAACGCTAACATTATCGCACTATTAAAACAATCTCGAAATATTTCAACTGTAGAATTAAAATTTTGACAATATAAAAAGTGATACAAATGGTTGAAAGCATAAATAAACTTACAAAAAGAGTAGAAACTCCTGAACCCTCTGGCCCAAATAAAATTTTTTAATATTGAAGTATAACATTTAAAAATAAAAATTGCTCATCAAGATAATTCAAATGCGTCAGCTAATCTTAGTTTTTGTCGACTACCTTTAATGAAAATAAAAATCTGTGTGATGTATATGTATGGAGAACAGTGCTCCAATTTATCCAATTTAATGGACATTCAACCAACAAAAACAGAGTCAATGCAGAGCAATAAATAATTTGTATTTTGCCATCGTTATCAATATATAAAATATCAAACAAAACTCAACTCTCATTCAACTTGCTCGGTTTAAAATAAACCTTTCTATAAACAAGTTTTTTACACTAAACAACATCAAATTACTTCAAGCTGCTTGGACGTCTAAGATGGAAAATAAATTATCAACCTTGTTTGTTTTGTAGCCTTTTTTTAAAAAAATATTTTAATTTGTTTGTTCAATGTTTAAATCAATTTTTTCCCCTTTTTTGTATTTTAACAGTGTTTTATTCTAAAAACATGTTGTAACTACTGGTTTGTAAATTCAACGTTTGTTTGTATGTTACAAGCTCAATACTGGAATGCATATCTGCGACTTGTTCGATACCGTTTGGTGTATTGGTGTCCGCCAGGGATTCTGGGAGTAAATTGACGGTAGCATCATCTATCATGGGGTCAGAGTAGGGGTTTCAAGTCAGGTCGTCGGCAATGTAGGCTGTGACTCGTAACACCCAGTTGCTATATTGGAATGAGCACAGATTTAAACGTCGAAACATTGAAGCCGCAATTTTAGAGACGGCAGCTGACTGGCTAACAATGGGTCGCAATGACTTCCATGTTTCGAAGTCGTCGTGGGCACAAAGGCTGTAGTTCACTTGAAACTTGGCGTCTCTATGATCGCAATTTGGAGCCTTTTAGTCAATTGTGGGGCACCAGGAAGCTTCATGTGGTGACGTTGGTCACACTGGCAGCAACCGATTAAACTCGGGCAATATGGGGCCAGATGACTTCGATCGAAACAATTTCTCTACCGTTCCATAGCGCCGGTGCGGGGAGAGTTGCAGAAATCTTTGTCTGGTTTTCATAGGGTGGTCCTCTTGGCACAGACCACACGAGTACTACCAGTCAGCAGGTATATGTAGCGTTGATGTTGTTTTTGTCAGGCGGGTGATCGATGACGATGTTCTGGGGATCGTCGAAGTCGTTCTAGATATCGGACTCTGCGCTCATAAGTGGTCAGTAATGTCTAGAGAAATAAAGGAATGCCTATGAGAATATGGATTTGGTAAAGTGTGATCGTTATGAGACAAGTTAGTTAGAAAAATATTTAACAATTGTTGTTATTAGACGACTAATTGCGCCGTTTGAGGTCTGCAGATCAACCCCGCGTACATTTTGGTCTGTTTCGGAATAGTTTTTAATCACTCGGCCAATTTTCACCTCATGAGGAATTAGTTTTCCGCCCTTGACGGCTACTAAATCATTGACGCTTACATTATCTTTCATGTATTTCTACTTGTTGACGGAAATAATTAATCCCTCAACTATTATCATTTTTCTATTAAATTTTAGTTTAAAAATACTGTTTCTTATTTTCGTTTAACTACAATTACTTTAACCTATTTCTATATTGTACATATTTACATTTTCTGCACTGTAATTAAGTATATTTCTATGATGTTTGCTGCTCCATCTGTTTTTTTGGTCAAATCTCTCTCATTGATACTTATGTGCATTCATAAATCTAAACAACATTGGAACTAGAGAGACCAAACAGATTGAATGACATACATACCTACACACGCAGTACTTACATCGCAGCGTTACCACACAGGTGACTCGGTTTGCGTTACTATTGTTAGAATTTACACTACTTCTTTACTGCTTTGACTTTGTAGCGTGAGATCGAGCCCTCGGTGTTTTGCTTACTTCCCACAGAGAAGTAGCGGATTGATAATTCCTACAAGAATATTCACACTCAATTTGTGTATTCCAGCTGAATAATATTGGGTTGTGGTATTCTTGTTTGAACTTTTTCTTTTTTTTTGTTTAAGCATCTCAACAATTAAGTATCGCTACTAATCATAAATTCTTTTACAGCGACTGTCTTTACAAATGTATACATACAAGTGTATATATACAAAATTATAGTTAATAAAATCTGTGCAAACATTTATTAAATTATAATAAAATTCTTTTCTTCTTTTTCAAATCTCGAATAGGCTTCTCTTTATTATTCGAGCAAATTCTCAACATATTGGTGCCGAAACCCGTGAAAAATGACTTCTCTTGTCGTTTTAAAAAAAGAACAACGCGGTTTATTGCTGTTGCTGGCAAAATACAAAAGTTGGTTTGAAAATAAACCAAAAGTCGAAAAGACGCATGGTTAGTTGAATTCGTTAGCACAACGAGTCGACAAAATATTTAATAAATTCGAGGATCATCATGATAAAATAACACGGCAAGTTTGCGAAACATCCTTAAAAGTTGATGATGGGCCTTATTTGACTGAGGACGTGTATTTCGAATTTTCCGAGAAATATTTAGTGTTTAAAGGTCAAATAATTGACACTTTGCCCGAAAATTCAGTGGCTCAGTCCCCATTGGCTAGTATATTCACTGCTCCTAATAATCGTGCGGAAACCACTATTAGTTCTGATTCAAGACTACCGAAGATTAACTTACCAAAGTATTCAGGAGAATACACGTATATGGAATGGATTCCATTCCGGGATATGTATTGCTCCTTGGTTCACAATAATGATTCGCTGAATAAAGTTCAAAAGTTTTATTACTTAAAAGGCACTCTTTATGGTGAAGCAGCCAATCTTATAAAAACAATTTCTGCCACAGAGGCAAATTATGACTCCGCGTGGGCAATTTTGGAATCGCGATACCAAAACAAGCGAATGCTTGTTGGGAATCCAATTTCAAAATTGTTTAACATTCCTAAGTCTGACGGAGGTTTTCAATCTATAAAAGTCTTACTTGACTCTGCGCAAGAATGTCTGCGTCGCTTAAGAATTTAGAAGTTAGCACTCTTAGCTGGGATCCAATTCTTATACATTTGTTGGTCCAGAAGCTCGATTTGCAGATACGCAAAAATTGGGAAAATTCCCTGAAATCTGCGACGACATTACAAACAAGATCTGAACTTGTCACTTTTCTCGAAAGAACTTTTCGCACACTGGAGTCTTTGGCCGATGAATTTCCCTCTACTTATAAAACAAAGTTTACTAAAAATGTTAAAACTTTCACCCAACAAAACTTGTCATTCTGTAAATTTTTCAAAGCAATATAACGTATCCTGCTCATATTGTGAAAAATTTCATTCTCTTTCCAAATGCTACAAATTTCTTTCATTAACTTTACATGCCAAAATCGAATTTTTGGCCAATAAAAACATTTGTCGCAATTGTTTTGTGGTCGGACATAACCACAACAGTTGTGGCTCCACCTTTCGCTGCATTATTTGCAAAGAAATGCACCTTACGGTTCTTCACTCAAATGCGCCAAAGAATAATTATTCTAACCCAAATCCTTTAAAGTCAACAACATCTAATTATAATCGAAATTCCTCACCACAACTTACTTCTCATACTACACATACATTTCAATCCGTTTTGTTGTACACTATACGGTTGAATGTTTGTACAAATCAATGCAAATTTCCATTACGTGCTCTTCTAGATCCCGGTTCACAGGGTAGCCTGATTTCAGAATCAGCAGTGCAGTTTTTATGCTTAAAGAAAACCAAAAAAATTTATCCAAACAATATAAATTTGTATTCGCTGAAAAACAAACCAGGTATTTCTTGTTCTGCGCTGGTAATATCAAATCTTTCTTCCTATACCCCTGATTCCTCTTCCAGATATATTTCTATGCCTGATATTCAAGCTGAGGATTTGGCTGACCCATATTTTTATAGATCTGTCCCGATAGACATAATTCTGGGTTCCGATGTCTGCTCCAAGTTAAAACTTCCATCTGATTCATTTGTGCACGATGAGCTGTTCTTTCAGAATACCCATTTTGGTTGGGTATTCTCTGGCTCTAGCAAAAGCATATCTACCAATAGGATTCATATACATAATGCTAATCTAGAAACCATATTACGATCCTTTTGGGAGCAAGAGGAAGTATATTGAATATATATATATATATATATATATATATATATATATATATATATATATATATATATATATATATATATATATATATATATATATATATATATATATATATATATATATATATATATATATATATATATATATATATATATATATATATATATATATATATATATATATATGTCAATAACAAGATTTAGTTTAAAAGTTTAAGATTTTAATATATTGTTCTTGGGGACGACCCTCTTAACTCGGTAACCACAGTAGAAATCTTATTTTCTTTTTTATTTAATTCTGTTCGATAAATATTATTTTAATATATACATTTTTCTTGTATTCGTTTCTCAATTATGTGGTCTGTTTTGGCTTTATTGTTTCCAAACAATTTTTTCAAACTATCGATAATACTAATTCTCTGGGGAAAGAAAGCCTTAATTATTTTTTTTTCAATATAGTTCAGTGTATGGTGTTATTCAAATATTAACCTTCGCAACCAGTAGGGGATTTAATTAAGAAAGTTTTCGGCCTATTATTTAAGATAGGGTCGAGTGTTTTTTTTTATTTGTCCGTTCCCACAATGAAAAGAGCGGTTGTATTTCATATTACTTCCTTTGGTTTTTAATCTTCACACGTACGATGAGGTTCGCGATAGGACCTGAATATGCCTATTGTATGTATACACGAATGTATACATTTTCTAGGTGTGCGGTTGTAGTGGCTGTCTCTGTTCATTGGGAGCTTACCCCAAACCGAAAAAATAATTTTGCCAGATTGTCGGCCTTTGCTGGTATGCTGGCTTTTAGAGCGGCTAAGCTCGCCGGATGGGCGGGGTTCTTGCCAGCAATCTGGACATTGAGACAGGTACAAAAAACATTAATCATACCAGGCTTTAAATTTATAAAACACACACAGGGACAACACGAAAGACATGGACCCGAAGCAAGACAAAACGGAATGAAAAATAACTACACGGAAGTATGTACTCACTGCAACCATCACGGACACTCAACTTCTTGGCGGCTGTCATAACAAGGAAATGACCCTCCCTCTTGGAGCCGGAAATCCAACTCCACCATGATACCTCCAACTGTCTTCGAGGTATCCCATCTCCAGTACCTCTACTTACCCCTTGCCTTTCCCTACTACCCCTTGCCTTTTATGAACTAAAAGTTCATATTAAAAAGATGTTTCAATCATTTCGTTGGTGAACATTAGCAATTAAACTTTTATTAGAAAAGGCATAGAAATTTCTGCCGAAAATTAAACTTCAATAATCTTTTGGCATAATTAACGCTTTCAAAATAAAAAAAAAAACACAATTAATAATTTCTAATTGAGAAAAAGCTGTTCAAAGAATTCCCCTTATATTTTCAGACTCCTGATGGCATCTCCGGGGCAACTGCTGGAAACCGTGTGGCAGGAATGGGATGGCCGCCTGGCCCTGATCTGGCTTTTGATGTAGCTGCTGTATGTGTGAGGCATGGTGGGAATCCGCAGTAAGCCGTATTGTTCAAGTAAGTATGGCGTAACTTTGTCATCCGTTCTGTCCGGTTTATTAATGAAAATATATGTTTTTTTTCAGGTAAAGATTTGAAAAAGGAATAGAAGTGGACTTTTGGGCAAAAAGGAAAACCCTACCTAAATGAAGATTTCCCTAGGCTTGAGCTCAACCCTAGCGGTACTTTGCGCGCACTTCCCTTTCTTTGGAAGGTATGTTGACGACGTCTCCTACACCGATATTTCTTTTTGAAATCCTTTTTAACAAAAAAAACTATAAATCTACTCTTTGTCACATTTTTTTCCAGGTTACACTGTCGCGTATGTATATTGTGTGTTGGCGGATTATACCTGCAGCTACCAGGCTTGGTGCTGTAAATCTGCTGCTCCCCCGTTGGATTGGCCTTCGTTGGTGGCGGATATAGCGGTGTCCATTTAGTTTTAGGTTCTTGTTAAATTTTATTTTAAATTCGTAATTTTTTTGTTTTTATTTTAAAATGTCTTATTCAAAAAAAAAATGTTTGTTTGTTGACAGATGTTGTCGCTTTATGTATTTGTGATTGTTTTTAAGATTGTTCACTGTATTTTTGTTTACTGTCGTATGTTAAATAAACCTTTTTTTTTAACTTTAAAACACGCTTTGGCCAGGCCAACCTTCTGCTTTCGAGATCAAAATCCAAGAGAGCAAAAAGAGGAAGTTTCCATTTTTTTCTCAAAAACTTTTGGCCTTCCATTTTCCTAATTTTCATTCCTTTCTTCTTTTTCTTTATTATTTTGTCTACTCTACAGCTGTTCGAAGAGTGCTGCCAAGTTAAACACTTTGTTAACGCTTTTTGTTATGTTTGCGCTTATAACCCTTTAAGGCGCACATGACAAACCCAACCATTCTGCGATCCGTCTCTGGATGCAGAATGGGAGGGAAAATAATGGATTTTGGGCTATTTTTAACGTATGTATAGACTTTGAGGATATTTCAGGGATTTTGGGCTACTTTCGGTAATTTTGGGTATTTTGGGCATTTCCACACAATCTACATTTTAAATTAGCTATCTGGCAACTCCAACCACGGAATTCTAATTTCGATTCCTAAACTTGAATAATCGAATTTGTACCATCTCCAGCAAAAGAATGTTTGCCATCCCTGACAACATGACGCCGAAAAAAAACACATGAATGACGAAACTACCGGACGGACAGCGGATAAATTGCAGCATTAGAGGTAAGTACAGTGTAGTTTTAATAAATTGAAATAATTTAACGTTAAATAAAAAGGAAAAAGTGTTTGGGGAAAAAAATAAATAAAAAATATAGAAGAAAACGTGGTAAAATCATAGGAACGTGTTAAAGTGTAGTGAGATAAAAGAAAAATTGAAAAAAAATAGTGGCTGTTTAATAGAGAGGGCAAACCACATCTATAAATTTGCAAACCCAAACAGTTTCCCATATTAAATTAAAAACAAATTGGGGAAAACAATTAATAAAATAATGAAAAAAAATAAACTACAAAAAAAGAATGCTTAATGCTGAAAACGGTACTATTCTGTTGTGTGTGTGAATGGGGAAAAAATATGAAAGCAGGTATCATAAATGATACACTGTGGTGAAAAAGTATGTGGCAAAAAAAATAAATTTATCTTTAAAAGGATATGGTTTTTTCTTTATTTAATTTTAAAAGAAATCGAAGATCCCCAATATAAAATAAATAGAGAAAAAAACAAACAAACAAGAAAAAAAATGGTTGACTATTCCAAACTGTTAATCTGGAATTTTGTGTGTTTTGGTTTCATATGTATGAATGAAAGGAAAAGCGTATTGACAGAGAAAAAAAATTATGAATGTCGGTTAGACTATAGGTTAGAGAAAATAATGGTACAGGTTGAAAAAGAGAGAACCTACCAAAAACCAAAATACCAACAATCCTCTGTTCAAAGAAAAGAAAAGAAAAAAGGAATTAAACAAGGCCATTGTGAACGACGATTTAGTTAATGCATTTACAAATCGAAACGAATTAATTATCAATATTACTTTGAAAATTGAAATGGTACTTTTTGTAAAACAAAATAGAAAGAAAATTTGTTCAAAAAAAAATAAATAAAAACAAAATGAATAAGCCTCTATAGACTAAAAAAATATATTGTTTTTGTGTGCAATTGATCGGCGGATTTCGGTGACAAAGCAAACATTGCCAAAACGTAAAGTTTTAAACATTTTCGTTTGGAATACTGATTTTGGTGTATTTAAATTTATTCTAAATTCAAATTGTTTTTGGTTTAGTGATTAAGTCAGAAAAAGATTATTAAAATTTAAAATTTCTGAATCGAAACTGACCAAAAAGAAACTAAATTTAACAACTTTATATGTTTAACTCTCGAAATCTAAAAATAAATTCAAAATTTTAATAAATAATAAAACTTTGCCAGTCTACTTAAACTTGTATTTTTTTTCTTTTCAGATAATTGATGCGACGCCTTGTACTAAGGTCCGGATTGAACTGAAGCGCAGTACTTTGGCCAACACCAACCCCCACGGCTACAAGGAAAATTACAACTATCTAAGGTATGAAGTAAAAATATTCCATATACTCCCAAAATGATTCCTTACTAAACAAATTTATTTTACAGGCTACCCTTGTTCCGCAAGAAGAAGGTAAGAATTCTTATTGGTATGGTAGTGCTACTTGATTTAAAAAAAAAAAAACGGAAAATATTCTTTTCCTAAAATTCATTGGAAGATATATTTTAAGTGATCTACGAAAGCTTGGTGGGTGAAAAATATAAAATCCATTGATTTTCGGCCCACTCAAAGCTAACTAACCTGATTTTACCTACATTTTTTTTTTTTTTAAAAAAGAGTAGTTCAAACAAAATAAACTTTATACTAATAAACTAAAGTCCCTTAATTCCAATTTGGTGGCTTGAAAAACTAAAATTTAACTACTTTTACCCTTATCTCTATGCTCCCAATCTTCTTATTTCAAGTATATTAATTCTTTGTTTTAACGCAAATATGCATTCAAAATGACAATTTTTCATAAAAAGAAAATAATTTCGTTTTGTTGTTGTTAAAATGCGTGAGCAATCAACAAAAAAAAATCAACATTGAATACAAAGTTTTTTCCTTCAATTTCTAATGTTATTAGGTTCAAAAGAAAAATAAAATTGTGCCCTTTGTGGACGAAAGAACACACAGACGAAAGAATTAGAAGCCTTTTTGACAAAGCAAGCTAGTCTTAGAAAAATGCCCCAAACTAATTTCAACAACATTGGCAATATGCAAGTCTTTCGGAATCCAGTGCTGTTGGTTGTTTTGTATATTTTAAAATTATTTATTATTCTTATTTTTGCTGCCTCACTCTAATCTTTCAACTAACGAAAATTGAAATTGCTTCTTACTTTATTAATTAATTACTTTTTGAACACTTGGTTTTAATGGGAAAAATTTGCCTCAAAAAAAAAATCAGAGCAAAGTGTTGCAAAATTACTTTTATACTGACGACAACACATATGCATTGAATTCCCAAATTCAGACCATGGGCTACATTCTCCTCTCCCATTGACGATAAATGCCAGAGAAGCCAGGCTGGATACAACTGTTAGGCCTTTATATATCAAATGTATTGGCCCACCTTAATCCTTTGACTTTTGACTCGTAATGGTGTAACCCGGATTCAAAATTTCGACCCTGCCCTGGTGACTAACACAGCCCAGTTCTTAATGTCATAGTTACCCAGGACGCTACAAAGGCTGTGCACCAACGGGTAGTGTCGGTTCTAAATGGACCCACTTTGAAAACGCTACCATTCTTACAGGTCAAACTCGGGGAACTCATTGTTTTACTCTAGCTTCGGTCTACTTTGGAAACCTCCTCAATTGGGATGTGTAAAGCTTCCATCTGTTTTATTGCATATATATGCTGCCGTATAAACAAACAATACGAAATTCACCTACTTGCTATAACAGGCTCTGCCGCTTGGAGCATTACCCATCTTAGCATGTGTTCAGAAGTTCAAAAAAAACTTCGATGAATAAATTAAGACAAAGTCAAATGCTAAAGTAAGCTACACTTAAGGTTTCAAATCTTTTCCGTGGAAAACTCCTAATATTTTGCCCTGCAAATCTTCTACTTCGTAAAGACTATTAATCGCCCGCTTATTACCATCGTGGATGTTTTTTGGGCCACTAACCTTTCAGCAGCTTTACTCTTTTTTGATGTATTTAGTGCGTCCCAACTAACAGTACACATTGTACATTCACAAACAATTCTGCTTTGGTAAGCAAAAACGAGTACTTTTTATCGAGGTAAAAACTTTTTCCCCTGGGTCGATTTCGTCCATTTACAATCCCAAATAGCTTGTTACCATAAGCCTGCATCATGCAAAATTTCTGAATACTAGGTTGATACGTTTGAAAGATAACATGCCTTCAACATACACGCGGACGGACATGGCTAGATCGTCTTAGAAGTTTACGTAAAGCAAGATTATAATGACTTTATGGGGTCTCCGATCAATATTTCTTGGTGCTGCAAACGGAATGATAAATTTAATATTCAATTTCGTGAAGGGTATTAAAAATCCAAACATCAAAAGTCGGACATGGTAGACTATATAATACCATGCTCTACTGTATGTGCAGATGAGCCACCTGAAACTAGGTTTTTGGGCTACTTGAACTTATAAACCGGGTTCTTAATATAACAAGATTTAATAAATTATTTCATATGGATTCGTTGGGTTTGTTGCAAAATTTAAATTTTTTGTACTTGCTTGAATGGGCCGTATTTTAGGCCACCTCAAATCAAAGTTACTTACTTGATACATTTTACAAATGTTCCGATTTGTTGATATTTTTACCCTAAAGCACACTATTGTGCAGGCTATTCTGTGCCCAATTTCCTAAAGATTGGATGTAATAAGTGTGTTTTAGAGTTGTGCGGCTGAAGTGTTTGGAGGTTGCCTTCTCAGCATATGTGCAATACACACATAGATGCTCTTACACACTACTACGAAATCCTGCTAAAAGTCAAATCGGACCCAAAGCTTGGTGAACTTAGTGACAATGTCACGAAAATACGAAGAACCCAGAAGGGCGACCTGCTTCTACAGCTTAACTGAAAGGGCGAAAAAGCGGAGGTTTTCAGAGGAGCAATAGGAGACTTTCTCGGAGACCAAGCAACCGTTAGAAGCCTAAAGCAGAAAACTATAATAGAAGTGAAAGATATAGATGAAATAACGGAGAAAGAGGATATATGTCAAGCCTTTTAGCTCGTATTCGGCCCTAAAAACTTAGAGCAATCGGACATCATAAATCTAAGAAGATCGTATGGCGAAACGCAGACTGCTGTAATAAGCTTACCTGCAGACTACGCAAACTCATTGCTTAAATCTGCTAGAATTAAGATAGGATGGGTTAACTGTCGCGTTGTTGCAAGGACGAACATCACAAAGTGCTTCAGATGCCTAGAATTTGGACACAGAGCGAGAGAATGCAGGAACGAACACGATCGATCCAAGTGTTGCAGAAGGTGTGGGGAAGAAGGCCACATTGCGAAAACTTGTTCCAAGGACCCACAATGTATGTTCTGTGTGCAAAATGACACTAGAGACGCAGGCCACATAGCTGGAAGCGGCAAATGTCCGATATTTAAGAATGCGCTGAATCAACAAAGAAGAAAATGAGAGTAGTGCAAATAAACCTAAATCACTGCGAGGCGGCTCATGATTTTCTCAATCAATCTTCGAGAGAAAGTGACACAGAAGTAGCAATCATTAGCGAACCATACCGAATTCCACAAAACGGTAAATGGATAGGCGACAAATCGACCAAAGCAGCGCTATGGACATGTGGCCATCATGCGCTCCAGGAGACGCTAAAATCCGAAGGATTCGTCAGAGCGAAAATTAAAGGTGTATACTTCTACAGTTGTTACGCTCCACCAAGTTGGTCGCACGGACAATTTCAGAGGATGCTAGAAGACCTGATTGCCGATGCTAGGCTAAGATCTCCCGTGGTGATTGTAGGGGATTTTAATGCATGGGCACTGGAATGGGGCAGCAGAAACACAAACGCCAGAGGGCGCAGCCTGCTGGAAACTTTTGCCCAGTTGGATATACACCTGGCAAACAAGGGACGGAAGAATACCTTCAGAAAAGCGGGATATGGCTCAATCGTAGACATCACTTTTGTCAGCAAGTCCCTTGCTAAGTCCACTAAATGGCGAGTTAGCGAGGAATACACGCACAGTGACCACCAGGCTTTAATCTTCTATGTAACTGATCGGTGAGGTAGAGAAAACGTGCGCCCAAAGCAAACCGGACCGAAATGGAAGA
Source organism: Hydrotaea diabolus (assembly GCA_963513945.1). Lineage (NCBI taxonomy): Eukaryota > Metazoa > Arthropoda > Insecta > Diptera > Muscidae > Hydrotaea > Hydrotaea diabolus. Next base: position 13,719,369 of record OY740722.1, read on the forward strand.
CGACCGCTTTCGACTGCGAAACCTTCAAAGAAATGATTTGCTCACATCAACTTGCAAACGGCACAGCAGAGGAAATGTCACAGGATCTATACACTATGATCACCAACGCCAAGAAAAAGCATATGCAAACGAGGTGCACCCTGTTACTGGTGGAACGAGGAGATACGACTGCTACGCGCAAACTGTCTAAAAACAAGACGCCAGGTTCAACGATCTAGGGGAAAGCCTGAATTTCAGGAGATGCGGAAAGGATTTAAAAACCTTAGGAGGCAACTGAAAAAAACCATATCAGAGAGTAAAACGAGGTGTTTCAGAGAAATATGTGAGGAGGCAAACATCAACCCATGGGGCACAGCCTACAAAGTGGTTATGAAGAAACTAGGAGGTCAAAAATCGCCACAGATAATGTGTCCTGATATGCTACGTAGAATAATAGAAACATTGTTTCCGCAACGCCCATTGCCGCAGGCTGATACATGGGCACCCGGAACAGAAGAACTGGTCCCCGTTATAACGGTACATGAAATCACAGAAGCGTGCTCGAGAATAGGTGACAGCAAAGCCCCGGGCCCCGACGGAATACCAAATAAAGCACTTAAGGAAGCAATACGTTCAAGACCGGAAGCCTTCGTCAGAACTTTCCAAAAATGTATTGACGATAGAGTGTTTCCAGACAGATGGAAAGTGCAGAGACTCGTACTAATTCCAAAGGGAGGCAAACCACTGGACGAGCCATCGTCGTATCGACCTATCTGTCTTCTTGATACCATGGGCAAAATACTTGAGCGCATTCTGTACAATCGTCTACAACGAATTGTTGAGGGGAGCAGGGTGCTATCGGAACATCAGTATGGATTTAGGAAGTCACGCTCTACTATAGACGCGATCAAATCTGTAGTCGATATCGCAACGGATGCTATGTCTGGCAAACGATGGAAAGGAGGCTCTAAGCAGTATTGTGCAATAGTTACACTCGATGTAAAAAATGCGTTTAATACGGCCGATTGGGGTAAAATAAAAGTTGCCCTTGCTGGGATGGAGGCACCTGGATACATTCTGGATCTGATCACGAGTTACTTCTCGAACCGAAGGCTGCTCTATAGCAGTGACGTAGGCGAAGCTGTTTATCAGGTGACAGCTGGCGTTCCCCAAGGATCGGTTCTCGGCCCACTTCTGTGGAATATCATGTACGACGAGGTTTTAAGATTGCCACTCCAGCAAGGTACCAAAATTATAGGCTTTGCTGACGACATTGCCATTGTTACCGTCGCGAAGCATATCAATCAAATAGAAGAAAAGACAAACAACGCTATACACCGAGTGCGTACGTGGCTAGAAACTGCTGGTCTTGAGCTGGCTGACCACAAAACCGAGGCAGTACTGACTAGTAGCAGAAAAAAGATGGAGTACATGAGCATAAGAGTTGGGGACCATTACACTCGTTCTTCGCACTCTCTCAAATACCTAGGGGTTATGTTAGATAACAGGCTAAACTTTAAAGAGCATATAAATTACGCGAGCGAAAAGGCAGCACGAATCCAATCCGCACTAGCTAGGATGTTGCCCAATATTGGAGGTCCCAAACCAGCTAGAAGGAAACTACAAGCATCAGTCGTTAACTCGGTGATCCTCTATGCAGCACCGGTATGGGCAGACGCGATGTCGAGAAAGGAAGCCAGAAGAAAGCTAACCTCTATTTACCGCCTGAGTGCCCTGCGAACTATAAGTGCATTCCGAACAGTATCGGACGAAGCCGCTTGTGTTGTAGCAGGGATGAAATGAGAACGAAATGAGACGCATATACGATAGGAGATCAGAAAACCCAACGGAAAGAAGAGATATGCTAAATTCTGAAAGAGAAGTCTCAAAGGATATTTGGCAAGCCAGGTGGGACAGCAGCACGAAAGGCAGATGGACGCACCAGTTAATCCCCACTGTCTCTGACTGGATAAATCGGTCCCAAGGGGACGTAAACTATTACCTGACGCAATTTCTTACAGCACATGGTTGTTTTAGAAAATATCTTCACAGGTTTGGACATGACAGCTCGTCTGTATGCCCGAACTGTGTGGAACAAGAAGAAACCGCATTTAACTAGTATTTAAGTATTTAACTGTCCCAGATTCAGCGCTTCACTTATGGACATCCCGGGCCCTCAACACGTTACGGAATTTATGCTCCAGAGTATTGACAACTGGGCGAAAGTAGAAATGCACACAGCAATAGTGCTTAAGGAATTACGAAGGACAGAACGCATTCGAAACGCGGAATCAAGATCCAACGATGAAACGACGATAGCTTAAATGCCAACCAGCCCCCGCGAAGTAATACCTTACGGCAGTCCTGCGGTGGAGAGTGGTTGAAGTGTGGGGGGTGTGGTTTAGTACGTAGGCGCCAGAGATGGTGAATCGTGCATGCTTGTAGTGCGGGCTACTTGTATCGAGGAAGATTCCACACCTCCGGTTCGTAACAAAAAAAAAAAAAACACTACTACGAGTATCCATAATACCTAGCGTAAGCGCCAGGTTATAACCAAATAAATTATACTTATTTTTTTTGGGGACAACCCTTAGAACCAGGAATAAAAATACGCGTATCTTTTAAAAGCAATTCACACATTTCGAGTTGTGGAAAGTAGCAAAAATTTCAAAAAGTTACAAAAAGGAGATTTATGAAATAGGTACAGTAAAAGTCGCATCGCTTCAAAAAAGGGTCAAATTGCCACTTTAGTCGCACAACGGCAACGCTGACCCAAGGATTTGGTTAAATCATCCTCTGATACATTTAACCAATCCACCGATGGTAGTCCCTGTAGGATACGAGGGTCGTTCTAGGTCCATTTCAATGGTTTTTCAATGGCAAAATGTGCTAAGGGTATCTTTTCAATTTCCGAGTAGGAGATTTTCCGCATATGGCCTAGATCAAGATCCAAATTGCGTTGTAAAACTGGGCTAATGCAACTTTCCGAGATGTGCCGAGTTCCTCGCAAGTATTGAATGGCAGGGTCACCATGTATCATCTAATGCTATTCCGTCGGGTCATATATTCATAATTTTCCTCGCAAAACTTGTTATCTTCTGATCTCAAAATCCTTTTTGGGTCTCCTCCACCTCCCAAAAACGTGTTAGTATGTTTTCAAGGGTAATTGTGTCGCAGAGTGAAATCTGAGTCTCCTGTTTCCTTTCCTGACAAAGTGGTCCTCCAATAACCCAGCCGAAAGCCGTTTTTTGTGCGGGGAGAGATTCGATTGTTTCCATGGGAACTGTCATTGCGTAGATCAGATGTCCAACAACCATACCAACAAGGGATCAGCCAGCTCGATTTCGGCAGCACCCCTAATTTGACTGGGGTCAAGATTCCGAGGTGGGAGATATAAAGGGATGACCGTCAAGACCGGAGCCCACATTTTTAAGCTCAAAAGGAGGATCCACACTTGAGCATATTATGAAATGACAAGCCTTGGTAGATCTTTCCGCCAGAGTTTGACTTAGCACTGTTACATGCACTAAGTATCGCTTGTGGGGAGTCTCGGACGATTCTTAATTTTTTTCCTGATGAAAGTATACTGTGATCTAGGATCAGTAATAGGGCGAGCATAGTATCTCTGCCCTCATGCCTTTATTTGCACGATGACTTAAATAACACGATAAACGTTAACGTTGTTGACTTGCAGGGTCAAAGTAGTGATTGGTGAAGATTCTAGGTTCGATGTGGACTGTATAAACGTAGTCAGTGCCGCAGCACTTGTACTAGGTTGTGCTTCGTCTCTAGTTGTAGATTGGGTCTCTTTACACATGTAAAACAAAGTTTTGTACATTTGGATTCACTCCTTTAAACTATTTCGGCTTTTTCAGTCTTTGACCCCATGATCTGCTAGAGACAGTGAGATACTTTCACAACGTGGATGCGATCATGGATACTATTCTTCTGAAATGTATGAGAAACTCGCAAAAAAAAATTGTCCGTTCAAAATGGACAACTCTGTCAATTAATATTACGTGGGTCTTTTTTACCATCATTCCTGGTTTTGAAACCCTGGGTCTTCCGTTACGTATTCTGATGGTCATTGGAGTGAAACGACTTGGTGCATTTCTTAATAAAAGCAGATACAGGCTCATGATTCACCTTCTGAATGAGCGGCTTAGTACAGGGTGGCTGATAAATGTTGTTACATTAAGAAACTTTTTTCTGTTGACTGCCCAAAAAGTGGTCCATCTGTTTGGAGGATTGCCGCCAAACAGAAATGGCTAGTTGCGCCATTGTCAATACACCAGCTATTTTTATTCATACCACTGTTAATATAACTGTCGTTAAATGCCAATAGCTGTGTACTACAGCAAGAATTAACTCTACCCTCTTCGGTAGTTTACACTTTGCTGCGAAATGCCCCTGTTGACTACTATAATAACACTTTTTGTTGTTCTCATCGCTGTTACACCCCACACGGGTTACTCTCCAAAAATCAGCGTGTACCAACATCTTCATCTGTATACACCAACTCATATACAGTGAGTCAAAAAAGTTTTGGCACACCCAATATTTTTTAGAAAATTTGCGTCAAATTACTTAATAATAACATATTTTCCAAATAAAAAGTCTAGTTAGCCCTATTACTTCATTCGCAACAAAATCCACTATACATAATTTTATGTTGCTACATACTTTTACTTTCAAATTTTAAAAATATGACAAAAACATCCAAGTAATCACATCAAACAAGTTTAGGCACACTTTGTGTGTTTTAAATATTTTTGCATGCATCCAACCGAGTTTGCATCATTTCGTAACGAATGCACATTTGTGACTCAGTACTCTATGTGTCAGCGATAGGTTTTTCGTGAGAAGTGCTGGAAATAAGTTGAATAAAATGGGCACTGGCACAGAAATTCCGCTGTAAGTGCGTAAAATAATAATAAACCTTTACGTACTGAACAAATCGTATCGCAAAATTGGAGATATAGTACAGAGGTCGTATTCGACTGTACGGAACATAATAAATATTTACTTAAACACCGGATAACTAAAGCGGGAGAACAGTAGCTCGTTTCTGTATTTCGTACCGTTCGCAGTTACCGATTTGACGTCATTCTCACCTTCACTGTTTCTGTTAGAAATATTGCCGATTCGTATTCCACTCTCTCGTTCCAAATCGGCAATATGACATTGTTTTGATTCTACTTCAATAGGAACCGCTTAAAAAGTGTTTCTGTAAGCAAATCGACTCAACTTGAAATCGGTAACTTTCTCACTGATCTTAAGCCAAATGAGAACTCTGCCGATTGCTATAGTGTTGTTGCAATTATGAGAAAGCAAGTAACCAAATATAACTTTTTAAACCAAATACAATTTTATTGGTGTTATTTTAGACAAATAAATATTTCATTAAAAAATATGTGTTAAGACCGGTACCTGTGTTGAGGGGGGGCTGCGGGGTTCCCGGCTCGTCAGTCCTCCCTGACCTGTCTCACTGTTGTTGGTGTGGATGCGGTGTGATTCCAAGACACCTCTACCTGTCCTGTTGGTGGTGTCTGGCGGTAGCGGCGCACACGACTCGGTGGATGTTGTTGTTTGTGTGGTGTGGTTGTTGTTGAGAGACACCGACCGGCTTCTTGTTGGTGTCTCTATGGTTGTCAATAGGGTATGCCTTTTGTTGAGGGCCAGAAGAAAAAGTTGGCTCTACTGCTCCGACGTGGGTTTCGCACAATAAAACACAGTTTTTTATCGAGACTGATGCGAAACAAAACGATCCTTTATTTAATTTACTGATCTACCTTTAGATTTTTAACATTTTATTCCGCGATGAGTGTGCTGGTGTCAGCGAGTAAGAAACGAGTGAGTGCAGAGCCAGCTAAACAAATTCTCAACGCCTCCCTTCTGCCGTTCGGTTCCCACTCGTTCCTTCAAAGAAAGAGAAACGGCGAACGGCAAAAGGGATGACAAAGCTCTGCACTTGCAACGTTCACACAAACGCGTGCCGAGCCAATATTTAAATGCTGCCCCATCCGTGGTGGGCAACTCTTGGCGCGCGTTGGCGTGAACATGCCGCCCGACTTGCGCCAAGTGCGCAATGAACAAAAGAAATAATGACAACTTAAATATTTTAGGAATTCATTAACTTATAAAATAGAACTTACATACTAAGAGGCACACATGGTGTCATGAGGGTTATTGGAGGGTCAGCGGTGTGTTGACTATTCGGGGTCATTGGTGAGATCTGCATCCACGGGTCCAAAGAAAGCCAGACCAAATATTGTATTCTGGGCAAATGGCAAACCTTCTGCCTCTCTTGGCAGGCCCAGGTAGACCGCACCTGCTACGTCCGCGGCGAGTACGATGCTGCATGGATATGGAATATGGAATCCATGGTCGGCAAGATCCTCGTTGGGGTAACGTTCCCGAACCGCGTTCGGGTTGAGCATCGTAAAGGGCATTATTGCGGCTGGGGACACCGCACGCTCCAGCCGGACCGTTACCGTCCTGACTTCATTCCGCATAGAGCATAATCGGACCGTCAGACGGGCCGTGCACTTTTCCCAACTGAGGGGAAACGTGCCCGCCGGATGATAGCGGCTGACCGCGGCATTAGGGTCGAGTCGCACGCGAACATGGGCACGCATCTGGGGCTCACTGTTGCACCGCAAGACGGCCCATGCCGTCATTTGGATCCACGGCGTTTTTTCGAAGTCAGGGAAGTGCAGTAGGGTGTGGTGAGGTCTCCAGCAGCGATAGCACCCCGAGTGACTATTACATTTGGGCATTTGGTGTGACAGCCCCAAGCAATTTTTGCAGGCTCCCTGCTCTGTGATCAGTGCTCGTTTCTCATGGGGAGGCAGTGTCAAGAAACGGCGACACTTCCGAAAGCCATGACGTGAGTCGCAGAGTGGGCAACGGTACTCGTCCTGGAAGTCCATGGCTGGGGGTAGAAAGAGAGAAAGTTAGTTATTCAGTGTTGAGGGATAGCGTGGCGACGATGCTTTAGACACATGCTGACCGAGCCAAATTGTGAGAGTAAGTTTAGTGAGCTTTTGGAAGAAGTACTAACTTATGGATAGGACGTGTGATCACTCCCGACTGGGTTTTGAGGTCCACCACCCGGACACGATCGTCGCGACCTGGGTACAATTTGATCACACGTCCTAGTCGCCAATCGGTGGGGCAGATAGCCTCATTACGCAGCACGACCATGTCGTCAAGCTGCATGTCCTCCTGTGGTACCTTCCATTTCGTCCTTTTATGGAGTTCAGCCAAGTATTCTGTCTTCCAGCGTCGACAGAATTCTTGCTGAATGATTTTGATTTTTCGCCATCGGTTCAGTAGGGCCGTTTTCGAGGGTATTTCTTCCGGCTCGGCCGGAGTTAGCAACGAGGAACCGATGAGAAAATGACCGGGAGTCAGTGCAGCAAGATCGTCCGGGTCATCCAAAATAGGGGTCAAAGGCCGGGAATTGAGACAAGATTCGATCGAGGCAAGGATGGTAGCAAATTCCTCAAAGGTGTGTCGGACCTGTCCAGATATTTTTCGGAGATGCGTTTTACAGCTCTTCACGCCCGCTTCCCACAAACCTCCCATGTGGGGAGCGGCGGCTGGGATGAAGTGCCATTCCAATTGCTGGAACCCGTACCGAGTGACCGCTTCATGCTTGAGATCAGAGACAGTTTTGACGAGACTGGCCTTCAGTTCCCGAGCAGCGCCTACGAAATTCCGACCATTATCCGAATAGATTCTGTTGGGACAACCTCGGCGTGAGACAAACCGCGACAAAGCTGCCAGGAAGGCCGGGGTAGACAAGTCACTAACAGGTTCAAGATGAATAGCCTTCGTCGCGAAGCAGACGAAGAGGCAGACGTAACCCTTCGTGAGGCGACAACCACGTCCATGAAAAGTCTTGACATCGAAAGGGCCAGAAAAATCGACCCCCGTGTTCGCAAAGGGTCGCGTCAGAGATGTCCTTTCGACAGGAAGAGAAGCCATTATTTGACCCTGCCTGGTCTTACGGGATATTACGCTCTCCCTGCAGTTATTAATACGTGTTTTGACCAACTTCTTTGCCCTGATAACCCAGCATTCTAACCGGACAGTCACATGAGTGAGCTGCGTTCCTCCATGCAGGGTCAATTTGTGGATGAAATCGACGTATAATCGGGCGAAAGTGCTTTGGTAAGCAAGAATGACTGGGTGTCTTTCGTGGTACGAAAGGGCCAAAGTCGAACCGAGACGGCCGTTAGCCCGAATTAAATGATTTCGGTCAATAAATGGGGTCAATGTGAGAAGGGGGCTGTTCGACGGTAATCCCTGTTTTGACTCGAGGCGCGAGTATTCGTCTGGGAAGTATATGCGCTGGGATACCGACATAAGTCTCTGACGTGCAAATATAAGCTCTGCTGCTGACAAACGGAGTACGTGGGCCGTAGCGGTTTTCTTCAAAGTTGGATGGGTACGGGAAAAGAAATGGAAAATATATGCGACAACGTGAATAGCTCGGGAGAGACAAGAAAAACGATCCAACAGGTCTTCTGTTGGGGCTGATCTCGCAATATGAACCCTCACTGGCTTGGCCTCAAGTGTGGTATCGGGAATATGCGGTGTTGAGGGCCAAGTTTTCTGCTCCTGCTGAAGCCACGATGGTCCATTCCACCAGAGCTCAGTCTCCTTTAATTCTAAAGGGGTCAGCCCCCGGGTTGCCAGATCAGCCGGATTTTCCTCCGTACAGACATGTCTCCAATGGGCACCTATTTTCTCCTGTATTATGGCGACCCTATTCGCAACAAAGGTCGTCCAGTTATGCGATGGTTTTTTGAGCCAAGCTAAGACTATGGTAGAGTCAGACCAGGGAAACAACACACTTTGTTGAACTTTAAATTGGGGCAGAATTGCGTCCACTAAGTTTGCCAGCAATAACGCTCCGCACAGCTCAAGTCTTGGCACGGACACCTTTTTTATCGGTGCTACCTTTGACTTTGAAACAAGTAATTTTGTATGAACTGTCCCCTCTACTGCCACCCTAACATATAAAGCCGCCGCATACGCCAATTCCGAAGAGTCACAGAAACCGTGGAATTCAATCGTGCAACTGGGCGAATACTGTACCCACCTCGATATAGTTATCTTATTGATCTCCTCATATTTCAAAGTAAACGATTTCCACTTAAGTAGGGTCAACGGCTTTATGGGGTCGTCCCATCCTGTGTCGTCTAACCACATATTCTGCATCAAAATCTTGGCAGTTATTATCACGGGGGAGAGCCAGCCCAATGGGTCAAATAGCCTGGCTATAACTGACAATACTTCTCTTTTAGTATATACGTCTCTCTGGGCAATCCTTTCCGTGACAAAGTAGAACGAATCGGTTGCCGCATTCCACCTTATCCCTAATGTCTTGACCGAACTTTTGTCGTCAAAATCCAAAAACTCTTCGTGTAAAAGATGGTCGCGGGGCAAACTTTTAAGGATCTCTTTATTATTCGCTGTCCATTTTCTGAGATGAAAACCTGCAGTACCCAGTATAGCAATTAGTTGATCCTTTGCCTCGAGACTCTCCTCTATTGTATGTGACCCAACTAATGCGTCATCGACATACATATTTTCTCTTAAAATTGTCGAGCCAATCGGAAATCGCTCATTTTCGTCCTCTGCCAGTTTCAGTAAAGTCCTTAGAGCCAAAAAAGGAGCGCAGTTGACCCCGAAGGTCACCGTTTTTAGCTGGTAATCTTGCACCTCGTGATCAGGTGAGGGTCGGAACAAGATTCTCTGATAGCGGGTATGCTCTGGGCTAACTAGTATCTGTCTATACATTTTCGTGATATCCGCATTGAACACGAATCTGTAAAAGCGCCAGTTTAATATCAATGAAATGATATCTTTCTGAAGAACTGGGCCAATGTACAATGAGTCGTTTAGACTTTTTCCGTTTGAAGACGGACACGACGCGTTGAATACGACCCTCAACTTTGTCGTCGTACTTTCTGGTTTAAAGACACCGTGATGCGGCAAGTAAAAACAGCTATCCGAGCCACTTGTCGGAGGGTCAACTTTCTCCATATGACCCAGGGCTAAATATTCTTCAATGACTGCGTCATACATCGCCTTATATTCTGGCTTTCGAGCCAGCGATTTTTCGTTTCTTAAAAACTGACTGAGGGCTATGTATCTGTTTGAATTATATGTCAAATTCGGCGGACTTTCGGAACGAAAAGGCAATTCTACCATGTACCTTCCGTCCGTTGTGCGCACCGTTGTAGTCTGATAGATTTGCTCACAAACTCTATCCTCATCTGAGATAGTAGGCTTCCTCGGAACCTCTTCTATCTCCCAAAACTTAGTCAATTGCTCATCAATCGAGACTCTCGTGCAGTGAGATACCCGGACTATATGTCGCGAGGATGCATTGTTCGTTGGGCCAGTTACAATCCATCCGAAAACTGTCTCCTGGGCCACAAGCGAACCTAGAATTCCATGCTCTACCCCTTTTAGAAGAATAAGAGGGTAAACATTTCCTCCAAGAAGGATGTCTACGGGGCCACTTTGATAAAAGCAAGGGTCGGCAAATTCCAACCTTGGAAGCTTGTCCGCTATAACATTCTCGAATGAATGTGTGGGGACGTTGCCCGTTACATCTTGAACCACAAGTGCATCGGTCTCAATGGAAAAATCGGGCCTTAATAACGATCTAATTGTGAAGAAAGCTATTTTCGAACATTTCGTTAAATGTTCACCACCTAGCCCAGTGATATCGGCGGAGACTGGCTTCGTTGGCAATTTCAATAATTTCTGTATACGAGCTGAGATAAATGTGTCATCCGAACACGGGTCAATCAGCGCTCTAATTTTATATGAAAGACCATTCTTAACTATATTGATCCACGCTGTGGCAAGCATTGTCTTGTTTGACACTGTAGTGTGATGGGTCTGGATGTTTGAAGACGTTGGCGGTAATTCAGTGGACTGTAAACTGAGATTGTTCGTATTTTGGGCCAAATTTGGGGTTGCTGTCGTAGCACTATTCTGGCCGGACCTTTGCCTTCTATGCAAAAGCGTATGATGTTTCTTCCTACATTCAGAGCATGTATTCTTACTCGGACATTCTGCCTTTCTGTGACCCTGAGCCAAACAATTCTAACACCGCTTTTCTCTATTAACCACCGCTAATCTGCTCTCATGATTCATACTTATAAATTTCTGGCATGCCCGAAGTGCGTGCGAGGCTTTGCATAAATCGCATCTTGGGCCATCAACTTTCGTATGATGCACTTTGAAATTCTTTGACTTATCAAAATTATTATATCTTGTACGCGGGGCAGTATCGTTCGAGCCAATCATATCGGACACGCTCTCTAACGTATGGAATCGTTCCGTGAGGAACTTGTCCAAGTCTTCCCATGTTGGAAGTTCTGTCTTTCCACTGATGGACTGTTCCCAAAGAGACAACGTGAGCTTGGGCAACTTGGACGAGCATTGAAAAACAAATATAGGATCCCACGATCGGATATCCACTTTATGTAGTCTCAGAACAGAGATACAATTTGTCAAATCTCGTTGCAATCTTTTAAGCCCGCTCGCTGACTCGTTCGTGCATTGAGGCAGATTAAATAATGCCCGTAACTGGCTATTTATAAGAATTCGCTTATTCTCGTATTTATTCTTTAAATTCGTCCACGCAATCTCGAAACCCTCTGCCGTAAGTGGGATATTCTTATTTATCTCCCTAGCCTCACCACTTGTTTTTTGAAACAGGTGGTATAATTTTTCGACAGGGCTAAGCTTTCTGTTATTCACATAAATCGCCGTGAATAAGTCCCTAAAGCTGGGCCAAGTCACGTAGTCGCCGTGAAAAATTTCCGTATCACACGGTGGGACAGAAACAGAAGAGCCAACCTTTGAGCTCGCACTAGCCGAACTAGCCTTCGTTTTCTCCTTCCATTCTCCGATCATCGTCATGCAGCTCATATATGCTACATGTACCTCATTCTTTTTATCCTTTATCGTGGCCCTATTTTGCTTCAAGCATTCTTGGTCAGAACTACAAGCCTTGTATAGTTCCTTCCAATCAGCCCAGAGTTCATGAATCTCCTGCCTCTCTGCCTCTATAGTCGTCTCATTATACTTTGTAGTATCAATTTCCTTCATACGACTCTCTTGCATGATAACTTCCTCGCATTGGACCAGGAAATTTTCCAAATTCCCCATCATTATCCTCAAATGGGCAGGTGTGGACCAATAAAAATCAAAACTTTAAGGACACAATAAATTTCGAAGAGGTAGGGCAGAGTCAATTAATGAAACTCCATACCAGTACGGAGATAAGAGACAAGCTCTGAATTTATCAGCAATAATATCCTAAATAATTATTACTATTTAACTCCTCCTGTCCCACTGTGCACGGCTGTACCGATAACTCAGACCCAACGTACCGGCAACTCACAAATTACCGTTCTGTTCTCTTCCAGATTAAAAAAAATTTCACAAAAAAAATTTTTTTTTCCTTTTTCTTCTTTAGCCTTAAAATCGTCTCAGCCCACTGTGGCAGCTATGGTGGAGACGTTGCATCCGCATACGAAAGAGTCAAAATGTATTTGACAAGCACGACCAAAAAAAAAAAAAAAAAAAAATTAATTTTTCCAAGAGCCAAATATCAACTTCTTTGATCCACTGTCCTAGGTAATCGAGCTCGATGCTTACAGAGACAAAGAGAAAATTTCAACAAATTCTATTCTCCAAATATAGAACGATTCGACCCACTGTGCGAGGGGCAACTAAAATGGCACGTCCGAGCCCACAGGGAGTTGGTCACTGTGACCAATAGACACAATCTTACGGTCGTTTAAAATTTTCAAATCAATTCAAGTCCGCAAAAATAAGATTCGCCCCACTGTGCGGCCTTCACCATGACCTTGAGAACAGAGTGCTTGAGTTGTGATAACTCACTTGCATGAGACAAATAATTATAAAGGTCGCGTTAAATTCGTAAGGTGCAAAAAATTTTCCCAAAAAATAATGCTCTGAGCCACTGTGCAGTTGCCTTACAAAGAAAGACACTTTTTTTATGCAAAAGCGTATGATGTTTCTTCCTACATTCAGAGCATGTATTCTTACTCGGACATTCTGCCTTTCTGTGACCCTGAGCCAAACAATTCTAACACCGCTTTTCTCTATTAACCACCGCTAATCTGCTCTCATGATTCATACTTATAAATTTCTGGCATGCCCGAAGTGCGTGCGAGGCTTTGCATAAATCGCATCTTGGGCCATCAACTTTCGTATGATGCACTTTGAAATTCTTTGACTTATCAAAATTATTATATCTTGTACGCGGGGCAGTATCGTTCGAGCCAATCATATCGGACACGCTCTCTAACGTATGGAATCGTTCCGTGAGGAACTTGTCCAAGTCTTCCCATGTTGGAAGTTCTGTCTTTCCACTGATGGACTGTTCCCAAAGAGACAACGTGAGCTTGGGCAACTTGGACGAGCATTGAAAAACAAATATAGGATCCCACGATCGGATATCCACTTTATGTAGTCTCAGAACAGAGATACAATTTGTCAAATCTCGTTGCAATCTTTTAAGCCCGCTCGCTGACTCGTTCGTGCATTGAGGCGTTGCATCCGCATACGAAAGAGTCAAAATGTATTTGACAAGCACGACCAAAAAAAAAAAAAAAAAAAAAATTAATTTTTCCAAGAGCCAAATATCAACTTCTTTGATCCACTGTCCTAGGTAATCGAGCTCGATGCTTACAGAGACAAAGAGAAAATTTCAACAAATTCTATTCTCCAAATATAGAACGATTCGACCCACTGTGCGAGGGGCAACTAAAATGGCACGTCCGAGCCCACAGGGAGTTGGTCACTGTGACCAATAGACACAATCTTACGGTCGTTTAAAATTTTCAAATCAATTCAAGTCCGCAAAAATAAGATTCGCCCCACTGTGCGGCCTTCACCATGACCTTGAGAACAGAGTGCTTGAGTTGTGATAACTCACTTGCATGAGACAAATAATTATAAAGGTCGCGTTAAATTCGTAAGGTGCAAAAAATTTTCCCAAAAAATAATGCTCTGAGCCACTGTGCAGTTGCCTTACAAAGAAAGACACTTTTCCTGCTCACTGTTAGGTCTAGGTTCGAATTCACTTCAAAAAAAATTAATCATCAAAGCTTAAAAAAAAATTTCACAAAATTTTCGCCGCGAACCACTGTGACCGAGAGACTTTCATATGCATACATCCCTTTATACGGATTGTATAGGAGCCAGTTACACCGGTGGCCTTTACTCTCTTAATCTTCTCACTGTCAATCCCCTTGCGCACTAAGAGAGGAAAACATAAACCAATCGAGAATTTATCCGCGAGCCAATATATGCACTCTCTTATATTTGCCCTCTCTTCGTCGTGACGTTACACACAAATTAGTTTGTTAAAAATATGCAAACAAATTTGATTCAGATTTGCAGATGTTCGACGCGAGCCAACGTCTTTTGCTTTTGCAGCGACTGTGGTCGAGCAGAGTGTTGGGCAGAGACAAATAAAACCGTCGCACAGTGGGTTGAGCGGTAGGCAAAGTGGCGATTAATTCAGGAAAGCCGTAATTTTAAAATATTGTTATTTTTTATTGATGGATATTCATAAATACATAAAAAAGCATAATTAGAAAAAAAAAATTAAAAAAATTGTTGTTTTAATCTTTTATGGCCTTTTTTGTATTTTGGAAAAAATGGTCTTATATCACAATTTTCGCTGTAACTTTTCAAAGAAAAACGATAAATTAGGAAATGCAATTGAAAATTAGAGCATACTTAATGTGCCTTTAGAAAAAAAAATTGTTCTTAAAAAATAAAAATTAATAAATATTTAATCTGTATTTATATACCCAAAATTTTAAATTAAAATCCGATTTTTTTTCTTTAAATTCCATAATTCCATGCCGACCTCTTTTTTGTGTTTGTGCTGGTTGGGCATTAAAGGAAATTGAAGCATCAAGCCAATTCTTGTTATTTTGTAAAAAAAAACTTGATCCGTTCTATGACATTTTTGCCACCGAATCTTATATTGTGTGCAAAAATTAAAGAAGATTAAATCGATCTTGAAGTGATTTTTGTTCTGACTTCTTCATAAAGTTATGTAACTCATGGCGAAAAATAAAAATTGTTTTGGGACTTGTTCCTGAAATTAGTCAAATTTTCAGTCGTTTAAAATTTGCAAAATACTATTCGTTTTCCCTTGTACCGAATAATTTACAAACACACAACACTTTCAATAAATAACATCACATTAAACAAAACATTGACAGTCAATAAAAAAATAAATGAACGTGGCTGTACCGAATCTTAAATACCCTACGTATTAAATTCTTACCAATTAATTATCAATACATTGGTAGATGGAACATTATCTGCTTAAACCAAGATGACAACAGTACTCGTATGTTCGCATGTATGTACATGACCAACATTTATCATGTAGGGTTCAAATGAAAAACTAAACTAAATAGAGATGAAAGCGTGATCAAATTTATTTTTCAAAACAGTGTACGTGTGTAAAATATAATTTTCTCATATTATTCAGATTTTCAAACGAAGCTTTGTAAGTAATTTGGAATTAATTAATTAATTTTTTTTCGTGAGTGCGCGTGATTTAAAATTACTCACGCACCCATCTCTAATAAACTGCACACCCAGTAGCTACAATAACAAATACTAAACGGAATATAAAGACAAAAGATAATAAGGTCAAAGTGATTTTTTGTTTGTTTTATTTTTTCACATATATTTTTAGCGACTGGAGTTATTTTACAAATTCTTTAATAAGTCAAAAAATGCAACAAAAAGGCAAAAAGATGTTCTGGAATTTATAAGCTGAAACTTCATATTTTAAGAAAATATAAGCAGTTTTACCAAGTTTCACCGATGATTCAGTTGAAATCCAATACAAACATCAAAAATAGCTCATTTTTGGATCAATTTCCTTATTTTTTTTTTTCAATATTTCCAAAACATTTATCTAAACAAACAAATATTTATCATATGCTCAAATACCTGAAGTAGACGGCTCCATAATAAAATTTTCACTTTTAGAAGTCTTAACTAAAAAAATTATCACTGGAAATATGCAAATTTCCACTTTTAACCAATGCGCGCAAAAATAATAATAATTACTGAACTTTGAAGACACACTGCAAATAAAGTAAACAACTAAGAACTTTTATTTTGGCAATTAGTGATGTAGAATTTTATCTTCTTTCACCCGGTACCAAATACGGTTATTAAAGTTAAAGTTCATCTTTTGAATTAATCGCCACTTTTGATGGATTTCAACCCTCTGTGCGTCGCAGCGAATGTGGTAGGGCAAAACAAAATAACGAAGCAGAACTTCTCAATCGCAGCTCTTGCGGGCAGAGACAAATAAAGCAGAACACTAGCGCTGTGTACTGCGGAACGAAAAGGGCATGTACGTTGAATACGTATATTGACTGCCGCTGCTTGGAGACAGACAAACAAAAAAAACAGTACACAAAAGTTTGCAAAAAATCAGAGCACCACACAAATATGCGGGAAATAACGGCACCGTGACGAACGGCACCCTATGTATTGTTCTTTACTTTCAGCTTTTGTACATGCATTTGTACATGCCTGACATTGAAAATTTTTAGAGGCCGTGCCAGATGGCCATAGTTTTAGGGCTAAAGTTTTTTTCTCTCTTTTGAAGTTTTAAGCGGCCGGACGGACAAGACTCGCAATTACTCGTTTCCTTTTTTCACTTTTCTTCACTTTAGGGCCAATATATTTCTTTCCCTTTCACAATTTAGGGCCAAAATATTATCTTCACCGCCGCTACACTCAATAATTCATGTGCGTACGTACCTTTTTATTTCTCCGAAGACGCACTGGGAACTTGCTTGGGTCGCTGGTTTCCTTTTTCCAGGGTCGATAGGACCAATGTTAAGACCGGTACCTGTGTTGAGGGGGGGCTGCGGGGTTCCCGGCTCGTCAGTCCTCCCTGACCTGTCTCACTGTTGTTGGTGTGGATGCGGTGTGATTCCAAGACACCTCTACCTGTCCTGTTGGTGGTGTCTGGCGGTAGCGGCGCACACGACTCGGTGGATGTTGTTGTTTGTGTGGTGTGGTTGTTGTTGAGAGACACCGACCGGCTTCTTGTTGGTGTCTCTATGGTTGTCAATAGGGTATGCCTTTTGTTGAGGGCCAGAAGAAAAAGTTGGCTCTACTGCTCCGACGTGGGTTTCGCACAATAAAACACAGTTTTTTATCGAGACTGATGCGAAACAAAACGATCCTTTATTTAATTCACTGATCTACCTTTAGATTTTTAACATTTTATTCCGCGATGAGTGTGCTGGTGTCAGCGAGTAAGAAACGAGTGAGTGCAGAGCCAGCTAAACAAATTCTCAACGCCTCCC
This sequence comes from Hydrotaea diabolus, assembly GCA_963513945.1. Lineage (NCBI taxonomy): Eukaryota > Metazoa > Arthropoda > Insecta > Diptera > Muscidae > Hydrotaea > Hydrotaea diabolus. Next base: position 13,736,777 of record OY740722.1, read on the forward strand.
TTCTGCCGTTCGGTTCCCACTCGTTCCTTCAAAGAAAGAGAAACGGCGAACGGCAAAAGGGATGACAAAGCTCTGCACTTGCAACGTTCACACAAACGCGTGCCGAGCCAATATTTAAATGCTGCCCCATCCGTGGTGGGCAACTCTTGGCGCGCGTTGGCGTGAACAATATGTTTTAATTGTGTTATCGCGGTTTAATTGTGTTCGAAAATAGGTAGCAAAACATAAACATTTAAGATGGCAGTGTGTTGAAATTTACGATAATTTATGAACCGGTTTCAACGAAATCGGTATGGTAATGCAAAATATTAGAGTGCAAATGTTTGTTTACTTGCAATGAACATCACCAACTGTCAGCTTATTTAATTGCTCGTTCTTTATTTGTTTGCATATTTTTAACAAAATGAGTGAGAAGGTTAGTAATAGTTATATTGTTTGATCTGGACGACCCAAAAAATTTACACAACGCCGGGAACGAGCTATAGTGGCCGCAGTAACTCAAAATTCAGGATTATCAGCTTTAAAATTATGCAAACCATTCGTAACACTTTACACAGAGCTGGAGATTATGGACGAGTTCATCGACGAAAACCATTTATTTAGACTATTAACAAGAAAAAGAGGCTGGAGTTTGCCAAACTCCATATTAATAAGCCGGAAACGTTCTGGAATAGTGTCATATTTAGCTAGGAGTCTTAATATAACTTGTTTGATTCGGATGGAGCAAAACAATTTGGCGAAACCCAAGAAAGAGTTCCAAGAGAACAATGTAATCAAATCTGTAAAACATGTCGGCAATAATGTCAAAGTTTGGGGGCGTATAGCGGCATCTGGAGTGGGTAACTTGTTGAGAAAATGGATAATAACTTGTACATGAACATTTTAAAGGAGAATTTGGCTCCAAGTGTTCAGAAGTTGGGCTTAGATAGGAAAACATTTTAGTTTCAACAGGGTACGATCCCAAACATTCTTCGTTTTTGGTCCAGAATTGTCTTATTTACCACTGTAAGCAGCTTAAAACACCACCACAATCACAGGATATGAATCCAATTGAACATATTTGGTTTTTGTTGCCAAAAAAATAGAAAACATAACACAACATCGAAGAATTCCTTAAGGACGCCATTCGCACGGAATGGGAAAATATTACACAAGAGGAGACATCAAATTAAGTAGGAAGTATGCGAAGGCGCCTGGAGTTGTTATAAAAGCCAACGGAGGCTTAACAAAATACTAAGTGTACGAATTATACTCAAAAATAATTTTTAAAACATAAGTGCATAAATTTCCTTTATGAAAATATAATGCATTTTTTTGAATTACCTTTGCATTATAACTAACATAAGTACAAATTTAGAATTTATATTTAATAAAAGTGTAATGAAATGTTTCTTTTTAAATTTGGTGTCTTTATTTTGAATATTTTTTCAATACTAAACACCTTATAAAAAAAATTTTAAATTTACAGTTGGTCTATGCCAAAACTTTTTTTCACTTACTGTAGGTCTTGGGGTCAAGATTCCGAGGTGGGAGATATAAAGGGATGACCGTCAAGACCGGAGCCCACATTTTTAAGCTCAAAAGGAGGATCCACACTTGAGCATATTATGAAATGGCAAGCCTTGGTAGATCTTTCCGCCAGAGTTTGACTTAGCACTGTTACATGCACTAAGTATCGCTTGTGGGGAGTCTCGGACGATTCTTAATTTTTTTCCTGATGAAAGTATACTGTGATCTAGGATCAGTAATAGGGCGAGCATAGTAACTCTGCCCTAATGCCTTTATTTGCACGATGACTTAAATAACACGATAAACGTTAACGTTGTTGACTTGAAGGGTTGACTTGCAGGGTCAAAGTAGTGATTGGTGAAGATTCTAGGTTCGATGTGGACTGTATAAACGTAGTCAGTGCCGCAGCACTTGTACTAGGTTGTGCTTCGTCTCTAGTTGTAGATTGGGTCTCTTTACACATGTAAAACAAAGTTTTGTACATTTGGATTCACTCCTTTAAACTGTTTCGGCTTTTTCAGTCTTTGACCCCATGATCTGCTAGAGACAGTGAGATACTTTCACAACGTGGATGCGATCACGGATACTATTCTTCTGAAATGTATGAGAAACTCGCAAAAAAAGATTGTCCGTACAAAATGGACAACTCTGTCCATTAATATTACGTGGGTCTTTTTTACCATCATTCCTGGTTTTGAAACCCTGGGTCTTCCGTTACGTATTCTGATGGTCATTGGAGTGAAACGACTTGGTGCATTTCTTAATAAAAGCAGATGCAGGCTCATGATTCACCTTCTGAATGAGCGGCTTAGTACAGGGTGGCTGATAAATGTTGTTACATTAAGAAACTTAAGAAACTTTTTTCTGTTGACTGCCCAAATGTTGGTCCATCTGTTTAGAGGATTGCCGCCAAACAGAAATGGCTAGTTGCGCCATTGTCAATACACCAGCTATTTTTATTCATACCACTGTTAATATAACTGTCGTTAAATGCCAATAGCTGTGTACTACAACAAGAATTAACTCTACCCTCTTCGGTAGTTTACACTTTGCTGCGAAATGCCCCTATAGACTACTATAATAACACTTTTTGTTGTTCTCATCGCTGTTACTCCCCACACGGGTTACTCTCCAAAAATCAGCGTGTACCAACATTTTCATCTGTATACACCAACTCATATACAGTGAGTCAAAAAAGTTTTGGCACACCCAATATTTTTTAGAAAATTTGCGTCAAATTACTTAATAATAACATATTTTCCAAATAAAAAGTCTAGTTAGCCCTATTACTTCATTCGCAAAAAAATCCACTATACATAATTTTATGTTGGTATATACTTTTACTTTCAAATTTTAAAAATATGACAAAAACATCCAAGTAATCACATCAAACAAGTTTAGGCACACTTTGTGTGTTTTAAATATTTTTGCATGCATCCAACCGAGTTTGCATCATTTCGTAACGAATGCACATTTGTGACTCAGTACTCTATTTGTCGGCGATAGGTTTTTCGTGAAAAGTGCTGGAAATAAGTTGAATAAAATAAGCACTGGCACAGAAATTCCGCTGTAAGTGCGTAAAATAATAATAAACCTTTACGTACTGAACAAATCGTATCGCGAAATTGGAGATATAGTACAGAGGTCGTATTCGACTGTACGGAACATAATAAATATTTACTTAAACACCGGATAACTAGAGCGGTAGCTCGTTTCTGTATTTCGTACCGTTCGCAGTTACCGATTTGACGTCATTCTCACCTTCACTGTATCTGTTAGAAATATTGCCGATTCGTATTCCACTCACTCGTTCCAAATCGGCAATATGACATTGTTTTGATTCTACTTCAATAGGAACCGCTTAAAAAGTGTTTCTGTAAGCAAATCGACTCAACTTGAAATCGGTAACTTTCTCACTGATCTTAAGCCAAATGAGAACTCTGCCGATTGCTATAGTGTTGTTGCAATTATGAGAAAGCAAGTAACCAAATATAACTTTTTAAACCAAATACAATTTTATTGGTGTTATTTTAGACAAATAAATATTTCATTAAAAAATATGTTTTAATTGTGTTATCGCGGTTTAATTGTGTTCGAAAATAGGTAGCAAAACATAAACATTTAAGATGGCAGTGTGTTGAAATTTACGATAATTTATGAACCGGTTTCAACGAAATCGGTATGGTAATGCAAAATATTAGAGTGCAAATGTTTGTTTACTTGCAATGAACATCACCAACTGTCAGCTTATTTAATTGCTCGTTCTTTATTTGTTTGCATATTTTTAACAAAATGAGTGAGAAGGTTAGTAATAGTTATATTGTTTGATCTGGACGACCCAAAAAATTTACACAACGCCGGGAACGAGCTATAGTGGCCGCAGTAACTAAAAATTCAGGATTATCAGCTTTAAAATTATGCCAAACCATTCGTAACACTTTACACAGAGCTGGAGATTATGGACGAGTTCATCGACGAAAACCATTTATTTCGACTATTAACAAGAAAAAGAGGCTGGAGTTTGCCAAACTCCATATTAATAAGCCGGAAACGTTCTGGAATAGTGTCATATTTAGCTAGGAGTCTTAATATAACTTGTTTGATTCGGATGGAGCAAAACAATTTGGCGAAACCCAAGAAAGAGTTCCAAGAGAACAATGTAATCAAATCTGTAAAACATGTCGGCAATAATGTCAAAGTTTGGGGGCGTATAGCGGCATCTGGAGTGGGTAACTTGTTGAGAAAATGGATAATTACTTGTACATGAACATTTTAAAGGAGAATTTGGCTCCAAGTGTTCAGAAGTTGGGCTTAGATAGGAAAACATTTTAGTTTCAACAGGGTACGATCCCAAACATTCTTCGTTTTTGGTCCAGAATTGTCTTATTTACCACTGTAAGCAGCTTAAAACACCACCACAATCACAGGATATGAATCCAATTGAACATATTTGGTTTTTGTTGCCAAAAAAATTAGAAAACATAACACAACATCGAATAATTCCTTAAGGACACCATTCGCACGGAATGGGAAAATATTACACAAGAGGAGACATCAAATTAAGTAGGAAGTATGCGAAGGCGCCTGGAGCTGTTATAAAAGCCAACGGAGGCTTAACAAAATACTAAGTGTACGAATTATACTCAAAAATAATTTTTAAAACATAAGTGCCTAAATTTCCTTTATGAAAATATAATGCATTTTTTTGAATTACCTTTGCATTATAACTAACATAAGTACAAATTTAGAATTTATATTTAATAAAAGTGTAATGAATTGTTTCTTTTTAAATTTGGTGTCTTTATTTTGAATATTTTTTCAATACTAAACACCTTATAAAAAAAATTTTAAATTTACAGTTGGTCTATGCCAAAACTTTTTTTCACTTACTGTAGGTCTTGCCGTCAAGTTTGTCAATTTTTATTACTTTTCATATGAGTTAATTTCTTTTTTCACAGAAATTTCTCGGGTTTTAAATTTAAATACTGCTGTATACTCAAGCTCTTGCAACGAAGTTGGAAGTTGCAGCATAAGTTGAAGACGTAGTACATAATTATTACGAATCTTAGACAAATAATCAATACTATCTTAATAATTGAAGTTATGGTCAAATTGCCTTTTTCTCGTCATGCGATTGATTTGCATAGGTTTAGAAAGCAAAAAATTTTGGCATTATTAATTTTTCGTTTGAAAATACAAATTCGGAAAGTAAGTAACATCATTGTTTGAGGAAGTACTGAATATTTTGTAATTACTTTGAAATCTCAACTATTTTCCATTAAAGCCACCATTGAAAGTAGGAAAGGGGTTATATCGGTATATATCTCACAGATTGACAACAAATACAATATCGGATATTCTAGTGAAGGACAGTTACATTCCCGGATGTGTTGAGAAGCAGCTCAGTTCCCAAATACATCCAAAATATTTTGGGAATCGTTGATAAACATGTTACTATTCATTTCAACAGGGGTACATATACAATTATTTTTCAAGGAACTCAAATGTATATTTATTCAATATTTGCGTAGTTCAGATATGCCACCAATAAATTATTTCAATATGAAATCCTCTACGAATTCTCCATTCTTGACAGCTTTGGCATAGTTAAAAACATAATTAAGAACATTTATCTTAATTTGTTCTTGATATTCGTCAGGAAGATTGGTGATCTTGCAACATTGAACATCCAACATTTGAAGTAACGGTTATTAATAAATAAATTGGATTCTTCCGAAGATTGTTTATACAACTTTGATTCATACAACTTAAAACAAAATTTTTTTATTAATTTTTAATTATTATTAACGATCATACTTTCTGGGCTGAAAAACTCTAGTTGGTTCACAAGAGGCCACGATGTTTCGGGAACATCACCCTCGATCTTTTATACTCTTCCATTTGGTGTGACAAGCACTTTCTAACAAAAAGGTCCAAAGTCTTACATTTCCACCTTATGGTTACAAATGTACCGTAAATACATTCCACTCATTTTCATAGAAGAGCTTATTTCTGCCCAAGCATTTGCCCATTTTATTTTTGTTGATCGCATCGTTTTTAATATATAAACATTTATTTTTTATATTTCATATATTTTACTTCAGTAATTAATTTTTCGTCTTCCTTTTTTCTAATTTTTTTCCTTATTATTTTGCTTTATTCTGTTGCATCAAATAACGAAAAGAAAACAAACAAAGCCAAAGCGAGCGCAAACTGTTAAACAAAATTGCAACAACGCCGCCCCACCGCTTTCTACGGTAGTGCCAAATGCAAATATTTGTAAAATTTTAAAAAAATTGTTCAGAATATAGCTTATTTATTGAATTGACAATATCGTCACCCATGTCGCGTACTTTGGCCTATCACGAAAAGCCTAAGGGTCCTGGCAGAGTGCGCGCTCAAAGCTGAGCCGAGCTGATTAAAATTCTTAAAACTGTGTCCATACAATTTAGCTGAAAGCTGATTAATTGGAAGAAAACTGTTAAAGCGTTTTTTCGTGCTGATTGGTACTGATATTTGGTTGTATGCATAAATATTTTAGTTGTTTGTAATTTGTAAACGGTTCTTGACGTTTTGATACTGTTGAAATAATTCTCTCTGTTTTGTTTGACAAGTTTTTCGAATATAATTTAAATTTGATCAATCATATTCATAATTAAGTGATTATTCACACTTCAGCTTAATCAGAAATTTCCATTATTAGATTAATTAATTAATCACATTAACCAAATTATGACTAACAAATATCAACTACATAATAACATTCATAAATAAAAAAATATAAAAAAAACTCATAACACACAGCAAAAACAGTGCAGAATCAGCGCCGATTTCTGCATTCACTCTTCCATCCCCAAATTTCTATAAGAATGAAATAAGTTCGGCTCCGCTTTGAGCGCGCACTCTGCCGTCAGCCTAAGGAAGACTTTGGATATTGCTGTTTAGTGTATTGCGATCTTACTGTTTATGTAGTTTTTCCTCTACATCTGTAAAGACATTAGCCAATGTTTTTTTTTTTAAATAACCAACACTCAGGGGATGCCCCCTATATATGCGGTGCATTGCGTTGGCGAGTGGAAAGTAAAGGCTCGGAGGGTGGAAAGAGGGAATAATATATATTGACACTTCTCTTTAACTTCTGGATGTCGCAATTAGTGGGAAACACATTTGCCGGAAGTCGATTTCACATACGGACTGTACGAGCGAAAAACGAATTTGATCTGTAGTGTATAGTGCGGTCAACTGGCCAATCGATAACAAACGGGTGTGAAATCCTAAAAAGTCGCGTATCCCTGCCGAACATCCTCACGTCAGGAATAAGGCGACGGATGTCTGATGAACACACACCATGAAAGTAACGATAGAACAGCGTCACGCAACCCACATTCCGACGATGATCAAGGGAAACAATAGAGTTGGATACCCTACTGTCACCTATCAGCACCATCGCTCTCCTTTGAACACGGTCAAGTAGCTCCAAGGATGATTTTGGAGCAACTGCCCATATATGGGAGTTGTATTCCATCTTCGGCCTGATGTAAGTTGTATAGATATTGAAAAGATCAGAAGGAGTGAAATATTTCTTGCACCGCTTTAAGAAGCCTATGCACTTGAGTGCTTCTTTCGACACTTCAAATACATATTTCGCCCAACGAGCGTCACATTGTATTTTCATGTTCAGAACATCAAGAGCTTCTGATTGTTCAATATCCGTACCATCGATAGAAATTGACGATATTGTTGGGTAAGCGAATCGCTTGTGAGACAACAAGCTGCACTGTGTCTTACGCGCATACTCTTTTCACTCGACCCCATTCGGAATTGGCCAGTAAATCCCGGCCAAGTGTCTCATCCATAATTCGCCTTTTGTCTTCAATATCTTGAAGACTCGTTATAAATAAAACGAGCGAAAGTATCACCGACGCCAAAAGCCATCAGCTTTGACAAGAGTGCACCGTGCCAGACTCTGTCAAAGGCCTTTGAGATATCCAGAGCCACAACCTTACCCTCACGAAACTGGTGTATAGACCGACTCCAGCGCTCCGTCAAGAAAGCCATCAGGTCTCCCGTAGAGCGATTTCTACGGAAGCCATACTGTCGATCACTAAGCAAGCAGTTGGACTCTAGATACCTCACAAGATGGTGGTTAACCATGCTCTCCATTACTTTAGAGAGCGCGGAGCAAATCGCGATTGGCCGATAATTTGAAGGATTATTGGCTTCACCCTTTTTAGGGATTGGTTGGACGTTCGCAACCTTCCAACACGCTGGGAAGACTCCCGCACGATAAGCAAGGTTGAAGAGGTTGCGTAATGGACGTACTAGCGTCGAGGAGCACTTACACAGGACAAGTGCCGAAATAGCATCCGGGCACGGGGACTTACTTACGTCGAGATTCGCAAGAACCCTTTTAACCCCACGTGTTCAAAAAAATATCTGAGGCATGGAACTAGATACGTTTTCGATCACGGGGAGTGGTTGATTGCTTTCCGGCAAGGAAGAATTTCCTGCGAACATTTCAGCCAATAGGTTAGCTTTATCAACCGGGTCAGTGAATGCCTGATCGTCTTTAACAAGAGTTGGGATAGATGATGAACTATCCTTTACTCTTCTTACAAACGACCAAAAGCGCTTACTTCCCCTGGGGGAAGCAAGATCCTTTGTTCGTAGACGTTGTTCGTGTAGAAATTTTTCACGCCTAAGCACTCTGGCACACGAAGTTCTTGCTTGTTCCGCAGCAGTTCAGTATTGGCGTTTTTGTTCAGGCGCCAATATCTGAACGCCTCCTCTTTAGATCTGACAGCTTCCAACCGTTTTTGGCTGGTTTAGCCGACATAACTTTATTTGGAATAAATGTCTTCATTCCAAATAAAATTATATTTTGGATCATTTCAGCAGCAGCATTTACGTCGTTGTCGAGAAAGCACAGTTTCCAATTAAAATGCTGAAAAAAGTGGTTGAGCTCAGCCCAACGTGCCTTTTCGTAGAAAAAAACTGTTCGCTTTGGGCTGGTATCGAAGTGACACGAAGGGCGGAATACGAAAAGGATGCTGAAACAATGCAGTGATCAGAATTACCAAGAGGTGGAAGGACATTAACTTCGTACTTTTCAGGGTGTGAAGTTAAGTAAAGGTCAAGAATATTGTGATGGTGCCCGGCGTATTGGCCCTCCGGAGTTGTTTGGGTCGAATGCGAAAGCCAGGCGGAATTGTGGACATTGAAATCACCAGCAACGACGATTTCACTGTCCGGATAACTCTCCAGAACTTTCGTTATAGAATCGGAAAAGGCGTCGAAGCCGTTAAGGGAAGCCTTCCTTTCCGAGTTTGGGCTTCTGTATATAAACCCGAAATGATGTACGTGTGTTCCAATCCTGAACTTAACCCCAAAGGGAGTTAAATTCTGGATCTTGTGAGCATAAGTGTTGCTGGCTCTGAAACACTATATCGTTACGTACATATACCACAAGTCCTCTGTGAGAAATAAAAAGAGGTAGGGTGTGATACCCAGGGACGTAAAAATCCTGTGGATCAGAATCCTCACGCACCTGGGTCTCACAAAGAGCTAGAACATCAGGCCCATGGTAATGAATGTGGGAGAACACAGCGAAAAAATTCGTACGCAGGCCACGTATGTTGGCGAAATGTATGTTAAATTTCTTTACCATTACGCCAACCAGAGAAAAAAAACAAATGTCAGTATGTAAGCTCAGTAAACAATCTCACCACTTTGCCGCTACTGGTCCCTCCAATGCTTAGTGTTATGCCTTAAACATTGGAGGAGCAACGACAAAAAAAGCAAGAGACACTTACACAGATTGGAAAAGATATGGAGTGGTGGAGGGGGGAGTTCAATGCACCACGGAAAGAGATAAACAAATTCTCTTAGTGCGTTATCGTTGGATTTTGTGTTATTATTTTTTTTTTATGCAGCACGGAAAGAGATAAACAACTTCTCTTAGTGCGTTATCGTTGGATTTTGTGTTATTATTTTTTTTTTATGCAGCACGGTTTTGTGTTATTTTTTTCTGTTCTTTTTCTCATTTTTTTCCTTCTTATTGTTGTTGTTGTGTTAGGTTTATTGCACATATGTATGTTTGGTTCTTGTTAGAATTTTGTTTTATGAGTTCTATTTTTTTCGGGTTTTGTTTGTTTGATGTTATTTTTGGTAAAGTAGATAAGTCATCTGTTTGAAGTTCTCCTTCGCATGTCAGATAGGCATGTGTTCAAATAAACTCATTTTTTATTCTTCTTAAAAACTACAGTTTATTTTAAGTAGAGACAAAAGAGAAAAATAAAAATTAAAACTAGCTTAAAAATTTCTTAACCAACGCACTTGTATATGCCACTCATTCACAATTTTGATGTTCTGTGCGTGTTTATACTGTTTATTCACCATTTTGAAAGGTTTCCATGGGATTGAGCATAACGGATTCATATGTGGGATAAACTTTCGCAAATGTGTCTTTAACGACTTTACGCCCGCACCCCCAAAACCTGCCCATATGCGGTGCTCCTGGAGGTATAAAGCTCCACTCGAGACTTTGAGCAATATTCTGGTATTGGTCTCCCTTTTAATACTCCTACATAAAAGAAATTCTATTTTTGCGTATAATTTCGGTCGTTCCTACGAAGTTTGTACCATAGTCCAAATGTATTCGGGACGGACAACCCCGGTGAATGACAGCGTCGAATAGTTTCTAGAAAGACAGACTTCGTAGCGAAACATACAAAGACACACACGTATCCCTTGGCGATGAGACATGTACGCCGGGTTTGAGTCTTACGGGGTATAAAACTGTTTGAGACGAAGGCTTGGAATTATGGCAGCTGATAGGTTGGAGATCTTCATTTGCGGGTCTTCGCTCCTATGGCAAAAGTATGGGTTTGGAAAGGGGAATCTTCAACCCTTATGTAAATCTCTGCGGCATAAGAGCTCTCCGAAGCGTCACATAACCCGTGAGTCTTGACTCGACTTTCTGGGTCAAAACATATCCATCAAGGAACCACAATTGTGTCCATCGGTGGTCAGTTGCCAACAACTTTCTGCCAATTCATTTGCGTTACTTTCTTCGATATATCATCTCACTGTAGTTTATTTAACCAGACCTGTTGCATGATGGGCTTTCCAATTACAATGGCGGGGTCGAAGAATGTAGCAATAGTTGAAAGCACATATCGTTTTGTGCTAAAACATTTTTTAGATCTGAAGCGCAGTAAAAGTGAATAGGTCGGAAGTGAAATTCCATAGTATACTCAAGGCAGGGTTACTGTTGAAAAAATTAAAAAAGTCGTACAAAAAGGGAAATATTTTTAAAAGAGTGGGACATAAAGGATATTTTTTAAAAAAGAAGTCGCAAACTTTTCATTCAAGTTCATTTTATTAAAACAATGCATTTAAATTTTATAAGAAAAGTAACAAACAACACATTAAAAACTAAGTCAGATCCATGAAATGAGAGGTAAAATACACATTCAAACTAAAAAACAATTAAATTTCCGATCCTCATGTACCCTCCTTATCGTATAGTGGAAAGCGCAAAAATAGCAACATTTGCTTAAATTGTAGTACCCAGCACATTGAATATTCACAAACAATTCTGCTTTCTGCAATATTTCTTGGTGCTGCAAACGGAATGACAAATTTAATATTCAATTTCGTGAAGGGTATTAAAAATCCAAACATTAAAAGTCGGACATGGCAGACTATATAATACCATGCTCTACTGTATGTGCAGATGAGCCACCTGAAACTAGGTTTTTGGGCTACTTGAAATTATAAACCGGGTTCTTAATATAACAAGATTTATTAAATTATTATTTTATATGGATTCGTTGAGCTTGGGCAAATCAAAGTTGCTTACTTGATACATTTTACAAATGTTCCGATTTGTTGATATTTTTACCCTAAAGCACACCATTGTGCAGGCTATTCTGTGCCAAATTTCCTAAAGATTGGATATAATAAGTGTGTTTTAGAGTTGTGCGGCGGAAGTGTTTCGAGGTTGCCTTCTCAGCCTGTGTGCAATACACACATTGATGCTCTTACACACTACTACGAGAATCCATAAGTAAGCGCCAGGTTATAACCAAATAAAGTATACTTATTTTTTTCGGGACAACCCTTAGCCCCAGGAATAATAATACGCGTATCTTTTAAAAGCAATTCACACATTTCGACTTGTGAAAGTAGAAAAAATTTCAAAAAGAGACAAAAAGGGGATTTATTAAAGAGGGACAGTAAAAGTCGCATGGCTTCAAAAAAGGGCCAAATAGCCACTTTAGTCGCACAACGGCAACGCTGACCCAAGGATTTGGTTAAAGAATCCTCTGATACATTTAACCAATCCACCGGTAGAAGGACTTCCGATGGTAGTCCCTGTAGGATACGAGGGTTGTTCTAGGTCCATTTCAATGGTTTTTCAATGGCAAAATGTGCTAAGGCAAAATGTGCTAAGGGTATCTTTTCAATTTCCGAGTAGGAGTTTTTCCGTATATGGCCTAGATCAAGATCCAAATTTCGTTGTCATATAGCTCCTTTAACTCCGGGTTTTTTTGAAGTCTTCTTTCCATCCGGTAAAACTGGGCTAATGCAACTTTCCGAGATGTGCCGAGTTCCTCACAAGTATTGAATGGCAGGATCACCATGTATCATCTAATGCTATTCCGTCGGGTCATATATTTATAATTTTCCTCGCAAAACTTGTTATCTTCTGATCTCAAAATCCTTTTAGTATGTTTTCAAGGGTAATTGTGTTGCAGAGTGAAATCTGAGTCTCCTGTTTCCTTTCCTGACAAAGTGGTCCTCCAATAACCCAGCCGAAAGCAGTTTTTTGTGCGGGGAGAGATTCGATTGTTTCCATGGGAACAGTCATTGCGTAGATCAGATGTCCAACAACCGTACCAACAAGGGATCAGCCAGCTCGATTTCGGCAGCACCCCTTATTTGACTGGGGTCAAGATTCCGAGGTGGGATATATAAAGGGATGACCGTCAAGACCGGCGCCCACATTTTTAAGCTCAAAAGGAGGATCCACACTTGAGCATATTATGAAATAGCAAGCCTTGGTAGATCTTTCCGCCAGAGTTTGACTTAGCACTGTTACATGTACTAAGTTTCGCTTGTGGGAAGTCTCGGACGATTCTTAATTTTTTTCGTGATGAAAGTAGACTGTGATCCAGGATCAGTGATAGGGCGAGCGTCGTATCTCTGCCCTCATGCCTTTATTTGCACGATGACTTAAATAACACGATAAACGTTAACATTGTTGACTTGAAGGGTTGACTTGCAGGGTCAATGTAGTGATTGGTGAAGATTCTTGGTTCGATGTGGACTGTATAAACGTAGTCAGTGCCGCAGCACTTGAACTAGGATGTGCTTCGTCTCTAGTTGCAGATTGGGTCTTTTTACAAATGTAAAGCAAAGTTTTGTATATTTGGATTCACTCCTTTTAACTTTTTCGGATTTTTCTGTCTTTGATCCCATGATCCGCTAGAGACAGGTGTAATATAAGTGAGATACTTTCACAACGTGGATGCTATCATGAATACTTTTCTTCTGAAATTTAGGAGTAACTCGCAAAAAAAGATTGTCCGTACAAAATAGACAACTCTGTCCATTAATATTACGTGGGTCTTTTTTTACCATCATTCCTGGTTTTGAAACCCTGGGTCTTCCTTTAAGTATTCTGATGGTCATTGGAGTGAAACGACTTGGTGCATTTCTTAATAAAAGCAGATGCAGGCTCATGGTTCACCTTCTGAATGAGCGGCTTAGTACAGGGTGGCTGATAAATGTTGTTACATTAAGAAACCATCTGTTTGGAGGATTGCCGCCAAACAGAAATGGCTAGTTGCGCCATTGTCAATACACCAGCTATTTTTATTCATACCACTGTTAATATAACTGTCGTTAAATGCCAATAGCTGTGTACTACAGCAAGAATTAACTCTACCCTCTTCGGTAGTTTACACTTTGCTGCGAAATGCCCCTGTTGACTACTATAATAACACTTTTTGCTGTTCTCATCGCTGTTACTCCCCACACGGGTTGCGCCCCACAAATCAGCGTGTACCAACATCTTCATCTTTATACACCAACTCATATACAGTGAGTTAAAAAAGTTTTGGCACACCCAATATTTTTTAGAAAATTTGCGTTAAATTACTTAATAATAACATATTTTCCAAATAAAAAGTGTAGTTAGCTCTATTACTTCATTTGCAACAAAATCCACTATACATAATTTTATGTTGCTACATACTTTTACTTTCAAATTTTAAAAATATGACAAAAACATCCAAGTAATCACATCAAACAAGTTTAGGCACACTTTGTGTGTTTTAAATATTTTTGCATGCATCCAACCGAGTTTGCATCATTTCGTAACGAATGCACATTTGTGACTCAGTACTCTATGTGTCAGCGATAGGTTTTTCGTGAGAAGTGCTGGAAATAAGTTGAATAAAATGGGCACTGGCACAGAAATTCCGCTGTAAGTGTGTAAAATAATAATAAACCTTTACGTACTGAACAAATCGTATCGCAAAATTGGAGATATAGTACAGAGGTCGAATTCGACTGTACGGAACATAATAAATATTTACTTAAACACCGGATAACTAAAGCGGGAGAACAGTAGCTCGTTTCTGTATTTCGTACCGTTCGCAGTTACCGATTTGACGTCATTCTCACCTTCACTGTTTCTGTTAGAAATATTGCCGATTCGTATTCCACTCTCTCGTTCCAAATCGGCAATATGATATTGTTTTGATTCTACTTCAATAGGAACCGCTTAAAAAGTGTTTCTGTAAGCAAATCGACTCAACTTGAAATCGGTAACTTTCTCACTGATCTTAAGCCAAATGAGAACTCTGCCGATTGCTATAGTGTTGTTGCAATTATGAGAAAGCAAGTAACCAAATATAACTTTTTAAACCAAATACAATTTTATTGGTGTTATTTTAGACAAATAAATATTTCATTAAAAAATATGTTTTAATTGTGTTATCGCGGTTTAATTGTGTTCGAAAATAGGTAGCAAAACATAAACATTTAAGATGGCAGTGTGTTGAAATTTACGATAATTTATGAACCGGTTTCAACGAAATCGGTATGGTAATGCAAAATATTAGAGTGCAAATGTTTGTTTACTTGCAATGAACATCACCAACTGTCAGCTTATTTAATTGCTCGTTCTTTATTTGTTTGCATATTTTTAACAAAATGAGTGAGAAGGTTAGTAATAGTTATATTGTTTGATCTGGACGACCCAAAAAATTTACACAATTCAGGATTATCAGCTTTAAAATTATGCCAAACCATTCGTAACACTTTACACAGAGCTGGAGATTATGGACGAGTTCATCGACGAAAACCATTTATTTCGACTATTAACAAGAAAAAGAGGCTGGAGTTTGCCAAACTCCATATTAATAAGCCGGAAACGTTCTGGAATAGTGTCATATTTAGCTAGTAGTCTTAATAAAACCTGTTTGATTCGGATGGAGCAAAAAAATTTGGCGAAACCCAAGAAAGAGTTCCAAAAGAACAATGTAATCAAATCTGTAAAACATGTCGGCAATAATGTCAAAGTTTGGGGGCGTATAGCGGCATCTGGAGTGGGTAACTTGTTGAGAAAATGGATAATAACTTGTACATGAACATTTTAACGGAGAATTTGGCTCTAAGTGTTCAGAAGTTGGGCTTAGATAAAAAAAAACATTTTAGTTTCAACAGGGTACGATCCCAAACATTCTTCGTTTTTGGTCCAGAAATGTCTTATTTACCACTGTAAGCAGCTTAAAACTCCACAACAATCACAGGATATGAATCCAATTGAACATATTTGGTTTTTGTTGCCAAAAAATTAGAAAACATAACACAACATCGAAGAATTCCTTAAGGACGCCATTCGCACGGAATGGGAAAATATTACACAAGAGGAGACATCAAATTTAGTAGGAAGTATGCGAAGGCGCCTGGAATTGTTATAGAAGCCAACGGAGGCTTAACAAAATACAAGGTGTACGAATTATACTCAAAAATAATTTTTAAAACATAAGTGCCTAAATTTCCTTTATGAAAATATAATGCATTTTTTTGAATTACCTTTGCATTATAACTAACATAAGTACAAATTTAGAATTTATATTTAATAAAAGTGTAATGAAATGTTTCTTTTTAAATTTGGTGTCTTTATTTTGAATATTTTTTCAATACTAAACACCTTATAAAAAAAATTTTAAATTTACAATTGGTCTATGCCAAAACTTTTTTTCACTTACTGTAGGTCTTGTCGTCAAGTTTGTCAATTTTTATTACTTTTCATATGAGTTAATTTCTTTTTTCACAGAAATTTCTCGGGTTTTAAATTTAAATACTGCTGTATACTCAAGCTCTTGCAACGAAGATGGAAATTGCAGCATAAGTTGAAGACGTAGTACATAATTATTACGAATCTTAGACAAATAATCAATACTATCTTAATAATTGAAGTTATGGTCAAATTGCCTTTTTCTCGTCATGCGATTGATTTGCATAGGTTTAGAAAGCAAAAAATTTTGGCATTATTAATTTTTCGTTTGAAAATACAAATTCGGAAAGTAAGTAACATCATTGTTTGAGGAAGTACTGAATATTTTGTAATTACTTTGAAATCTCAACTTTTTTCCATTAAAGCCACCATTGAAAGTAGGAAAGGGGTTATATCGGTATATATCTCACAGATTAACAACAAATACAATATCGGATATTCTAGTGAAGGACAGTTACATCTTCGGATGTGTTGAGAAGCAGCTCAGTTCCCAAATACATCCAAAATATTATGGGAATCGTTGATAAACATGTCACTATTCATTTCAACAGGGGTACATATATAATTATTTTTCAAGGCACTCAAATGTATATTTATTCAATATATGCGTAGTTCAGATATGCCACCAATAAATTATTTCAATATGAAATCCTCTAAGAATTCTCCATTCTTGACAGCTTTGGCATAGTTAAAAACATAATTAAGAACATTTGTCTTAATTTGTTCTTTATATTCGTCAGGAAGATTGGTGATCTTGCAACATTGAACATCCAACATTTGAAGTAACGGTTATTAATAAATAAATTGGATTCCTCCGACGATTTTGATTCATACAACTTAAAGCAAAAAATTTTTATTAATTTTTAATTATTATTAACGATCTTACTTTCTGGGCTGAAACACTCTAGTTGGTTCACAAGAGGCCACGACGTTTCGGGAACATCACCCTTATATCCGGAAAATGCTTGTTTTTGGTTAAACTTAACGTATCGATCTCTTATATTCTTCAACCTGGTGTGACAAGCACTTTCTAACAAAAAGGTCCTAAGTCTTACGTTTCCACCATATGGTTACAAATGTACCGTAAATACATTCCACTCATTTTCATAGAAGAGCTTATTTCTGCCCAAGCGCTTGCCCGTTTTATTTTTGTTGGTCGCATCGTTTTTAACATATAAACATTTATTTTTTCTTACTTCAGTAATTAATTTTTCGTCTTCCCTTTTTTATAATTTTTTTTCCTTATTATTTTGCTTTATTCTGTTGCATCAAATAACGAAAAGAAAACAAACAAAGCCAAATCGAGCGCAAAACTGTTAAACAAATTGCAACTACGCCGCGCCACCGCTTTCTACGGTAGTTCCAAATGCAAATATTTGTAAAATTTTAAAAAATTTGTTCAGAATATAGCTTATTTATTGAATTGACAATATCGTCACCCATGTCGCGTACATAGGTCTACCACGAAAAGCCTATGGCTGCTGGCAGAGTGCGCGCCCAAAGCCGAGCCGAGCTGATTAAAATTCTTAAAACTGTGCCCATACAAATTAGCTGAAAGCTGATTAATTGGAAGAAAACTGTTAAAGCGTTTTTTCGTGCTGATTGGTGCTAATATTTGGTTGTATGCATAAATATTTTAGTTGTTTGTAATTTGTAAACGGTTCTTTACGTTTTGATACTGTTGAAATAATTCTCTCTGTTTTGTTTGACAAGTTTTTCGAATATAATTTAAATTTGATCAATCATATTCATAATTAAGTGATTATTCACAGTTCATCTTAATCAGAAATTTCCATTATTAGATTAATTAATTAATCACATTAACCAAATTATGACTAAAAAATATCAACTACATAATAACATTCATAAATAAAAAAATAAAAAATACTCATAACACACAGCAAAAACAGTGCAGAATCAGCGCCGATTTCTGCATTCACTCTTCCATCCCCAAATTTCATATAAGAATGAAATAAGTTCGGCTCCGCTTTGAGCGCGCACTCTGCCATCAGCCTAAGGAAGACTTTGGATATTGCTGTTTAGTGTATTGCGATCTTACTGTTTATGTAGTTTTTCCTCTACATCTGTAAAGACATTAGCCAATGTTTGAAAGTCTGGTGTGATTTCAGCAATAACATTTTTCGACTGAGATATGGCTTTTAGATGATGTCGTACATCGTCAACTGTTTGAAGTTCTCCTTCGAATGCCAGATAGGCATGTGTACAAATAAACTCTTTTTTCTTCTTCTTAAAAAATACAGTTTATTTTAAGAAGAGACAAAAGAGAAAAATAAAAATTAAAACTAGCTTAAAAATTTCTTAACCAACGCACTTGTATATGCCACTCATTCACAATTTTGATGTTCTGTGCGTGTTTGTATTGTTTATTCAGCATTTTGAATGGTTTCCATGGGATCGAGCATAACGGAATATTAAATCGTTTTGCCGATTCGGTATTATGGTGTTTTCCGGTGTTCTTGGGTATCCGTGGGAACATAGTATAATGATTATGTTGAATGAAATCCGAGCGCCCCTGATCGATGCTATTACCTAAAAGTATAAGATTTGGGAAATCCTTGGTACCTCGATTTGTGTGTCTTGTAATAGATTCGGTAGAGACTGATGTACTGATTCCACTGAGGATATCGATATCCATAGAAAAGGCAGATGTTGTGGTGGGGTTGTTGGAACAATAGTTGCATTCAGCAAATCGAAAATTTCTAATTGGACTCAATTTTTGTTCCTGGCCCAAAAAATATATAAAATCAGTGTTATTTTTATGATGATCTTCCATATACTCAAGACAAAGTTTCTTCGATATTGATTTTGGATAATCTGTTTTGTAGAATTGAAGGAAATGGATGCAAAATTAAATTGTCTTTCCTCTAATTTTTATAGATACGTTATAGAATTGTAAAACGTAGGTTCCAGTTAGAGGGGTTCTGTAAATTGGTTCAAATCATCCTGGGGTAATCTCTTTATTTTTTGGTTTCCTCTAAATGTATAGAACGATGCATTCAGATATTTTGCTCTTCAGTAGGTGTCCTATGCATGTTATCGTTATCTAAATTACTAGGTATACAAATTGTTACCTATTCATATGATTTGTTGGAATTATAGCGTTTAAGATACACAATTTCTTGTTACATTCCAATAAATCTGGATGTAACATTTTGTTTGCAAGATTTTCAAATTTTCTTGGTTTGATAATTTTGTAGTACACATAACAAGGCAAGGTGGCTAGGCATATCAAGGTGGGATACTTATTACGTTAATTAAGGAATTATGCTTGTTTATGTCATTTTTGACTGGACTGATTGGGCAGTCTTCCTTCATGAATTAAATGAAAATAATTTATTCCATGTTTACCTTTTTATGTTAGTTGTTTTTCTAACTTCTTTATGGGATGTTTATTTGAAAATCCTATCAACAAAAGGTGTTGTGTTAATTATAATTTTCTATGTTGTGTTAGTTTTACTTACAATTAGTTTTACTTTTCATTCGTCACAATTTCTTATTACTGTTAAAAAATTGGACACCACGAAACAATTTAATAATAAAATAATTAAACATATTTAAAAATCGCAGCAAAACTTAACAGTAATATCAAAGTAACGCACTTCTTTTAAGTTTATCTTATTGCAGTAAAGTATTGGAGCTTTGTGTTGTCTTTGTCTTCTTTGGTGTTTATTGATTTCGATATTCTCTGTTGAATTCTTAAACTTTCTAAAGTTTAACTCTTATTATCAATCCTCACCCTGTCTAGTTTTTTCACGTTCTTTAGGTCTCTTTAATACTCGTATGTTGCGACAAAGCAATGTTTTCTTTTCCTTTTCTTATGTCGGCCTTATGTTTGCTGTGCCAACATAAGCTTTGTTGCACTGCTCCCCTTCATTCCCCTTGCATGTTATTTCGTACAAAACGTTGTTATTCCCTCCACCATACCATGGAGGGTATATTAGTTTCGTCATTCTGTCTGTAAAACCTTGAAATAATCATCGGAGACCCAACAAAGTATACATATTCTTGATCCTCGTAAAATTCTAAGACGATCTAGCCATATTGTCCGGCTGTCCGTCTGTTGAAAACAAGATACAGCCTGCATGAAAACAGCTAGGGAGCTGAAATTTGGAACAAACATGTGTAGTTAACCTAGCATGGTTGGTATTTCTGTTAGAAATATTGCCGATTCGTATTCCACTCACTCGTTCCAAATCGGCAATATGACATTGTTTTGATTCTACTTCAATAGGAACCGCTTAAAAAGTGTTTCTGTAAGCAAATCGACTCAACTTGAAATCGGTAACTTTCTCACTGATCTTAAGCCAAATGAGAACTCTGCCGATTGCTATAGTGTTGTTGCAATTATGAGAAAGCAAGTAACCAAATATAACTTTTTAAACCAAATACAATTTTATTGGTGTTATTTTAGACAAATAAATATTTCATTAAAAAATATGTTTTAATTGTGTTATCGCGGTTTAATTGTGTTCGAAAATAGGTAGCAAAACATAAACATTTAAGATGGCAGTGTGTTGAAATTTACGATAATTTATGAACCGGTTTCAACGAAATCGGTATGGTAATGCAAAATATTAGAGTGCAAATGTTTGTTTACTTGCAATGAACATCACCAACTGTCAGCTTATTTAATTGCTCGTTCTTTATTTGTTTGCATATTTTTAACAAAATGAGTGAGAAGGTTAGTAATAGTTATATTGTTTGATCTGGACGACCCAAAAAATTTACACAACGCCGGGAACGAGCTATAGTGGCCGCAGTAACTAAAAATTCAGGATTATCAGCTTTAAAATTATGCCAAACCATTCGTAACACTTTACACAGAGCTGGAGATTATGGACGAGTTCATCGACGAAAACCATTTATTTCGACTATTAACAAGAAAAAGAGGCTGGAGTTTGCCAAACTCCATATTAATAAGCCGGAAACGTTCTGGAATAGTGTCATATTTAGCTAGGAGTCTTAATATAACTTGTTTGATTCGGATGGAGCAAAACAATTTGGCGAAACCCAAGAAAGAGTTCCAAGAGAACAATGTAATCAAATCTGTAAAACATGTCGGCAATAATGTCAAAGTTTGGGGGCGTATAGCGGCATCTGGAGTGGGTAACTTGTTGAGAAAATGGATAATTACTTGTACATGAACATTTTAAAGGAGAATTTGGCTCCAAGTGTTCAGAAGTTGGGCTTAGATAGGAAAACATTTTAGTTTCAACAGGGTACGATCCCAAACATTCTTCGTTTTTGGTCCAGAATTGTCTTATTTACCACTGTAAGCAGCTTAAAACACCACCACAATCACAGGATATGAATCCAATTGAACATATTTGGTTTTTGTTGCCAAAAAAATTAGAAAACATAACACAACATCGAAGAATTCCTTAAGGACACCATTCGCACGGAATGGGAAAATATTACACAAGAGGAGACATCAAATTAAGTAGGAAGTATGCGAAGGCGCCTGGAGCTGTTATAAAAGCCAACGGAGGCTTAACAAAATACTAAGTGTACGAATTATACTCAAAAATAATTTTTAAAACATAAGTGCCTAAATTTCCTTTATGAAAATATAATGCATTTTTTTGAATTACCTTTGCATTATAACTAACATAAGTACAAATTTAGAATTTATATTTAATAAAAGTGTAATGAATTGTTTCTTTTTAAATTTGGTGTCTTTATTTTGAATATTTTTTCAATACTAAACACCTTATAAAAAAAATTTTAAATTTACAGTTGGTCTATGCCAAAACTTTTTTTCACTTACTGTAGGTCTTGCCGTCAAGTTTGTCAATTTTTATTACTTTTCATATGAGTTAATTTCTTTTTTCACAGAAATTTCTCGGGTTTTAAATTTAAATACTGCTGTATACTCAAGCTCTTGCAACGAAGTTGGAAGTTGCAGCATAAGTTGAAGACGTAGTACATAATTATTACGAATCTTAGACAAATAATCAATACTATCTTAATAATTGAAGTTATGGTCAAATTGCCTTTTTCTCGTCATGCGATTGATTTGCATAGGTTTAGAAAGCAAGAAATTTTGGCATTATTAATTTTTCGTTTGAAAATACAAATTCGGAAAGTAAGTAACATCATTGTTTGAGGAAGTACTGAATATTTTGTAATTACTTTGAAATCTCAACTATTTTCCATTAAAGCCACCATTGAAAGTAGGAAAGGGGTTATATCGGTATATATCTCACAGATTGACAACAAATACAATATCGGATATTCTAGTGAAGGACAGTTACATTCCCGGATGTGTTGAGAAGCAGCTCAGTTCCCAAATACATCCAAAATATTTTGGGAATCGTTGATAAACATGTTACTATTCATTTCAACAGGGGTACATATACAATTATTTTTCAAGGAACTCAAATGTATATTTATTCAATATTTGCGTAGTTCAGATATGCCACCAATAAATTATTTCAATATGAAATCCTCTACGAATTCTCCATTCTTGACAGCTTTGGCATAGTTAAAAACATAATTAAGAACATTTATCTTAATTTGTTCTTGATATTCGTCAGGAAGATTGGTGATCTTGCAACATTGAACATCCAACATTTGAAGTAACGGTTATTAATAAATAAATTGGATTCTTCCGAAGATTGTTTATACAACTTTGATTCATACAACTTAAAACAAAATTTTTTTATTAATTTTTAATTATTATTAACGATCATACTTTCTGGGCTGAAAAACTCTAGTTGGTTCACAAGAGGCCACGATGTTTCGGGAACATCACCCTCGATCTTTTATACTCTTCCATTTGGTGTGACAAGCACTTTCTAACAAAAAGGTCCAAAGTCTTACATTTCCACCTTATGGTTACAAATGTACCGTAAATACATTCCACTCATTTTCATAGAAGAGCTTATTTCTGCCCAAGCATTTGCCCGTTTTATTTTTGTTGATCGCATCGTTTTTAATATATAAACATTTATTTTTTATATTTCATATATTTTACTTCAGTAATTAATTTTTCGTCTTCCTTTTTTCTAATTTTTTTCCTTATTATTTTGCTTTATTCTGTTGCATCAAATAACGAAAAGAAAACAAACAAAGCCAAAGCGAGCGCAAACTGTTAAACAAAATTGCAACAACGCCGCCCCACCGCTTTCTACGGTAGTGCCAAATGCAAATATTTGTAAAATTTTAAAAAAAATGTTCAGAATATAGCTTATTTATTGAATTGACATTATCGTCACCCATGTCGCGTACTTTGGCCTATCACGAAAAGCCTAAGGGTCCTGGCAGAGTGCGCGCTCAAAGCTGAGCCGAGCTGATTAAAATTCTTAAAACTGTGTCCATACAATTTAGCTGAAAGCTGATTAATTGGAAGAAAACTGTTAAAGCGTTTTTTCGTGCTGATTGGTACTGATATTTGGTTGTATGCATAAATATTTTAGTTGTTTGTAATTTGTAAACGGTTCTTGACGTTTTGATACTGTTGAAATAATTCTCTCTGTTTTGTTTGACAAGTTTTTCGAATATAATTTAAATTTGATCAATCATATTCATAATTAAGTGATTATTCACACTTCAGCTTAATCAGAAATTTCCATTATTAGATTAATTAATTAATCACATTAACCAAATTATGACTAACAAATATCAACTACATAATAACATTCATAAATAAAAAAATATAAAAAAAACTCATAACACACAGCAAAAACAGTGCAGAATCAGCGCCGATTTCTGCATTCACTCTTCCATCCCCAAATTTCTATAAGAATGAAATAAGTTCGGCTCCGCTTTGAGCGCGCACTCTGCCGTCAGCCTAAGGAAGACTTTGGATATTGCTGTTTAGTGTATTGCGATCTTACTGTTTATGTAGTTTTTCCTCTACATCTGTAAAGACATTAGCCAATGTTTTTTTTTTTAAATAACCAACACTCAGGGGATGCCCCCTATATATGCGGTGCATTGCGTTGGCGAGTGGAAAGTAAAGGATCGGAGGGTGGAAAGAGGGAATAATATATATTGACACTTCTCTTTAACTTCTGGATGTCGCAATTAGTGGGAAACACATTTGCCGGAAGTCGATTTCACATACGGACTGTACGAGCGAAAAACGAATTTGATCTGTAGTGTATAGTGCGGTCAACTGGCCAATCGATAACAAACGGGTGTGAAATCCTAAAAAGTCGCGTATCCCTGCCGAACATCCTCACGTCAGGAATAAGGCGACGGATGTCTGATGAACACACACCATGAAAGTAACGATAGAACAGCGTCACGCAACCCACATTCCGACGATGATCAAGGGAAACAATAGAGTTGGATACCCTACTGTCACCTATCAGCACCATCGCTCTCCTTTGAACACGGTCAAGTAGCTCCAAGGATGATTTTGGAGCAACTGCCCATATATGGGAGTTGTATTCCATCTTCGGCCTGATGTAAGTTGTATAGATATTGAAAAGATCAGAAGGAGTGAAATATTTCTTGCACCGCTTTAAGAAGCCTATGCACTTGAGTGCTTCTTTCGACACTTCAAATACATATTTCGCCCAACGAGCGTCACATTGTATTTTCATGTTCAGAACATCAAGAGCTTCTGATTGTTCAATATCCGTACCATCGATAGAAATTGACGATATTGTTGGGTCAGCGAATCGCTTGTGAGACAACAAGCTGCACTGTGTCTTACGCGCATACTCTTTTCACTCGACCCCATTCGGAATTGGCCAGTAAATCCCGGCCAAGTGTCTCATCCATAATTCGCCTTTTGTCTTCAATATCTTGAAGACTCGTTATAAATAAAACGAGCGAAAGTATCACCGACGCCAAAAGCCATCAGCTTTGACAAGAGTGCACCGTGCCAGACTCTGTCAAAGGCCTTTGAGATATCCGGAGCCACAACCTTACCCTCACGAAACTGGTGTATAGACCGACTCCAGCACTCCGTCAAGAAAGCCATCAGGTCTCCCGTAGAGCGATTTCTACGGAAGCCATACTGTCGATCACTAAGCAAGCAGTTGGACTCTAGATACCTCACAAGATGGTGGTTAACCATGCTCTCCATTACTTTAGAGAGCGCGGAGCAAATCGCGATTGGCCGATAATTTGAACGATTATTGGCTTCACCCTTTTTAGGGATTGGTTGGACGTTCGCAACCTTCCAACACGCTGGGAAGACTCCCGCACGATAAGCAAGGTTGAAGAGGTTGCGTAATGGACGTGCTAGCGTCGAGGAGCCGAAATACCATCCGGGCACGGGGACTTACTTACGTCGAGATTCGCAAGAACCCTTTTAACCCCAAGTGTTCGAAAAAATATCTGAGGCATGGAACTAGATACGTTTTCGATCACGGGAAGTGGTTGATTGCTTTCCGGCAAGGAAGAATTTCCTGCGAACATTTCAGCCAATAGGTTAGCTTTATCAACCCCAGGGGAAGGTTCTTGCTTCCCCTGGGGGAAGCAAGAACCTTTGTTCGTAGATGTTGTTCGTGTAGAAATTTTTCACGCCTAAGCACTCTGGCACACGAAGTTCTTGCCTGTTCCGCAGCAGTTCAGTATTGGCGTTTTTGTTCAGGCGCCAATTTCTGAACGGCTCCTCTTTAGATCTGACAGCTTCCAACCGTTTTTGGCTGGTTTAGCCGACATAACTTTATTTGGAATAAATGTCTTCATTCCAAATAAAATTATATTTTGGATCATTTCAGCAGCAGCATTTACGTCGTTGTCGAGACAGCACAGTTTCCAATTAAAATGCTGAAAAAAGTGGTTGAGCTCAGCCCAACGTGCCTTTTCGTAGAAAAAAACTGTTCGCTTTGGGGCTGGTATCGAAGTGACACGAAGGGCGGAATACGAAAAGGATGCTGAAACAATGCAGTGATCAGAATTACCAAGAGGTGGAAGGACATTAACTTCGTACTTTTCAGGGTGTGAAGTTAAGTAAAGGTCAAGAATATTGTGATGGTGCCCTTCTACACACGGAATATGTGTCGGTTCATTCACTAGTTGCGTCAAGTCATTTTGCGCGGCGACGAGCTCGGCGTATTGGCCCTCCGGAGTTGTTTGGGTCGAATGCGAAAGCCAGGCGGAATTGTGGACATTGAAATCACCAGCAACGACGATTTCACTGTCCGGATAACTCTCCAGAACTTTCGTTATAGAATCGGAAAAGGCGTCGAAGCCGTTAAGGGAAGCCTTCCTTTCCGAGTTTGGGCTTCTGTATAAAAACCCGAAATGATGTACGTGTATTCCAATCCTGAACTTAACCCCAAAGGGAGTTAAATTCTGGATCTTGTGAGCATAAGTGTTGCTGGCTCTGAAACACTATATCGTTACGTACATATACCACAAGTCCTCTGTGAGAAATAAAAAGAGGTAGGGTGTGATACCCAGGGACGTAAAAATCCTGTGGATCAGAATCCTCATGCACCTGGGTCTCTCAAAGAGCTAGAACATCAGGCCCATGGTAATGAATGTGGGAGAACACAGCGAAAAAATTCGTACGCAGGCCACGTATGTTGGCGAAATGTATGTTAAATTCCTTTACCATTACGCCAACCAGAGAACAAAAACAAATGTCAGTATGAAAGCTCAGTAAACAATCTCACCACTTTGCCGCTACTGGTCCCTCCAATGCTTAGTGTTATGCCTTAAACATTGGAGGAGCAACGACAAAAAAAGCAAGAGACACTTACACAGATTGGAAAAGATATGGAGTGGTGGAGGGGGAGTTCAATGCACCACGGAAAGAGATAAACAAATTCTCTTAGTGCGTTATCGTTGGATTTTGTGTTATTATTTTTTTTTTTATGCAGCACGGTTTTGTGTTATTTTTTTCTGTTCTTTTTCTCATTTTTTCCTTCTTATTGTTGTTGTTGTGTTAGGTTTATTGCACATATGTATGTTTGGTTCTTGTTAGAATTTTGTTTTATGAGTTCTATTTTTTTCGGGTTTTGTTTGTTTGGTGTTATTTTTGGTAAAGTAGATAAGTCATCTGTTTGAAGTTCTCCTTCGAATGTCAGATAGGCATGTGTTCAAATAAACTCATTTTTTATTCTTCTTAAAAAATACAGTTTATTTTAAGTAGAGACAAAAGAGAAAAATAAAAATTAAAACTAGCTTAAAAATTTCTTAACCAACGCACTTGTATATGCCACTCATTCACAATTTTGATGTTCTGTGCGTGTTTATACTGTTTATTCACCATTTTGAAAGGTTTCCATGGGATTGAGCATAACGGATTCATATGTGGGATAAACTTTCGCAAATGTGTCTTTAACGACTTTACGCCCGCACCCCCAAAACCTGCCCATATGCGGTGCTCCTGGAGGTATAAAGCTCCACTCGAGACTTTGAGCAATATTCTGGTATTGGTCTCCCTTTTAATACTCCTACATAAAAGAAATTCTATTTTTGCGTATAATTTCGGTCGTTCCTACGAAGTTTGTACCATAGTCCAAATGTATTCGGGACGGACAACCCCGGTGAATGACAGCGTCGAATAGTTTCTAGAAAGACAGACTTCGTAGCGAAACATACAAAGACACACACGTATCCCTTGGCGATGAGACATGTACGCCGGGTTTGAGTCTTACGGGGTATAAAACTGTTTGAGACGAAGGCTTGGAATTATGGCAGCTGATAGGTTGGAGATCTTCATTTGCGGGTCTTCGCTCCTATGGCAAAAGTATGGGTTTGGAAAGGGGAATCTTCAACCCTTATGTAAATCTCTGCGGCATAAGAGCTCTCCGAAGCGTCACATAACCCGTGAGTCTTGACTCGACTTTCTGGGTCAAAACATATCCATCAAGGAACCACAATTGTGTCCATCGGTGGTCAGTTGCCAACAACTTTCTGCCAATTCATTTGCGTTACTTTCTTCGAGATATCATCTCACTGTAGTTTATTTAACCAGACCTGTTGCATGATGGGCTTTCCAATTACAATGGCGGGGTCGAAGAATGTAGCAATAGTTGAAAGCACATATCGTTTTGTGCTAAAACATTTTTTAGATCTGAAGCGCAGTAAAAGTGAATAAGTCGGAAGTGAAATTCCATAGTATACTCAAGGCAGGGTTACTGTTGAAAAAATTAAAAAAGTCGTACAAAAAGGGAAATATTTTTAAAAGAGTGGGACATAAAGGATATTTTTTAAAAAAGAAGTCGCAAACTTTTCATTCAAGTTCATTTTATTAAAACAATGCATTTAAATTTTATAAGAAAAGTAACAAACAACACATTAAAAACTAAGTCAGATCCATGAAATGAGAGGTAAAATACACATTCAAACTAAAAAACAATTAAATTTCCGATCCTCATGTACCCTCCTTATCGTATAGTGGAAAGCGCAAAAATAGCAACATTTGCTTAAATTGTAGTACCCAGCACATTGAATATTCACAAACAATTCTGCTTTCTGCAATATTTCTTGGTGCTGCAAACGGAATGACAAATTTAATATTCAATTTCGTGAAGGGTATTAAAAATCCAAACATTAAAAGTCGGACATGGCAGACTATATAATACCATGCTCTACTGTATGTGCAGATGAGCCACCTGAAACTAGGTTTTTGGGCTACTTGAAATTATAAACCGGGTTCTTAATATAACAAGATTTATTAAATTATTATTTTATATGGATTCGTTGAGCTTGGGCAAATCAAAGTTGCTTACTTGATACATTTTACAAATGTTCCGATTTGTTGATATTTTTACCCTAAAGCACACCATTGTGCAGGCTATTCTGTGCCAAATTTCCTAAAGATTGGATATAATAAGTGTGTTTTAGAGTTGTGCGGCGGAAGTGTTTCGAGGTTGCCTTCTCAGCCTGTGTGCAATACACACATTGATGCTCTTACACACTACTACGAGAATCCATAAGTAAGCGCCAGGTTATAACCAAATAAAGTATACTTATTTTTTTCGGGACAACCCTTAGCCCCAGGAATAATAATACGCGTATCTTTTAAAAGCAATTCACACATTTCGACTTGTGAAAGTAGAAAAAATTTCAAAAAGAGACAAAAAGGGGATTTATTAAAGAGGGACAGTAAAAGTCGCATGGCTTCAAAAAAGGGCCAAATAGCCACTTTAGTCGCACAACGGCAACGCTGACCCAAGGATTTGGTTAAAGAATCCTCTGATACATTTAACCAATCCACCGGTAGAAGGACTTCCGATGGTAGTCCCTGTAGGATACGAGGGTTGTTCTAGGTCCATTTCAATGGTTTTTCAATGGCAAAATGTGCTAAGGCAAAATGTGCTAAGGGTATCTTTTCAATTTCCGAGTAGGAGATTTTCCGTATATGGCCTAGATCAAGATCCAAATTTCGTTGTCATATAGCTCCTTTAACTCCGGGTTTTTTTGAAGTCTTCTTTCCATCCGGTAAAACTGGGCTAATGCAACTTTCCGAGATGTGCCGAGTTCCTCACAAGTATTGAATGGCAGGATCACCATGTATCATCTAATGCTATTCCGTCGGGTCATATATTTATAATTTTCCTCGCAAAACTTGTTATCTTCTGATCTCAAAATCCTTTTAGTATGTTTTCAAGGGTAATTGTGTTGCAGAGTGAAATCTGAGTCTCCTGTTTCCTTTCCTGACAAAGTGGTCCTCCAATAACCCAGCCGAAAGCAGTTTTTTGTGCGGGGAGAGATTCGATTGTTTCCATGGGAACAGTCATTGCGTAGATCAGATGTCCAACAACCGTACCAACAAGGGATCAGCCAGCTCGATTTCGGCAGCACCCCTTATTTGACTGGGGTCAAGATTCCGAGGTGGGATATATAAAGGGATGACCGTCAAGACCGGCGCCCACATTTTTAAGCTCAAAAGGAGGATCCACACTTGAGCATATTATGAAATAGCAAGCCTTGGTAGATCTTTCCGCCAGAGTTTGACTTAGCACTGTTACATGTACTAAGTTTCGCTTGTGGGAAGTCTCGGACGATTCTTAATTTTTTTCGTGATGAAAGTAGACTGTGATCCAGGATCAGTGATAGGGCGAGCGTCGTATCTCTGCCCTCATGCCTTTATTTGCACGATGACTTAAATAACACGATAAACGTTAACATTGTTGACTTGAAGGGTTGACTTGCAGGGTCAATGTAGTGATTGGTGAAGATTCTTGGTTCGATGT
Organism: Hydrotaea diabolus; assembly: GCA_963513945.1. Classification (NCBI taxonomy): domain Eukaryota; kingdom Metazoa; phylum Arthropoda; class Insecta; order Diptera; family Muscidae; genus Hydrotaea; species Hydrotaea diabolus. The sequence continues at coordinate 13,767,233 of OY740722.1, forward strand.
GGACTGTATAAACGTAGTCAGTGCCGCAGCACTTGAACTAGGATGTGCTTCGTCTCTAGTTGCAGATTGGGTCTTTTTACAAATGTAAAGCAAAGTTTTGTATATTTGGATTCACTCCTTTTAACTTTTTCGGATTTTTCTGTCTTTGATCCCATGATCCGCTAGAGACAGGTGTAATATAAGTGAGATACTTTCACAACGTGGATGCTATCATGAATACTTTTCTTCTGAAATTTAGGAGTAACTCGCAAAAAAAGATTGTCCGTACAAAATAGACAACTCTGTCCATTAATATTACGTGGGTCTTTTTTTACCATCATTCCTGGTTTTGAAACCCTGGGTCTTCCTTTAAGTATTCTGATGGTCATTGGAGTGAAACGACTTGGTGCATTTCTTAATAAAAGCAGATGCAGGCTCATGGTTCACCTTCTGAATGAGCGGCTTAGTACAGGGTGGCTGATAAATGTTGTTACATTAAGAAACCATCTGTTTGGAGGATTGCCGCCAAACAGAAATGGCTCGTTGCGCCATTGTCAATACACCAGCTATTTTTATTCATACCACTGTTAATATAACTGTCGTTAAATGCCAATAGCTGTGTACTACAGCAAGAATTAACTCTACCCTCTTCGGTAGTTTACACTTTGCTGCGAAATGCCCCTGTTGACTACTATAATAACACTTTTTGCTGTTCTCATCGCTGTTACTCCCCACACGGGTTGCGCCCCACAAATCAGCGTGTACCAACATCTTCATCTTTATACACCAACTCATATACAGTGAGTTAAAAAAGTTTTGGCACACCCAATATTTTTTAGAAAATTTGCGTTAAATTACTTAATAATAACATATTTTCCAAATAAAAAGTGTAGTTAGCTCTATTACTTCATTTGCAACAAAATCCACTATACATAATTTTATGTTGCTACATACTTTTACTTTCAAATTTTAAAAATATGACAAAAACATCCAAGTAATCACATCAAACAAGTTTAGGCACACTTTGTGTGTTTTAAATATTTTTGCATGCATCCAACCGAGTTTGCATCATTTCGTAACGAATGCACATTTGTGACTCAGTACTCTATGTGTCAGCGATAGGTTTTTCGTGAGAAGTGCTGGAAATAAGTTAAATAAAATGGGCACTGGCACAGAAATTCCGCTGTAAGTGCGTAAAATAATAATAAACCTTTACGTACTGAACAAATCGTATCGCAAAATTGGAGATATAGTACAGAGGTCGAATTCGACTGTACGGAACATAATAAATATTTACTTAAACACCGGATAACTAAAGCGGGAGAACAGTAGCTCGTTTCTGTATTTCGTACCGTTCGCAGTTACCGATTTGACGTCATTCTCACCTTCACTGTTTCTGTTAGAAATATTGCCGATTCGTATTCCACTCTCTCGTTCCAAATCGGCAATATGATATTGTTTTGATTCTACTTCAATAGGAACCGCTTAAAAAGTGTTTCTGTAAGCAAATCGACTCAACTTGAAATCGGTAACTTTCTCACTGATCTTAAGCCAAATGAGAACTCTGCCGATTGCTATAGTGTTGTTGCAATTATGAGAAAGCAAGTAACCAAATATAACTTTTTAAACCAAATACAATTTTATTGGTGTTATTTTAGACAAATAAATATTTCATTAAAAAATATGTTTTAATTGTGTTATCGCGGTTTAATTGTGTTCGAAAATAGGTAGCAAAACATAAACATTTAAGATGGCAGTGTGTTGAAATTTACGATAATTTATGAACCGGTTTCAACGAAATCGGTATGGTAATGCAAAATATTAGAGTGCAAATGTTTGTTTACTTGCAATGAACATCACCAACTGTCAGCTTATTTAATTGCTCGTTCTTTATTTGTTTGCATATTTTTAACAAAATGAGTGAGAAGGTTAGTAATAGTTATATTGTTTGATCTGGACGACCCAAAAAATTTACACAATTCAGGATTATCAGCTTTAAAATTATGCCAAACCATTCGTAACACTTTACACAGAGCTGGAGATTATGGACGAGTTCATCGACGAAAACCATTTATTTCGACTATTAACAAGAAAAAGAGGCTGGAGTTTGCCAAACTCCATATTAATAAGCCGGAAACGTTCTGGAATAGTGTCATATTTAGCTAGTAGTCTTAATAAAACCTGTTTGATTCGGATGGAGCAAAAAAATTTGGCGAAACCCAAGAAAGAGTTCCAAAAGAACAATGTAATCAAATCTGTAAAACATGTCGGCAATAATGTCAAAGTTTGGGGGCGTATAGCGGCATCTGGAGTGGGTAACTTGTTGAGAAAATGGATAATAACTTGTACATGAACATTTTAACGGAGAATTTGGCTCTAAGTGTTCAGAAGTTGGGCTTAGATAAAAAAAAACATTTTAGTTTCAACAGGGTACGATCCCAAACATTCTTCGTTTTTGGTCCAGAAATGTCTTATTTACCACTGTAAGCAGCTTAAAACTCCACAACAATCACAGGATATGAATCCAATTGAACATATTTGGTTTTTGTTGCCAAAAAATTAGAAAACATAACACAACATCGAAGAATTCCTTAAGGACGCCATTCGCACGGAATGGGAAAATATTACACAAGAGGAGACATCAAATTTAGTAGGAAGTATGCGAAGGCGCCTGGAATTGTTATAGAAGCCAACGGAGGCTTAACAAAATACAAGGTGTACGAATTATACTCAAAAATAATTTTTAAAACATAAGTGCCTAAATTTCCTTTATGAAAATATAATGCATTTTTTTGAATTACCTTTGCATTATAACTAACATAAGTACAAATTTAGAATTTATATTTAATAAAAGTGTAATGAAATGTTTCTTTTTAAATTTGGTGTCTTTATTTTGAATATTTTTTCAATACTAAACACCTTATAAAAAAATTTTAAATTTACAATTGGTCTATGCCAAAACTTTTTTTCACTTACTGTAGGTCTTGTCGTCAAGTTTGTCAATTTTTATTACTTTTCATATGAGTTAATTTCTTTTTTCACAGAAATTTCTCGGGTTTTAAATTTAAATACTGCTGTATACTCAAGCTCTTGCAACGAAGATGGAAGTTGCAGCATAAGTTGAAGACGTAGTACATAATTATTACGAATCTTAGACAAATAATCAATACTATCTTAATAATTGAAGTTATGGTCAAATTGCCTTTTTCTCGTCATGCGATTGATTTGCATAGGTTTAGAAAGCAAAAAATTTTGGCATTATTAATTTTTCGTTTGAAAATACAAATTCGGAAAGTAAGTAACATCATTGTTTGAGGAAGTACTGAATATTTTGTAATTACTTTGAAATCTCAACTATTTTCCATTAAAGCCACCATTGAAAGTAGGAAAGGGGTTATATCGGTATATATCTCACAGATTAACAACAAATACAATATCGGATATTCTAGTGAAGGACAGTTACATCTTCGGATGTGTTGAGAAGCAGCTCAGTTCCCAAATACATCCAAAATATTATGGGAATCGTTGATAAACATGTCACTATTCATTTCAACAGGGGTACATATATAATTATTTTTCAAGGCACTCAAATGTATATTTATTCAATATATGCGTAGTTCAGATATGCCACCAATAAATTATTTCAATATGAAATCCTCTAAGAATTCTCCATTCTTGACAGCTTTGGCATAGTTAAAAACATAATTAAGAACATTTGTCTTAATTTGTTCTTGATATTCGTCAGGAAGATTGGTGATCTTGCAACATTGAACATCCAACATTTGAAGTAACGGTTATTAATAAATAAATTGGATTCCTCCGACGATTTTGATTCATACAACTTAAAGCAAAAAATTTTTATTAATTTTTAATTATTATTAACGATCTTACTTTCTGGGCTGAAACACTCTAGTTGGTTCACAAGAGGCCACGACGTTTCGGGAACATCACCCTTATATCCGGAAAATGCTTGTTTTTGGTTAAACTTAACGTATCGATCTCTTATATTCTTCAACCTGGTGTGACAAGCACTTTCTAACAAAAAGGTCCCAAGTCTTACGTTTCCACCATATGGTTACAAATGTACCGTAAATACATTCCACTCATTTTCATAGAAGAGCTTATTTCTGCCCAAGCGCTTGCCCGTTTTATTTTTGTTGGTCGCATCGTTTTTAACATATAAACATTTATTTTTTCTTACTTCAGTAATTAATTTTTCGTCTTCCCTTTTTTATAATTTTTTTTCCTTATTATTTTGCTTTATTCTGTTGCATCAAATAACGAAAAGAAAACAAACAAAGCCAAATCGAGCGCAAAACTGTTAAACAAATTGCAACTACGCCGCGCCACCGCTTTCTACGGTAGTTCCAAATGCAAATATTTGTAAAATTTTAAAAAATTTGTTCAGAATATAGCTTATTTATTGAATTGACAATATCGTCACCCATGTCGCGTACATAGGTCTACCACGAAAAGCCTAAGGCTGCTGGCAGAGTGCGCGCCCAAAGCCGAGCCGAGCTGATTAAAATTCTTAAAACTGTGCCCATACAAATTAGCTGAAAGCTGATTAATTGGAAGAAAACTGTTAAAGCGTTTTTTCGTGCTGATTGGTGCTAATATTTGGTTGTATGCATAAATATTTTAGTTGTTTGTAATTTGTAAACGGTTCTTTACGTTTTGATACTGTTGAAATAATTCTCTCTGTTTTGTTTGACAAGTTTTTCGAATATAATTTAAATTTGATCAATCATATTCATAATTAAGTGATTATTCACAGTTCATCTTAATCAGAAATTTCCATTATTAGATTAATTAATTAATCACATTAACCAAATTATGACTAACAAATATCAACTACATAATAACATTCATAAATAAAAAAATAAAAAATACTCATAACACACAGCAAAAACAGTGCAGAATCAGCGCCGATTTCTGCATTCACTCTTCCATCCCCAAATTTCATATAAGAATGAAATAAGTTCGGCTCCGCTTTGAGCGCGCACTCTGCCATCAGCCTAAGGAAGACTTTGGATATTGCTGTTTAGTGTATTGCGATCTTACTGTTTATGTAGTTTTTCCTCTACATCTGTAAAGACATTAGCCAATGTTTGAAAGTCTGGTGTGATTTCAGCAATAACATTTTTCGACTGAGATATGGCTTTTAGATGATGTCGTACATCGTCAACTGTTTGAAGTTCTCCTTCGAATGCCAGATAGGCATGTGTACAAATAAACTCTTTTTTCTTCTTCTTAAAAAATACAGTTTATTTTAAGAAGAGACAAAAGAGAAAAATAAAAATTAAAACTAGCTTAAAAATTTCTTAACCAACGCACTTGTATATGCCACTCATTCACAATTTTGATGTTCTGTGCGTGTTTGTATTGTTTATTCAGCATTTTGAATGGTTTCCATGGGATCGAGCATAACGGAATATTAAATCGTTTTGCCGATTCGGTATTATGGTGTTTTCCGGTGTTCTTGGGTATCCGTGGGAACATAGTATAATGATTATGTTGAATGAAATCCGAGCGCCCCTGATCGATGCTATTACCTAAAAGTATAGGATTTGGGAAATCCTTGGTACCTCGATTTGTGTGTCTTGTAATAGATTCGGTAGAGACTGATGTACTGATTCCACTGAGGATATCGATATCCATAGAAAAGGCAGATGTTGTGGTGGGGTTGTTGGAACAATAGTTGCATTCAGCAAATCGAAAATTTCTAATTGGACTCAATTTTTGTTCCTGGCCCAAAAAATATATAAAATCAGTGTTATTTTTATGATGATCTTCCATATACTCAAGACAAAGTTTCTTCGATATTGATTTTGGATAATCTGTTTTGTAGAATTGAAGGAAATGGATGCAAAATTAAATTGTCTTTCCTCTAATTTTTATAGATACGTTATAGAATTGTAAAACGTAGGTTCCAGTTAGAGGGGTTCTGTAAATTGGTTCAAATCATCCTGGGGTAATCTCTTTATTTTTTGGTTTCCTCTAAATGTATAGAACGATGCATTCAGATATTTTGCTCTTCAGTAGGTGTCCTATGCATGTTATCGTTATCTAAATTACTAGGTATACAAATTGTTACCTATTCATAAGATTTGTTGGAATTATAGCGTTTAAGATACACAATTTCTTGTTACATTCCAATAAATCTGGATGTAACATTTTGTTTGCAAGATTTTCAAATTTTCTTGGTTTGATAATTTTGTAGTACACATAACAAGGCAAGGTGGCTAGGCATATCAAGGTGGGATACTTATTACGTTAATTAAGGAATTATGCTTGTTTATGTCATTTTTGACTGGACTGATTGGGCAGTCTTCCTTCATGAATTAAATGAAAATAATTTATTCCATGTTTACCTTTTTATGTTAGTTGTTTTTCTAACTTCTTTATGGGATGTTTATTTGAAAATCCTATCAACAAAAGGTGTTGTGTTAATTATAATTTTCTATGTTGTGTTAGTTTTACTTACAATTAGTTTTACTTTTCATTCGTCACAATTTCTTATTACTGTTAAAAAATTGGACACCACGAAACAATTTAATAATAAAATAATTAAACATATTTAAAAATCGCAGCAAAACTTAACAGTAATATCAAAGTAACGCACTTCTTTTAAGTTTATCTTATTGCAGTAAAGTATTGGAGCTTTGTGTTGTCTTTGTCTTCTTTGGTGTTTATTGATTTCGATATTCTCTGTTGAATTCTTAAACTTTCTAAAGTTTATCTCTTATTATCAATCCTCACCCTGTCTAGTTTTTTTCACGTTCTTTAGGTCTCTTTAATACTCGTATGTTGCGACAAAGCAATGTTTTCTTTTCCTTTTCTTATGTCGGCCTTATGTTTGCTGTGCCAACATAAGCTTTGTTGCACTGCTCCCCTTCATTCCCCTTGCATGTTATTTCGTACAAAACGTTGTTATTCCCTCCACCATACCATGGAGGGTATATTAGTTTCGTCATTCTGTCTGTAAAACCTTGAAATAATCATCGGAGACCCAACAAAGTATACATATTCTTGATCCTCGTAAAATTCTAAGACGATCTAGCCATATTGTCCGGCTGTCCGTCTGTTGAAAACAAGATACAGCCTGCATGAAAACAGCTAGGGAGCTGAAATTTGGAACAAACATGTGTAGTTAACCTAGCATGGTTGGTATTTCTGTTAGAAATATTGCCGATTCGTATTCCACTCACTTGTTCCAAATCGGCAATATGACATTGTTTTGATTCTACTTCAATAGGAACCGCTTAAAAAGTGTTTCTGTAAGCAAATCGACTCAACTTGAAATCGGTAACTTTCTCACTGATCTTAAGCCAAGTGAGAACTCTGCCGATTGCTATAGTGTTGTTGCAATTATGAGAAAGCAAGTAACCAAATATAACTTTTTAAACCAAATACAATTTTATTGGTGTTATTTCAGACAAATAAATATTTCATTAAAAAATATGTTTTAATTGTGTTATCGCGGTTTAATTGTGTTCGAAAATAGGTAGCAAAACATAAACATTTATGATGGCAGTGTGTTGAAATTTACGATAATTTATGAACCGGTTTCAACGAAATCGGTATGGTAATGCAAAATATTAGAGTGCAAATGTTTGTTTACTTGCAATGAACATCACCTACTGTCAGCTTATTTAATTGCTCGTTCTTTATTTGTTTGCATATTTTTAACAAAATGAGTGAGAATGTTAGTAATAGTTATATTGTTTGATCTGGACGACCCAAAAAATTTACACAACGCCGGGAACGAGCTATAGTGGCCCTAGTAACTCAAAATTCAGGATTATCAGCTTTAAAATTATGCCAAACCGTTCGTAACACTTTACACAGAGCTGGAGATTATGGACGAGTTCATCGACGAAAACCATTTATTTCGACTATTAACAAGAAAAAGAGGCTGGAGTTTGCCAAACTCCATATTAATAAGCCGGAAACGTTCTGGAATAGTGTCATATTTAGCTAGGAGTCTTAATATAACTTGTTTGATTCGGATGGAGCAAAACAATTTGGCGAAACCCAAGAAAGAGTTCCAAGAGAACAATGTAATCAAATCTGTAAAACATGTCGGCAATAATGTCAAAGTTTGGGGGCGTATAGCGGCATCTGGAGTGGGTAACTTGTTGAGAAAATGGATAATAACTTGTACATGAACATTTTAACGGAGAATTTGGCTCCAAGTGTTCAGAAGTTGGGCTTAGATAAAAAAACATTTTAGTTTCAACAGGGTACGATCCCAAACATTCTTCGTTTTTGGTCCAGAAATGTCTTATTTACCACTGTAAGCAGCTTAAAACACCACCACAATCACAGGATATGAATCCTATTGAACATATTTGGTTTTTGTTGCCAAAAAAATTAGAAAACATAACACAACATCGAAGAATTCCTTAAGGACGCCATTCGCACGGAATGGGAAAATATTACACAAGAGGAGACATCAAATTTAGTAGGAAGTATGCGAAGGCGCCTGGAATTGTTATAGAAGCCAACGGAGGCTTAACAAAATACTAGGTGTACGAATTATACTCAAAAATAATTTTTAAAACATAAGTGCCTAAATTTCCTTTATGAAAATATAATGCATTTTTTTGAATTACCTTTGCATTATAACTAACATAAGTACAAATTTAGAATTTATATTTAATAAAAGTGTAATGAATTGTTTCTTCTTAAATTTGGTGTCTTTATTTTGAATATTTTTTCAATACTAAACACCTTATAAAAAAAATTTTAAATTTACAATTGGTCTATGCCAAAACTTTTTTTCACTTACTGTAGGTCTTGTCGTCAAGTTTGTCAATTTTTATTACTTTTCATATGAGTTAATTTCTTTTTTCACAGAAATTTCTCGGGTTTTAAATTTAAATACTGCTGTATACTCAAGCTCTTGCAACGAAGTTGGAAGTTGCAGCATAAGTTGAAGACGTAGTACATAATTATTACGAATCTTAGACAAATAATCAATACTATCTTAATAATTGAAGTTGTGGTCAAATTGCCTTTTTCTCGTCATGCGATTGATTTGCATAGGTTTAGAAAGCAAAAAATTTTGGCATTATTAAATTTTCGTTTGAAAATACAAATTCGGAAAGTAAGTAACATCATTTTTTGAGGAAGTACTGAATATTTTGTAATTACTTTGAAATCTCAACTATTTTCCATTAAAGCCACCATTGAAAGTAGGAAAGGGGTTATATCGGTATATATCTCACAGATTGACAACAAATACAATATCGGATATTCTAGTGAAGGACAGTTACATCTTCGGATGTGTTGAGAAGCAGCTCAGTTCCCAAATACATCCAAAATATTATGGGAGTCGTTGATAAACATGGCACTATTCATTTCAACAGGGGTACATATATAATTATTTTTCAAGGCACTCAAATGTATATTTATTCAATATATGCGTAGTTCAGATATGCCACCAATAAATTATTTCAATATGAAATCCTCTAAGAATTCTCCATTCTTGACAGCTTTGGCATAGTTAAAAACATAATTAAGAACATTTATCTTAATTTGTTCTTGATATTCGTCAGGAAGATTGGTGATCTTGCAACATTGAACATCCAACATTTGAAGTAACGGTTATTAATAAATAAATTGGATTCCTCCGACGATTTTGATTCATACAACTTAAAGCAAAAAAATTTTATTAATTTTTAATTATTATTAACGATCTTACTTTCTGGGCTGAAAAACTCTAGGTGGTTCACAAGAGGCCACGACGTTTCGGGAACATCACCCTTATATCCGGAAAATGCTTGTTTTTGGTTAAACTTAACGTATCGATCTCTTATATTCTTCAACCTGGTGTGACAAGTACTTTCTAACAAAAAGGTCCCAAGTCTTACGTTTCCACCATATGGTTACAAATGTACCGTAAATACATTCCACTCATTTTCATAGAAGAGCTTATTTCTGCCCAAGCGCTTGCCCGTTTTATTTTTGTTGGTCGCATCGTTTTTAACATATAAACATTTATTTTTTCTTACTTCAGTAATTAATTTTTCGTCTTCCCTTTTTTATAATTTTTTTCCTTATTATTTTGCTTTATTCTGTTGCATCAAATAACGAAAAGAAAACAAACAAAGCCAAATCGAGCGCAAAACTGTTAAACAAATTGCAACTACGCCGCGCCACCGCTTTCTACGGTAGTGCCAAATGCAAATATTTGCTAAATTTTAAAAAATTTGTTCAGAATATAGCTTATTTATTGAATTGACAATAAAGTCACCCATGTCGCGTACATTGGTCTACCACGAAAAGCCTAAGGCTGCTGGCAGAGTGCGCGCCCAAAGCCGAGCCGAGCTGATTAAAATTCTTAAAACTGTGCCCATACAAATTAGCTGAAAGCTGATTAATTGGAAGAAAACTGTTAAAGCGTTTTTTCGTGCTGATTGGTGCTAATATTTGGTTGTATGCATAAATATTTTAGTTGTTTGTAATTTGTAAACGGTTCTTGACGTTTTGATACTGTTGAAATAATTCTCTCTGTTTTGTTTGACAAGTTTTTCGAATATAATTTAAATTTGATCAATCATATTCATAATTAAGTGATTATTCACAGTTCAGCTTAATCAGAAATTTCCATTATTAGATTAATTAATTAATCACATTAACCAAATTATGACTAACAAATATCAACTACATAATAACATTCATAAATAAAAAAATAAAAAATACTCATAACACACAGCAAAAACAGTGCAGAATCAGCGCCGATTTCTGCATTCACTCTTCCATCCCCAAATTTCATATAAGAATGAAATAAGTTCGGCTCCGCTTTGAGCGCGCACTCTGCCATCAGCCTAAGGAGACTTTGGATATTGCTGTTTAGTGTATTGCGATCTTACTGTTTATGTAGTTTTTCCTCTACATCTGTAAAGACATTAGCCAATGTTTGAAAGTCTGGTGTGATTTCAGCAATAACATTTTTCGACTGAGATATGGCTTTTAGATGATGTCGTACATCGTCAACTGTTTGAAGTTCTCCTTCGAATGCCAGATAGGCATGTGTACAAATAAACTCTTTTTTCTTCTTCTTAAAAAATACAGTTTATTTTAAGAAGAGACAAAAGAGAAAAATAAAAATTAAAACTAGCTTAAAAATTTCTTAACCAACGCACTTGTATATGCCACTCATTCACAATTTTGATGTTCTGTGCGTGTTTATACTGTTTATTCAGCATTTTGAATGGTTTCCATGGGATCGAGCATAACGGAATATTAAATCGTTTTGCCGATTCGGTATTATGGTGTTTTCCGGTGTTCTTGGGTATCCGTGGGAACATAGTATAATGATTATCTATCTTCTATATATATAAAATTGGATGTATGTGACTATGTATGTTTGTATGTATGTGGCTTATGGACTCCTAAACCGCTCATCCGATTTTAATGAAACTTTCAGGGAAAATTCAGCATACCACAGCGGGGGATCCTGTGAAGTTTCGTTGGAAAAATTGGTCTGTGGGCGGAGTGGGCGTGGCAAAAGTGTTTTCTAAAGCTAGAAGGCTATAAGTTGGTACATATATGCTACTGCTGATGTGGGAAACTAATTTAATGTTGGATTTTAAATTTTCGGTTTGTGGGCGGAGAGGGCGTGGCAAAGCTGTTTTTGAGCAAGAAGGCTCACAATTGGTTTTAATATACTACTGCTGTCGGAGAAGACTAATTTCATATCGGATTTTAGATTTTGGCTTTGTGGGCAGAGGGGACGTCGCAATACTGTCTCTTAGATCTAGAAGGCTGACGGGGAAGGTGAATTTAAACAACAACGGGACAACGGTAAAGATCTATTTAAAACCAGATTTCAAATTGAAAATTTATGTTAATTTTTTTTATGTTATGTCTATGTTGTCAGTTTCAAAATTTGTTTAACATTCAGAAAACGATTGAATTTGTTCCTCTTTTCAATTTGACAATACGCCTGTGATTTTCTTTAAAGATCTTTAAATAATCTTTGTACCTAAATCCAACAATTAAAATAAGTGTATTCGTCTTAACAATGCCGCCAAAAAAGGCATCGACTGGAAAAAAGCCATCAAAGACTAAGAAAACTATCGAAGCAAGAGCTGCGGAAACAGTTGAGCAACGAGAAGCTCGACTTCAACAAAATCGCGACAGAGCATCAACATCTAGAGCTGCTGAAACGACCGAGCAACGTGAACGGCGACTTGAACAAAACCGCGACAGAGCTTCTACGTCAAGAGCAGCTGAAACCATTGTACAGCGTGAAGCTCGGCTTGAACAATGCCGCGATAGAGCTTTTACGTCAAGAGCTGCTGAAATCGCCGATCAACGTGAAGTTCGCCTTCAAAAAAATTCTGACAGATCTTTAACATCAAGAGCTGATGAAACCGTTGAGCAGCGTGAAGCGCGACTTGAATCATGCCGCGACAGAGCTTCAACATCAAGAGCAGCTGAAACCGTGGAGCAACGTGAAGCTCGCCTTCAACAAAACTGTCACAGAGCTTCAACATCAAGAGCTGCTGAAACCATCGAGCAACGTGAAGCTGGCCTCCAACTAAACAGAGACAGAGCTTCTACGTCAATACGTGCTGAAACGGTAGATCAACGTGAAGCTCGACTTGAACAACACCATGTCGTAGTTTCAACTTCCAGAACATCCGAAATGTCCCAACAAAGTATCGAGCGACTTGAGGCCAACCGCTTGCGATTAGCTTGATCCAGAGAAAGGACCAATTTAAAATTGGAAGCATTCAATTACGACAAAGACTACGATTACAGGAATCACGAGGATGTATTAATTGGACCAATGAACAAAGTTTGCTTACATTGCCGTGCTTTGAAGTTCGCTAAGGAAACACCAGGAATGTGTTGTTCGAACGGCAAAGTTGTTTTGCCACCACTGACTGAACCACCAGCTCCGCTTCTAAGTTACCTTTCTGGCACCACTCCAATTTCAAAACACTTCTTGCTGAACATTCGTAAGTATAATTCATCCTTTCAAATGACTTCTTTCGGGGCAACAAACATTGTTAACAACGAAGGGTACACACCCACGTTCAAAGTTCAAGGGTAAGTATATCACCGCATCGGTTCTTTGCTCCCTGCACCAGAACAAGATTCCAAGTTTCTCCAAATATATTTTACTGGCAGTGATGAAAGACAAGTTGAACAGCGATGCGCAATTACTACTGGAACTAGACGTGAAATCATTTCAAACTTACAAGCAATGTTTCACGAAGAGAATAGTCTGATTCGTATATTCAAATCAACTATAGATCAGATGCCATCCGATGATTATACCGTTGTTATCAGAGCAGACAAAACACCGTCAGGTGAACATGAAAGACGATTCAATGCTCCGGTTATAGGCGATGTAGCAGTTGTGATGGTTGGCACCGAATTTGATAGACGCGACATCATCATCCGCCGCCGCCACGCAGGTTTACAACGCGTTTCAGAAACACATCGGTCGTATGACGCACTGCAATATCCACTAATATTTCCACGTGGTGAAGATGGGTACCATTTCAACATTATGCAAATCAACCCCAACACGAATGTCGAGTTGACAAAGAAAGTTTCCTGCATGGATTACTACGCGTCCCGTATTATGATTCGTGAAAATGAAGTCAACCACATATTGAAATGCCGTGAACTATTCCATCAGTTCATTGTTGACATGTATGCGAAAATTGAAAGCGAACGTCTTCTTTTCATCCGGTTAAATCAACAAAAGCTGCGCGTTGAAGAATACGCCCACTTGCGTGATGCAATTGCTATTGATGGAAACGCTGCTAACATTGGACAAATGGTAATATTGCCAGCAACGTATACCGGCAGTCCGCGCCATATGCATGAATACGCACAAGATGCCATGACGTATGTTCGAAAGTATGGTTGTGCTGATCTTTTCATCACCTTCACATGCAATCCAGCATGGAGAGAAATAACCGATCTGCTCTTTAGCAGTCAAAACTCATCGCAAAGACATGATATTATCGCTAGAGTTTTCAGGCAAAAATTAATTGGGCTCATGGACGTCATTACCAGGAACCATATTTTTGGAGAAACACGATGCTGGATGTATTCAGTTGAATGGCAAAAAAGAGGCCTTCCGCACGCTCACATTTTAATTTGGTTGAAACAAAAAATCGTACCAACACAAATTGACAGTGTCATTTCTGCTGAACTTCCAAATCCAGAAGAAGACCCCACTCTATTCCAAGTCGTGAAGAAAAATATGGTACATGGTCCATGTGGTGCTTTGGATCGAAATGCACCTTGCATGAAGGATGGCAAATGCACTAAACGATATCCACGTGAGCTCATTTCTGAGACGCAAACTGGAGGCGATGGATATCCGATGTACAGACGTCGAAAACCCGAAGATGGTGGACATACAACAACAAGCAAAGTGAGAAATGTCCAAGTGGACATCGATAACAGATGGATAGTACCCTACTCGCCATTACTCTCCAAAATGTTTAAGGCTCACATTAATGTAGAGTACTGCAATTCTATTAAGTCTATCAAATACATTTGCAAATATGTAAACAAGGGCAGTGACATGGCAGTATTTGGGCTAGCAAATCAAAGCGATGAAATCACACGATAACGAGGCAGTTTGGCGAATATTATCTTTTAACATTCATGAACGCTATCCATCAGTACAACACCTAGCAGTACACTTGGAAAATGGTCAGCGAGTTTATTTTACCGCACAAAATGCACTAAATAGAGCAGAGCAACCAGCAAACACAACACTCACCGCATTTTTCCAATTGTGTGCATCCGATGATGATGCTAAAACCGATGATGCTAAAACCTTGCTATATCACGAAGTCCCCAAATACTATACTTGGAACACAGCGGAAAAGAAGTTTGTCTGAAGAAAACGTGGTGCAATTATTCCAGAGTTTGGTAGTATACGATCGTCGGAAGCCTTGGGACGGGTATATACTGTACATCCAAATAACGCTGAATGTTATTTTATGCGATTGCTTCTGCATACTATTAAAGTCCTACATCATTCGTTGCTTTAAAACCCGTACATGTGGTAGTATGCGAAACGTATAGAGAAGCATGTTTCAAAATGGGCCTACTTCAAAATGATCAACATTGGAACACAACACTTACTGAGGCATCGCTGACGTTCCATCCAAAGCAAATACGTTGTTTGTTTGCTATCATTTTAACAACATGCACACCATCAAATCCAAGACAATTGTGGCAAATGCATCGAGAAAGCCTCAGTGAAGATATTCTTAGGCAAGCACGGGCAACCGATCCAAATAAGGAGTATTCGGACCAAATTTTTAATACAGCTTTAGTTATGATTGAGGACTTATGCATATCAATCAACAACAAAGTCCTTCCTCAACTTGGTATGCCGCCATCTATACGAGATAGAAATGATATGCAAGACAGAGATCTGGTGCGAGAACACCAATTCGACGTAAACCAACAACAAAACTTTGTAGACACTCAATCAAGACTCTTAGTTCCTGATCAAAGAAATGCTTATGACAAAGTCATGCAACGTGTAGCCAATGGAAATGGTGGAATTTTTTTTCTAGATGCTCCAGGAGGCACTGGCAAAACATTTCTCATTAATTTAATATTGGCGTCAGTTCGAATGAAGAATAAGATGGCACTGGCAGTGGCATCATCAGGAATCGCATCAACGTTACTGGATGGTGGACGTACAGCACATTCAGCGCTTAAGCTTCCATTGAATGTGAACCACACGGAAACACCAACATGTAACATTAGCAAAAAATCCGGTATGGCCACAGTCCTTAAGATGTGTAAAATCATCATTTGGGACGAATGCACCATGGCCCATAAAAAATCGCTTGAAGCACTTGACCGGACTCTGCGCGATTTTCGAGGGAAACAACTACCGATGGGAGGTGCTCTAATACTTCTTGCTGGTGATTTTCGACAAACTTTGCCCGTTATACCTCGATCAACACCTGCCGATGAGCTAAACGCATGCTTGAAAGCATCATATTTATGGAAGCGAATTGAGAAAATTACACTATCAACAAACATGCGTGTCCATTTAATGCAAGATGTGTCTGCCCAAACCTTTTCAAAACAACTTTTAGAGATCGGAAATGGCAAAATTCCAACTGATCCCACAACATAGAAAATGTATTCCCAAATTTAATCAACAAATACAAAAATTCAGATTGGCTCTGCGAACGTGCAATTTTAGCACCTAAAAATGATGATGTCAAGAAGTTAAATGAACAAATTCAATTGAAATTGCCCGGAGAATCGAAAAAATATCATTCAATCGACACAATGATGGATCAGGAAGAAGCTGTAAATTACCCAACAGAATTTCTTAATTCACTAGAGCCACCAGGAATGCCACCACATATATTGACATTGAAAGTTGGGTCACCGGTGATGCTTATTCGAAACTTGAACGCCCCAAAGCTATGCAACGGAACCAGGATGATCATTAAAAATTTGACACCAAATTTGATCGAGGCAACAATAATCAGCGGCAAATTCAAAGCGGAAGATGTGCTGATCCCACGCATACCGATGATTACGAATGATTTACCATTCGAGTTTAAGCGGATTCAGTTCCCTTTGATTCTTGGCTTCGCGATGACCATAAATAAAGCACAAGAGCAATCCCTCACTGTTGCTGGTTTGAATTTGCAACATTCATGTTTTTCCCACGGCCAATTGTATGTTGCTTGCTCAAGAGTTGGTACACCAAAAAATTTGTACATTTATACAACCAACGGTACGACCAAAAATATTGTGTATCCATTAGCAATACAATAAATTACACGAATTTATTTTCACATTTGATATACATATGTGTTACTTTCTTTGGCGTAGCAACGCACGCCGGGCTCCGCTAGTGTTGAATGAAATCCGAGCGCCCCTGATCGATGCTATTACCTAAAAGTATAGGATTTGGGAAATCCTTGGTACCTCGATTTGTGTGTCTTGTAATAGATTCGGTAGAGACTGATGTACTGATTCCACTGAGGATATCGATATCCATAGAAAAGGCAGATGTTGTGGTGGGGTTGTTGGAACAATAGTTGCATTCAGCAAATCGAAAATTTCCAATTGGACTCAATTTTTGTTTCTGGCCCAAAAAATATATAAAATCAGTGTTATTTTTATGATGATCTTCCATATACTCAAGACAAAGTTTCTTCGATATTGATTTTGGATAATCTGTTTTGTAGAATTGAAGGAAATGGATGCAAAATTAAATTGTCTTTCCTCTAATTTTTATAGATACGTTATTGAATTGTAAAACGTAGGTTCCAGTTAGAGGGGTTCTGTAAATTGGTTCAAATCATCCTGGGGTAATCTCTTTATTTTTTGGTTTCCTCTAAATGTATAGAACGATGCATTCAGATATTTTGCTCTTCAGTAGGTGTCCTACCCTGCAGTATTGGTGATCGACTCTACGCCGATGAGTTCACCGACTACCACAAACCTTTCGTCGACTACTCGCTCAACTACCAGCAATGCTTTTGAGCGGCGAATTTAACAAGGCGATGTCCGCTTTGGTAATGCCTTACTGTTCGTCGATTACTTTACCGGTAACATTTCGTCGACGAATTTGTCGGTAACATTTCGTCGACGAATTTGTCGGTAACATTTCGTCGACGTATTTATCGGTAACATTTCGTAGACGCATTTACCGGTTACATTTCGTCGACGAATTTGTCGGTAACATTTCGTCGACGTATTTACCGGTTACATTTCGTCGACGCATTTATCGGTTTCGTCGACGCATTCATCGGTTACATTTCGTCGACGAATTTGTCGGTAACATTTCGCCGATGAGATAGAAAAGAAAAACGATTTATTACGACTTATTTCTATTTATTAATAACGAAGTAAAAACATAAACGATTCAATTCAACAATTCCAAAAAAAAAAAATAAATTAATTAAAAAATGACTTCAATTCAACAATGCCAAAAAAAAAAAAAAAATTAAAAATTGACTTCAATTCAAATTGTAGCTGTACATTGATAAATTATAAAATATGTAAGGCTGTAAGGCTGTAATATTAAGTTGTTTAAGGCAAAGTTGCTACAATTTGAAAAAAAGAACTTAAAGCTCATTTTGTTTTGCTTTTTTTAATGATACGGCTTTAAAATGCCGCTTCTTCTGCAAATTAATTGCCTTGCGAATTTGCTCTTCAGCTGACCCCGCTTTTTCATCCGTAGGTATGGATTATATATATGTCAGGATGAACTTGTTCTTTAAGAGCTACAATTCCTGTGTACAATAAAAATTGCCTAAATTCTGTGGCTTTCCAGTTCATGAACTCATCTAGTGATCGCGGTTTCCGAGTAAATTCTTTTGAAATAAAAGGACGTATTTTAAGAAGGGTTTCTGAAATATTTTTTGGAGAAAAGTTTGGAATTTTCAAGCTAACTTTGTTAGTTATTACTCTAAATAAAATTTTTTTCATTACTCCCAAGTCTATTAAGTGCATGGTATCTAAAGGTACTTGTGTCACCATAGATGTATTGATGGTTTCAAAAGGAGTTTTCTCCGATAAATAAGCACTGTTATGATGGCATGGATATTTCCTATTATGAAAATCTTCATCTGTTATGAGTACTCCCGGTTTCGTGCTGTAGGTTAAAACACCATCAATTTTTTTTGCAATTTGCGTACATTTCGAACAACCGTGTCGCGACACGTGGGAGGAAGTCCCAGATATAAAAGCGCGCGCAGGAGCATCACAGATTATAGCTCTCAGACTTATATTAATGATTTTCCCGCTTAAATCAATTCCATTTTTCATCACATCACCTAACTCTGACACAAACATATCAAGGTAATCTCCTAAATTATTCGGTTTTGTTTTCCCTAAAAATACTGAAACTGGAAATACGGGCTCACTTGTTATGTTGTTTGCTCTTATTAAAATTGGCCAAAGCTGAGCTTTTGAGCTTCTGTATAATGGTAACCCGTCTACGTTGACATCAATGTTGACATTTTCAGGAAGGTTAATGACTTTATCAAGTTTTTTAAACTGGTGAGCAATACCGATATGTAGCATTGACCCTCCACAAATGCTTTCAATTTGTGGTTTAATAGGGGAAGCGAATTTATAAAACATTTTTACATCTAATTTCTCTTCTCTCAAAATCCGAGCCAATTCTTCTACACATTTTTGCGGGGGCTTATATTTAAGGAACCAATCTTTCAATTTGTCATTTAAATTCAACACTCCACATTTATCATTTTCTTCAAAAACTAAACTTTCATCACATTGGTCCATGTCTTCATCTATATCTGCAGGTGTTTGTTGTTCACAATTTGTTTCTTGTGCCGCATTTTGAACAAAAATTATATTTTCATCACATTGGTTATTGTCTTTATCTAATTCTGCCGGTCTTTGTTCTTCACAATTTTTTTTTGCGCCACTTTTTCTTCAACAACTATATTTTCACCGCTCCTATTTGCTATTTCCATAAACCGTTGTAAATATTTTTCTTTTTCTTTCTGGATAAGTCTCCGCAGTTGCCTTTTATCACTCATAATTAAATTATTAAATTATATATGTACGTCAAAAAATTTTTCCAATCACACACAGGTTTTTTTTTTATTAAAGCAAAACACTTGAGATCAATCAAAAAACACAACACGTCCGTTCTTTACAATGCAAAACACTGAATAACTCTCCCTTCATTGCGTGCCTCAATCAGAGAAGATAATGTTGGTATAATTGTACATTTCTGGTACCAATGACATAATTGGTACAATTAATGAATATATAGGTACAATTTATGAATTGTAATTTTAGTGTGATTGTAAAAATTGTTAAGGTCAATAATTTAATAGTAATTTTAAGACAACGACAGCAATGACCAATGTGATGAAAATATAATCTAGTTAATATTAGGGAAATCAAACGCTTACACTACTGAAATTGAGTGATGAAGGAAAGAAATGACAACATAAGAAGTGTATAAAAGTGAACTTTTATAATTTATTTTTCCATTTTTTTTTAAATAAAATGTTATAAAAACTCAAAACTATCTATTTTACATATTTGGTACAATTACCAATAAAATAGTATAATTTTTGAAGCTTAATGGTACAATTTAAGGAAATCTATTTCTCATCTCTGCCCTCAACCAAGCTCATATTATGAAGTGCGCGAAATGACTCATGCGTTTTTTGCTTTTTGTTTTATTTCTGTTTGCAATGTGCCATGTGTTGTTGGTGTTTTTTTTGTTATCTCTTATTCGGTGTAACTGTTTCTTATTTGTCTTATGTAGCATTTGTTGTTGGTTGCTTTGTTGACACTACCTTACAAACTACCAATGAGTACTAATGTAATCGGCGATGTTGTCAATGAAAAATCAATGGCGATGTAGTCGATGAAATGTTGCCAGCCACTACTTGTGAAACTGCAGGGTATGCATGTTATCGTTATCTAAATTACTAGGTATACAAATTGTTACCTATTCATAAGATTTGTTGGAATTATAGCGTTTAAGATACACAATTTCTTGTTACATTCCAATAAATCTGGATGTAACATTTTGTTTGCAAGATTTTCAAATTTTCTTGGTTTGATAATTTTGCAGTACACATAACAAGGCAAGGTGGCTAGGCATATCAAGGTGGGATACTTATTACGTTAATTAAGGAATTATGCTTGTTTATGTCATTTTTGACTGGACTGATTGGGCTGTCTTCCTTCATGAATTAAATAAAAATAATTTATTCCATGTTTACCTTTTTATGTTAGTTGTTTTTCTAACTTCTTTATGGGATGTTTATTTGAAAATCCTATCAACAAAAGGTGTTGTGTTAATTATAATTTTCTATGTTGTGTTAGTTTTACTTACAATTAGTTTTACTTTTCATTCGTCACAATTTCTTATTACTGTTAAAAAATTGGACACCACGAAACAATTTAATAATAAAATAATTAAACATATTTAAAAATCGCAGCAAAACTTAACAGTAATATCAAAGTAACGCACTTCTTTTAAGTTTATCTTATTGCAGTAAAGTATTGGAGCTTTGTGTTGTCTTTGTCTTCTTTGGTGTTTATTGATTTCGATATTCTCTGTTGAATTCTTAAACTTTCTAAAGTTTATCTCTTATTATCAATCCTCACCCTGTCTAGTTTTTTCACGTTCTTTAGGTCTCTTTAATACTCGTATGTTGCGACAAAGCAATGTTTTCTTTTCCTTTTCTTATGTCGGCCTTATGTTTGCTGTGCCAACATAAGCTTTGTTGCACTGCTCCCCTTCATTCCCCTTGCATGTTATTTCGTACAAAACGTTGTTATTCCCTCCACCATACCATGGAGGGTATATTAGTTTCGTCATTCTGTCTGTAAAACCTTGAAATAATCATCGGAGACCCAAAGTATACATATTCTTGATCCTCGTAAAATTCTAAGACGATCTAGCCATATTGTCCGGCTGTCCGTCTGTTGAAAACAAGATACAGCCTGCATGAAAACAGCTAGGGAGCTGAAATTTTGAACAAACATGTGTAGTTAACCTAGCATGGTTGGTATTGAAAATGGGCTATATAGCTCTACGGGAAGTTGGTGTTGGAGACACTCAACCGACACTACCTCATAAAAATTAGTTTTTTATTTGGAAATATCCGTCCAGTTTATTGAGTAAAATCACTGAAATTTTGCTAATAATAATCTCTATATAGGCGCAATCATCTATGTAAAAATGGATTGGGCCACCATTTCTTGTACCTCCCATACAAACGGCCTTATGGGCCTTGAGAAATAATATGACTATAACTCACCACAAACTTGACCTATCGAAATGAAATTTTACACATCAAGATTTCTATATACAACACACTTCTGCGCTGAATTCGGTTGAGAACGGAAAAGTCCTACTGGTACCTCCCACACTAACGGTCTCATGGGCCTTGAAAAATAATATGACAATAACTCACTACAAACTTGACCTATCGAGATGAAATTTTCTACATAAAGATTTTTATATATAACACACCTCTGCGCCAAATTCTGTTAAGATCGGAAAAGTCCTACTGGTACTTCCCATACAAACGGTCTTATGGGCTTTAAGAAATAATATGACGATAACTTACCACAAGCGTGACCTATCGAAATTAAATTTTGCACATAAAGATTTCTATACACTTCCGCACCAAATTTGGTTTTATTTGGGAATCTGGTGGAGGGTATCCAAAGTTCGGCAGCCAAACTTAACATTTTTTACTTGTTTTCCTTTAGATTACTCATATCTATTGTTGTTGTTCTTGTAAAAATGTTTTTCACTGTTTCATTAGATCTGTAGGCGATTGATGTGTTGTTGTCCCTTATTATTCTCTTTAGTAATCTGTTCTCAGTAAGACTTGGTATGTATTGTACACTGTGAAAAATTTGTTGATCCATTGGTAAATGTTGCATTATTCTTTTGTGCATTTTGGGTAATTATCTTTTATTAGTATTTGTGCAACTTTTTTCAAATTTTGCTCGTGAAATCTTTTGTCGCTTACGTTGAAAACTTTCTGCATTAAGTTTGATGTTGTGTTAATTTTCATGTTTTGCGGTTGTGTAGAATAATAGTTTATCATACGCCCAGATGCAGCTTCTTTAGTTCGCCAATTTGTTAGAAGGTCTCCGTTTTCCCTAATTATTTTCATATCCAAATATGCGATCTCTTTCCTCTCTTCTATTTTCGTGGTGAATTGAATCTTGTTATGGTATGTATTGATTAGTTTTAGTATTTTTGTCAACTTTGGCAAATATGTCGTCTACGTACTTCGATAGTCGTTTCATTTCTACTTTTTTTATTTGAATTCTGTTGTCACGTCGTCGAGGCTTGCGTCTAGAACTAGATTTGCTATTGTTGGCATACCTAGTAGTCAAACTTGAAGTAGTTATTGTTCGTCAAGCAGAATTGAAGTAGTTTTAGAAACTTTTGTTTTGATGTCCATCATATTCGTAATTGCTAAGTGTGTAGGTATGTTGGGGGCCTTGATAAAGCGTCTGTATTTCCAGTTTTATAGAGTAATCTTCAAGAAATGCTTTCCTTTTTGGAGTAAGAACTTTTGTTTGTTTATGTTGGAAAACAACGATACCACGGTGAATAAAACGAGGTGAATAAAATGAGATACATATAAGAAAAAACGAAAACACTGCTTTGTTACAACACATTAATCAGATCCAACACTCAGCTGACCTAAAGAAAGTGAAAATACTAGACAGAGAGAGGATTGAAAATAAGAGATACACTTTAGAAAGTTTAAGAATTCAACGGAGAATATCGAAATCAATTAACACCAAAGAAGACAAAGGCAACACAAAGCTCCAATACTATTAGTGTTAAGTTTTGCTGTGATTTATATATTTATTTATTTTTTTTATTTTATTATTAACTTGTTTCGTTATGTCAAGTTTTTTAATAGTAATAAGAAATTCTGACAAATGAAAAGTAAAACTAATTGTAAGTAAAACTAACATAACATTGAAAATTATAAATAACACAAAACTTTTTGTCAAATAAACATCCCCCGAAGAAGTTAGAAAGAAGCTAACGAAACTTCGGGGAAATTAAATTCATGAAGGAAGACTGACCAATCAGCCCAGCCGAAAACGACATAAACAATTTAAATAAATACCCATTTGGTCAAAGAAGAAGAATTATGTATTACGAATATATATATATATATATATATATATATATATATATATATATATATATATATATATATATATATATATATATATATATATATATATATATATATATATATATATATATATATATATATATATATATATATATATATATATATATATATATATATATATATATATATATATATATATATATATATATACTAACTAAACTATTATAGCGATAATACTAATTCTCTGGGGAAAGAAAGCCTTAATTATTTTTTTTTTCAATATAGTTCAGTGTATGGTGTTATTCAAATATTAACCTTCGCAACCAGTAGGGGATTTAATTAAAAAAGTTTTCGGCCAATTATTTAAGATAGGGTCGAGTGTTTTTTTTTATTTGTCCGTTCCCACAATGAAAAGAGCGGTTGTATTTCATATTACTTTCTTTGGTTTTTAATCTTCACACGTACGATGAGGTTCGCGATAGGACCTGAATATGCCTACTGTATGTATACACGAATGTATACATTTTCTAGGTGTGCGGTTGTAGTGGCTGTCTCTGTTCTTTGGGATCTTTCCCCAAACCGAAGAAATAATTTTGCCAGATTGTCGGCCTTTGCTGGTATGCTGGCGTTTAGCGCGGCTAAGCTCGCCGGATAGGCGGGGTTCTTGCCAGCAATCTGGACATTGAGACAGGTACAAAAAACATTAATCATACCAGGCTTTAAATTTATAAAACACACACAGGGACAACACGAAAGACAGGGACCCGAAGCAAGACAAAACGGCATGAAAAATAACTACACGGAAGTATGTACTCACTGCAACCATCACGGACACTCAACTTCTTGGCGGCTGTCATGCCAAGGAAATGACCCTCCCTCTTGGAGTCGGAAATCCAACACCACCATGATACCTCCAACTGTCTTCAAGGTATCCCATCTCCAGTACCTCTACTTACCCCTTGCTAGCGATAATACTAATTCTCTGGGGAAAGAAAGCCTTAATTATTTTTTTTTCAATATAGTTCAGTGTATGGTGTTGTTATTCAAATATTAACCTTCGCAAGTATGTACTCACTGCAACCATCACGGACACTCAACTCAACTCAAGGAAATGACCCTCCTTCTTGGAGTCGGAAATACAACTCCACCATGATACCTCCAACTGTCTTCGAGGTATCCCATCTCCAGTACCTCTACTTACCCCTTGCCTTTACCTACTATCCCTTGCCTTTTATGAACTAAAAGTTCATATTAAAAAGATGTTTCAATCATTCCGTTGGTGAACATTAGCAATTAAACATTTATTAGAAAAGGCATGGAAATTTCTGCCGAAAATTAAACTTCAATAATCTTTTGGCATAATTAACGCTTTCAAAATAAAAAAAAACACAATTAATAATTTCTAATTGAGAAAAAGCTGTTCAAAGAATTCCCCTTATATTTTCAGACTCCTGATGGCATCTCCGGGGCAACTGCTGGAAACCGTGTGGCAGGAATGGGATGGCCGCCTGACCCTGATCTGGCTTTTGATGTAGCTGCTGTATGTGTGAGGCATGGTGGGAATCCGCAGTAAGCCGTATTGTTCAAGTAAGTATGGCGTAACTTTGTCATCCGTCCTGTCCGGTTTATTAATGAAAATATATGGTTTTTTTCAGGTAAAGATTTGAAAAAGGAATAGAAGTGGACTTTTGGGCAAAAAGGAAAACCCTACCTAACTAAAGATTTCCTTAGGCTTGAGCTCAACCCTAGCGGTACTTTGCGCGCACTTCCCTTTCTTTGGAAGGTATGTTGACGACGTCTCCTACACCGATATTTCTTTTTGAAATCCTTTTAAACAAAAAAAAACTATAAATCTACTCTTTGTAACTTTTTTGCCAGGTTACACTGTCGCGTATGTATATTGTGTGTTGGCGGATTATACCTGGCCTTCGTTGGTGGCGGATATAGCGGTGTCCATTTAGTTTTAGGTTCTTGTTAAATTTTATTTTAAATTCGTAATTTTTTTGTTTTTATTTTAAAATGTCTTGTTCAAAAAAAAATGTTTGTTTGTTGACAGATGTTGTCGCTTTATGTATTTGTGATTGTTTTTAAGATTGTTCACTGTATATTTGTGTACTGTCGTATGTTAAATAAACCTCTTTTTTAAACTTTAAAACACGCTTTGGCCAGGCCAACCTTCTGCTTTCGAGATCAAAATCCAAGAGAGCGAAAAAAGGAAGTTTCCATTTTTTCCTCAAAAACTTTTGGCCTTCCATTTTCCTAATTTGCATTTCTTTCTTCTTTTTCTTTATTATTTTGTCTACTCTACAGCTGTTCGAAGAGTGCTGCCAAGTTAAACACTTTGTTAACGCTTTTTGTTATGTTTGCGCTTATAACCCTTTAAGGCGCACATGACAAACCCAACCATTCTGCGATCCGTCTCTGGATGCAGAATGGGAGGGAAAATAATGGATTTTGGGCTATTTTTAACGTATGTATAGACTTTGAGGATATTTCAGGGATTTTGGGTTACTTTCGGTAATTTTGGGTATTTTGAGCATTTCCACACAATCTACATTTTAAATTAGCTATCTGGCAACTCCAACCACGGAATTCTAATTTCGATTCCTAAACTTGAATAATCGAATTTGTACCATCTCCAGCAAAAGAGTGTAGTTTTAATAAATTGAAATAATTTAACGTTAAATAAAAAGGAAAAAGTGTTTGGGGAAAAAAATAAATAAAAAATATAGAAGAAAACGTGGTAAAATCATAGGAACGTGTTAAAGTGTAGTGAGATAAAAGAAAAATTGAAAAAAAAATAGTGGCTGTTTAATAGAGAGGGCAAACCAAATCTATAAATTTGCAAACCCAAACAGTTTCCCATATTAAGTTAGAAACAAATTTGGGGAAATTAATAAAATAATGAAAAAAATAAACTACAAAAAAATAATGCTTAATCGTGCGTAAAAAAGTTAATGCTGAAAACGGTACTATTCTGTTGTGTGTGTGAATGGGGAAAAAAATATGAAAGCAGGTATCATAAATGATACACTGTGGTGAAAAAGTATGTGGCAAAAAAAAATAAATTAATCTTTAAAGTGATATGGTTTTTTCTTTATTTAATTTTAAAAGAAATCGAAGATCTCCAATATAAAAAAAATAGAGAAAAAAACAAACAAACAAGAAAAAAAAATGGTTGACTATTCCAAACTGTTAATCTGGAATTTTGTGTGTTTTGGTTTCATATGTATGAATGAAAGGAAAAGCGTATTGACAGAGAAAAAAAAATATGAATGTCGGTTAGACTATAGGTTAGAGAAAATAATGGTACAGGTTGAAAAAAGAGAACCTACCAAAAACCAAAATACCAACAATCCTCTGTTCAAAGAAAAGAAAAAAGGAAATAAACTAGGCCATTGTGAACGACGATTTGGTTAATGCATTTACAAATCGAAACGAATTAATTATCAATATTACTTTGAAAATTGAAATGGTACTTTTTGTAAAACCAAATAGAAAGAAAATTTGTTCAAAAAAAAAAAAATAAAAACAAAATGAATTTTAGTCTATAGACTAAAAAAATATATTGTTTTTGTGTGCAATTGATCGGCGGATTTCGGTGACAAAGCAAACATTGCCAAAACGTAAAGTTTTAAACATTTTCGTTTGGAATACTGATTTTGGTGTATTTTAATTTATTCTAAAATCAAATTGTTTTTGGTTTAGTGATTAAGTCAGAAAAATATTATTAAAATTTAAACTTTCTGAATCGAAACTGACCAAAAAGAAACTAAATTTAACAACTTTATATGTTTAACTCTCGAAATCTAAAAATTAATTCAAAATTTTAATAAATAATAAAACTTTGCCAGTCTACTTAAACTTGTATTTTTTTTCTTTTCAGATAATTGATGCGACGCCTTGTACTAAGGTCCGGATTGAACTGAAGCGCAGTACTTTGGCCAACACCAACCCCCACGGCTACAAGGAAAATTACAACTATCTAAGGTATGAAGTAAAAATATTCCATATACTCCCAAAATGATTCCTTACTAAACAAATTTATTTTACAGGCTACCCTTGTTCCGCAAGAAGAAGGTAAGAATTCTTATTGGTATGGTAGTGCTACTTGATTTAAAAAAAAACGGAAAATATTCTTTTCCTAAAATTCATTGGAAGATATATTTTAAGTGATCTACGAAAGCTTGGTGGGTGAAAAATATAAAATCCATTGATTTTCGGCCCACTCAAAGCTAACTAACCTGATTTATCCTAAATTTTTTTTTTTTTTTTTTTTAAGGAGTAGTTCAAACAAAATAAACTTTATACTAATAAACTAAAGTCCTTTAATTCATATTTGGTGGCTTGAAAAACTAAAATTTAACCACTTTTACCCTTATCTCTATGCTCCCAATCTTCTTATTTCAAGTATATTAATTCTTTGTTTTAACGCAAATATGCATTCAAAATGACAATTTTTCATAAAAAGAAAATAATTTCGTTTTGTTGTTGTTAAAATGCGTGAGCAATCAACAAAAAAAAATCAACATTGAATAAAAAGTTTTTTCCTTCAATTTCTAATGTTATTAGGTTCAAAAGAAAAATAAAATTGTGCCCTTTGTGGACGAAAGAACACACAGACGAAAGAATTAGAAGCCTTTTGACAAAGCAAGCTAGTCTTAGGAAAATGCCCCAAACTAATTTCAACAACATCGGCAATATGCAAAGTCTTTCGGAATCCAGTGCTGTTGGTTGTTTTGTATATTTTAAAATTATTTATTATTCTTATTTTTGCTGCCTCACTCTAATCTTTCAACTAACGAAAATTGAAATTGCTTCTTACTTTATTAATTAATTACTTTTTGAACACTTGGTTTTAATGGGAAAAATTTGCCTCAAAAAAAAATCAGAGCAAAGTGTTGCAAAATTACTTTATACTGACGACAACACATATGCATTGAATTCCCAAATTCAGAGCATGGGCTACATTCTCCTCTCCCATTGACGATAAATGCCAGAGAAGCCAGGCTGGATACAACTGTTAGGCCTTTATGTATCAAATGTATTGGCCCACCTTAATCCTTTGACTTTTGACTCGTAATGGTGTAACCCGGATTCAAAATTTCGACCCTGCCCTGGTGACTAACACAGCCCAGTTCTTAATGTCATAGTTACCCAGGACGCTACAAAGGCTGTGCACCAATGGGTAGTGTCGGTTCTAAATGGACCCACTTTGAAAACGCTACCATTCTTACAGGTCAAACTCGGGGAACTCATTGTTGTACTCTAGCTTCGGTCTACTTTGGAAACCCAATTGGGATGTGTAAAGCTTCCATCTGTTTTATTGCATATATATGCTGCCGTATAAACAAACAATACGAAATTCACCTACTTGCTATAACAGGCTCTGCCGCTTGGAGCATTACCCATCTTAGCATGTGTTCAGAAGTTCAAAAAAAACTTCGATGAATAAATTAAGACAAAGTCAAATGCTAAAGTAAGCTACACTTAAGGTTTCAAATCTTTTCCGTGGAAAACTCCTAATATTTTGCCCTGCAAATCTTCTACTTCGTAAAGACTATTAATCGCCCGCTTATTACCATCGTGGATGTTTTTTGGGCCACTAACCTTTCAGCAGCTTTACTCTTTTTTGATGTATTTAGTGCGTCCCAACTAACAGTACACATTGTACATTCACAAACAATTCTGCTTTGGTAAGCAAAAACGAGTACTTTTCATCGAGGTAAAAACTTTTTCCCCTGGGTTGATTTCGTCCATTTACAATCCCAAATAGCTTGTTACCATAAGCCTGCATCATGCAAAATTTCTGAATACTAGGTTGATACGTTTGAAAGATATCATGCCTTCAACATACACGCGGACGGACATGGCTAGATCGTGTTAGAAGTTTACGTAAAGCAAGATTATAATGACTTTATGGGGTCTCCGATCAATATTTCTTGGTGCTGCAAACGGAATGATAAATTTAATATTCAATTTCGTGAAGGGTATTAAAAATCCAAACATCAAAAGTCGGACATGGAAGACTATATAATACCATGCTCTACTGTATGTGCAGATGAGCCACCTGAAACTAGGTTTTTGGGCTACTTGAAATTATAAACCGGGTTCTTAATATAACAAGATTTAATAAATTTTTTCATATGGATTCGTTGGGTTTGTTGTAAAATTTAAATTTTTTGTACTTGCTTGAATGGGCCGTATTTTAGGCCACCTCAAATCAAAGTTACTTACTTGATACATTTTACAAATGTTCCGATTTGTTGATATTTTTACCCTAAAGCACAGT
Organism: Hydrotaea diabolus; assembly: GCA_963513945.1. Taxonomy (NCBI): domain Eukaryota; kingdom Metazoa; phylum Arthropoda; class Insecta; order Diptera; family Muscidae; genus Hydrotaea; species Hydrotaea diabolus. The sequence goes on from OY740722.1 coordinate 13,797,161, forward strand.
ATTGTGCAGGCTATTCTGTGCCAAATTTCCTAAAGATTGGATGTAATAAGTGTGTTTTAGAGTTGTGCGGCGAAAGTGATTGGAGTTTGCCTTCTCAGCATATGTGCAATACACACATAGATGCTCTTACACACTACTACGAGTATCCATAATACCTAGCGTAAGCGCCGGGTTATAACCAAATAAATTATACTTATTTTTTTTGGGGACAACCCTTAGAACCAGGAATAAAAATACGCGTATCTTTTAAAAGCAATTCACACATTTCGAGTTGTGGAAAGTAGCAAAATTTTCAAAAAGTGACAAAAAGGAGATTTATGAAATAGGTACAGTAAAAGTCGCATCGCTTCAAAAAAGGGTCAAATTGCCACTTTAGTCGCACAACGGCAACGCTGACCCAAGGATTTGGTTAAAGCATCCTCTGATACATTTAACCAATCCACCGATGGTAGTCCCTGTAGGATACGAGGGTCGTGGTGCGAGGGTCGAGGTGCCGAGTTCCTCACAAGTATTGAATGGCAGGGTCACCATGTATCATCTAATGCTATTCCGTCGGGTCATATATTCATAATTTTCCTCGCAAAACTTGTTATCTTCTGATCTCAAAATCCTTTTTGGGTCTCCTCCACCTCCCAAAAACGTGTTAGTATGTTTTCAAGGGTAATTGTGTCGCAGAGTGAAATCTGAATCTCCTGTTTCCTTTCCTCACAAAGTGGTCCTCCAATAACCCAGCCGAAAGCCGTTTTTTGTGCGGGGAGATTTTCGATTGTTTCCATGGGAACTGTCATTGCGTAGATCAGATGTCCAACAACCATACCAACAAGGGATCAGCCAGCTCGATTTCGGCAGCACCCCTAATTTGACTGGGGTCAAGATTCCGAGGTGGGAGATACAAAGGGATGACCGTCAAGACCGGAGCCCACATTTTTAAGCTCAAAAGGAGGATCCACACTTGAGCATATTATGAAATGGCAAGCCTTGGTAGATCTTTCCGCCAGAGTTTGACTTAGCACTGTTACATGCACTAAGTATCGCTTGTGGGGAGTCTCGGACGATTCTTAATTTTTTTCCTGATGAAAGTATACTGTGATCTAGGATCAGTGATAGGGCGAGCATAGTATCTCTGCCCTCATGCCTTTATTTGCACGATGACTTAAATAACACGATAAACGTTAACGTTGTTGACTTGAAGGGTTGACTTGCAGGGTCAAAGTAGTGATTGGTGAAGATTCTAGGTTCGATGCCATTCAATACTTGCCGAGTTCCTCACAAGTATTGAATGGCAGGGTCACCATGTATCATCTAATGCTATTCCGTCGGGTCATATATTCATAATTTTCCTCGCAAAACTTGTTATCTTCTGATCTCAAAATCCTTTTTGGGTCTCCTCCACCTCCCAAAAACGTGTTAGTATGTTTTCAAGGGTAATTGTGTCGCAGAGTGAAATCTGAGTCTCCTGTTTCCTTTCCTGACAAAGTGGTCCTCCAATAACCCAGCCGAAAGCCGTTTTTTGTGCGGGGAGAGATTCGATTGTTTCCATGGGAACTGTCATTGCGTAGATCAGATGTCCAACAACCATACCAACAAGGGATCAGCCAGCTCGATTTCGGCAGCACCCCTAATTTGACTGGGGTCAAGATTCCGAGGTGGGAGATACAAAGGGATGACCGTCAAGACCGGAGCCCACATTTTTAAGCTCAAAAGGAGGATCCACACTTGAGCATATTATGAAATGGCAAGCCTTGGTAGATCTTTCCGCCAGAGTTTGACTTAGCACTGTTACATGCACTAAGTATCGCTTGTGGGGAGTCTCGGACGATTCTTAATTTTTTTCCTGATGAAAGTATACTGTGATCTAGGATCAGTGATAGGGCGAGCATAGTATCTCTGCCCTCATGCCTTTATTTGCACGATGACTTAAATAACACGATAAACGTTAACGTTGTTGACTTGAAGGGTTGACTTGCAGGGTCAAAGTAGTGATTGGTGAAGATTCTAGGTTCGATGCCATTCAATACTTGCCGAGTTCCTCACAAGTATTGAATGGCAGGGTCACCATGTATCATCTAATGCTATTCCGTCGGGTCATATATTCATAATTTTCCTCGCAAAACTTGTTATCTTCTGATCTCAAAATCCTTTTTGGGTCTCCTCCACCTCCCAAAAACGTGTTAGTATGTTTTCAAGGGTAATTGTGTCGCAGAGTGAAATCTGAGTCTCCTGTTTCCTTTCCTGACAAAGTGGTCCTCCAATAACCCAGCCGAAAGCCGTTTTTTGTGCGGGGAGAGATTCGATTGTTTCCATGGGAACTGTCATTGCGTAGATCAGATGTCCAACAACCATACCAACAAGGGATCAGCCAGCTCGATTTCGGCAGCACCCCTAATTTGACTGGGGTCAAGATTCCGAGGTGGGAGATACAAAGGGATGACCGTCAAGACCGGAGCCCACATTTTTAAGCTCAAAAGGAGGATCCACACTTGAGCATATTATGAAATGGCAAGCCTTGGTAGATCTTTCCGCCAGAGTTTGACTTAGCACTGTTACATGCACTAAGTATCGCTTGTGGGGAGTCTCGGACGATTCTTAATTTTTTTCCTGATGAAAGTATACTGTGATCTAGGATCAGTGATAGGGCGAGCATAGTATCTCTGCCCTCATGCCTTTATTTGCACGATGACTTAAATAACACGATAAACGTTAACGTTGTTGACTTGAAGGGTTGACTTGCAGGGTCAAAGTAGTGATTGGTGAAGATTCTAGGTTCGATGTGGTCATTGGAGTGAAACGACTTGGTGCATTTCTTAATAAAAGCAGATGCAGGCTCATGATTCACCTTCTGAATGAGCGGCTTAGTACAGGGTGGCTGATAAATGTTGTTACATTAAGAAACTTAAGAAACTTTTTTCTGTTGACTGCCCAAATGTTGGTCCATCTGTTTGGAGGATTGCCGCCAAACAGAAATGGCTAGTTGCGCCATTGTCAATAGACCAGCTATTTTTATTCATACCACTGTTAATATAACTGTCGTTAAATGCCAATAGCTGTGTACTACAGCAAGAATTAACTCTACCCTCTTCGGTAGTTTACACTTTGCTGCGAAATGTCCCTATTGACTACTATAATAACACTTTTTGTTGTTCTCATCGCTGTTACTCCCCACACGGGTTACTCTCCACAAATAAGCGTGTACCAACATCTTCATCTGTATACACCAACTCATATACAGTGAGTAAAAAAAGTTTTGGCACACCTAATATTTTTTAGAAAATTTGCGTTAAATTACTTATTAATAACATATTTTCCAAATAAAAAGTCTAGTTAGCCCTATTACTTCATTCGCAACAAAATCCACTATACATAATTTTATGTTGCTACATACTTTTACTTTCAAATTTTAAAAATATGACAAAAACATCCAAGTAAATATTTTTGCATGCATCCAACCGAGTTTGCATCATTTCGTAACGAATGCACATTTGTGACTCAGTACTCTATTTGTCGGCGATAGGTTTTTCGTGAGAAGTGCTGGAAATAAGTTGAATAAAATAAGCACTGGCACAGAAATTCCGCTGTAAGTGCGTAAAATAATAATAAACCTTTACGTACTGAACAAATCGTATCGCGAAATTGGAGATATAGTACAGAGGTCGTATTCGACTGTACGGAACATAATAAATATTTACTTAAACACCGGATAACTAAAGCGGGAGAACAGTAGCTCGTTTCTGTATTTCGTACCGTTCGCAGTTACCGATTTGACGTCATTCTCACCTTCACTGTTTCTGTTAGAAATATTGCCGATTCGTATTCCACTCACTCGTTCCAAATCGGCAATATGACATTGTTTTGATTCTACTTCAATAGGAACCGCTTAAAAAGTGTTTCTGTAAGCAAATCGACTCAACTTGAAATCGGTAACTTTCTCACTGATCTTAAGCCAAGTGAGAACTCTGCCGATTGCTATAGTGTTGTTGCAATTATGAGAAAGCAAGTAACCAAATATAACTTTTTAAACCAAATACAATTTTATTGGTGTTATTTTAGACAAATAAATATTTCATTAAAAAATATGTTTTAATTGTTTTATCGCGGTTTAATTGTGTTCGAAAATAGGTAGCAAAACATAAACATTTAAGATGGCAGTGTGTTGAAATTTACGATAATTTATGAACCGGTTTCAACGAAATCGGTATGGTAATGCAAAATATTAGAGTGCAAATGTTTGTTTACTTGCAATGAACATCACCAACTGTCAGCTTATTTAATTGCTCGTTCTTTATTTGTTTGCATATTTTTAACAAAATGAGTGAGAAGGTTAGTAATAGTTATATTGTTTGATCTGGACGACCCAAAAAATTTACACAACGCCGGGAACGAGCTATAGTGGCCGCAGTAACTCAAAATTCAGGATTATCAGCTTTAAAATTATGCCAAACCATTCGTAACACTTTACACAGAGCTGGAGATTATGGATGAGTTCATCGACGAAAACCATTTATTTCGACTATTAACAAGAAAAAGAGGCTGGAGTTTGCCAAACTCCATATTAATAAGCCGGAAACGTTCTGGAATAGTGTCATATTTAGCTAGGAGTCTTAATATAACCTGTTTGATTCGGATGGAGCAAAATAATTTGGCGAAACCCAAGAAAGAGTTCCAAGAGAACAATGTAATCAAATCTGTAAAACATGTCGGCAATAATGTCAAAGTTTGGGAGCGTATAGCGGCATCTGGAGTGGGTAACTTGTTGAGAAAATGGATAATAACTTGTACATGAACATTTTAAAGGAGAATTTGGCTCCAAGTGTTCAGAAGTTGGGCTTAGATAGGAAAACATTTTAGTTTCAACAGGGTACGATCCCAAACATTCTTCGTTTTTGGTCTAGAAATGTCTTATTTACCACTGTAAGCAGCTTAAAACACCACCACAATCACAGGATATGAATCCAACTGAACATATTTGGTTTTTGTTGCCAAAAGAATTAGAAAACATAACACAACATCGAAGAATTCCTTAAGGACGCCATTCGCACGGAATGGGAAAATATTACACAAGAGGAGACATCAAATTAAGTAGGAAGTATGCGAAGGCGCCTGGAGTTGTTATAGAAGCCAACGGAGGCTTAACAAAATACTAGGTGTACGAATTATACTCAAAAATAATTTTTAAAACATAAGTGCCTAAATTTCCTTTATGAAAATATAATGGATTTTTTTGAATTACCTTTGCATTATAACTAACATAAGTACAAATTTAGAATTTATATTTAATAAAAGTGTAATGAATTGTTTCTTTTTAAATTTGGTGTCTTTATTTTGAATATTTTTTCAATACTAAACACCTTATAAAAAAAATTTTAAATTTACAATTGGTCTATGCCAAAACTTTTTTTTCACTCACTGTAGGTCTTGCCGTCAAGTTTGTCAATTTTTATTACTTTTCATATGAGTTCATTTCTTTTTTCACAGAAATTTCTCGGGTTTTAAATTTAAATACTGCTGTATACTCAAGCTTTTGCAACGAAGTTGGAAGTTGCAGCATAAGTTGAAGACGTAGTACATAATTATTACGAATCTTAGACAAATAATCAATACTATCTTAATAATTGAAGTTATGGTCAAATTGCCTTTTTCTCGTCATGCGATTGATTTGCATAGGTTTAGAAAGCAAAAAATTTTGGCATTATTAATTTTTCGTTTGAAAATACAAATTCGGAAAGTAAGTAACATCATTGTTTGAGGAAGTACTGAATATTTTGTAATTATTTTGTAATTACATTGAAAGTAGGAAAGGGGTTATATCGGTATATATCTCACAGATTGACAACAAATACAATATCGGATATTCTAGTGAAGGACAGTTACATCTTCGGATGTGTTGAGAAGCAGCTTAGTTCCCAAATACATCCAAAATATTTTGGGAATCGTTGATAAACATGTCACTATTCATTTAAACAGGGGTACATATACAATTATTTTTCAAGGAACTCAATTGTATATTTATTCAATATTTGCGTAGTTCAGATATGCCACCAATAAATTATTCCATTCTTGACAGCTTTGGCATAGTTAAAAACATAATTAAGAACATTTATCTTAATTTGTTCTTGATATTCGTCAGGAAGATTGGTGATCTTGCAACATTGAACATCCAACATTTGAAGTAACGGTTATTAATAAATAAATTGGATTCCTCCGAAGATTGTTTATACAACTTTGATTCATACAACTTAAAACAATTTTTTTTTTATTAATTTTTAATTATTATTAACGATCATACTTTCTGGGCTGAAAAACTCTAGTTGGTTCACAAGAGGCCACGATGTTTCGGGAACATCACCCTCGATCTTTTATACTCTTCCATTTGGTGTGACAAGCACTTTCTAACAAAAAGGTCCAAAGTCTTACGTTTCCACCTTATGGTTACAAATGTACCGTAAATACATTCCACTCATTTTCATAGAAGAGCTTATTTCTGCCCAAGCATTTGCCCGTTTTATTTTTGTTGGTCGCATCGTTTTTAACATATAAACATTTATTTTTTCTTACTTCAGTAATTAATTTTTCGTCTTCCTTTTTTCTAATTTTTGTCCTTATTATTTTGCTTTATTCTGTTGCATCAAATAACGAAAAGAAAACAAACAAAGCCAAATCGAGCGCAAAACTGTTAAAAAAAATTGCAACAACGCCGCGCCAAAACTTTTGGCCTTCCATTTTCCTAATTTGCATTTCTTTCTTCTTTTTCTTTATTATTTTGTCTACTCTACAGCTGTTCGAAGAGTGCTGCCAAGTTAAACACTTTGTTAACGCTTTTTGTTATGTTTGCGCTTATAACACTTTAAGGCGCACATGACAAACCCAACCATTCTGCGATCCGTCTCTGGATGCAGAATGGGAGGGAAAATAATGGATTTTGGGCTATTTTTAACGTATGTATAGACTTTGAGGATATTTCAGGGATTTTGGGTTACTTTCGGTAATTTTGGGTATTTTGAGCATTTCCACACAATCTACATTTTAAATTAGCTATCTGGCAACTCCAACCACGGAATTCTAATTTCGATTCCTAAACTTGAATAATCGAATTTGTACCATCTCCAGCAAAAGAGTGTAGTTTTAATAAATTGAAATAATTTAACGTTAAATAAAAAGGAAAAAGTGTTTGGGGAAAAAAATAAATAAAAAATATAGAAGAAAACGTGGTAAAATCATAGGAACGTGTTAAAGTGTAGTGAGATAAAAGAAAAATTGAAAAAAAATAGTGGCTGTTTAATAGAGAGGGCAAACCAAATCTATAAATTTGCAAACCCAAACAGTTTCCCATATTAAGTTAGAAACAAATTTGGGGAAATTAATAAAATAATGAAAAAAATAAACTACAAAAAAAGAATGCTTAATCGTGCGTAAAAAAGTTAATGCTGAAATCGGTACTATTCTGTTGTGTGTGTGAATGGGGAAAAAAATATGAAAGCAGGTATCATAAATGATACACTGTGGTGAAAAAGTATGTGGCAAAAAAAAATAAATTAATCTTTAAAGTGATATGGTTTTTTCTTTATTTAATTTTAAAAGAAATCGAAGATCTCCAATATAAAAAAAATAGAGAAAAAAACAAACAAACAAGAAAAAAAATGGTTGACTATTCCAAACTGTTAATCTGGAATTTTGTGTGTTTTGGTTTCATATGTATGAATGAAAGGAAAAGCGTATTGACAGAGAAAAAAAAATATGAATGTCGGTTAGACTATAGGTTAGAGAAAATAATGGTACAGGTTGAAAAAAGAGAACCTACCAAAATACCAACAATCCTCTGTTCAAAGAAAAGAAAAAAGGAAATAAACTAGGCCATTGTGAACGACGATTTGGTTAATGCATTTACAAATCGAAACGAATTAATTATCAATATTACTTTGAAAATTGAAATGGTACTTTTTGTAAAACCAAATAGAAAGAAAATTTGTTCAAAAAAAAAAAAATAAAAACAAAATGAATTTTAGTCTATAGACTAAAAAAATATATTGTTTTTGTGTGCAATTGATCGGCGGATTTCGGTGACAAAGCAAACATTGCCAAAACGTAAAGTTTTAAACATTTTCGTTTGGAATACTGATTTTGGTGTATTTTAATTTATTCTAAAATCAAATTGTTTTTGGTTTAGTGATTAAGTCAGAAAAATATTATTAAAATTTAAACTTTCTGAATCGAAACTGACCAAAAAGAAACTAAATTTAACAACTTTATATGTTTAACTCTCGAAATCTAAAAATTAATTCAAAATTTTAATAAATAATAAACTTTGCCAGTCTACTTAAACTTGTATTTTTTTTCTTTTCAGATAATTGATGCGACGCCTTGTACTAAGGTCCGGATTGAACTGAAGCGCAGTACTTTGGCCAACACCAACCCCCACGGCTACAAGGAAAATTACAACTATCTAAGGTATGAAGTAAAAATATTCCATATACTCCCAAAATGATTCCTTACTAAACAAATTTATTTTACAGGCTACCCTTGTTCCGCAAGAAGAAGGTAAGAATTCTTATTGGTATGGTAGTGCTACTTGATTTAAAAAAAAAACGGAAAATATTCTTTTCCTAAAATTCATTGGAAGATATATTTTAAGTGATCTACGAAAGCTTGGTGGGTGAAAAATATAAAATCCATTGATTTTCGGCCCACTCAAAGCTAACTAACCTGATTTATCCTAAATTTTTTTTTTTTTTTTTTTAAGGAGTAGTTCAAACAAAATAAACTTTATACTAATAAACTAAAGTCCTTTAATTCATATTTGGTGGCTTGAAAAACTAAAATTTAACTACTTTTACCCTTATCTCTATGCTCCCAATCTTCTTATTTCAAGTATATTAATTCTTTGTTTTAACGCAAATATGCATTCAAAATGACAATTTTTCATAAAAAGAAAATAATTTCGTTTTGTTGTTGTTAAAATGCGTGAGCAATCAACAAAAAAAAATCAACATTGAATAAAAAGTTTTTTCCTTCAATTTCTAATGTTATTAGGTTCAAAAGAAAAATAAAATTGTGCCCTTTGTGGACGAAAGAACACACAGACGAAAGAATTAGAAGCCTTTTGACAAAGCAAGCTAGTCTTAGGAAAATGCCCCAAACTAATTTCAACAACATCGGCAATATGCAAAGTCTTTCGGAATCCAGTGCTGTTGGTTGTTTTGTATATTTTAAAATTATTTATTATTCTTATTTTTGCTGCCTCACTCTAATCTTTCAACTAACGAAAATTGAAATTGCTTCTTACTTTATTAATTAATTACTTTTTGAACACTTGGTTTTAATGGGAAAAATTTGCCTCAAAAAAAAATCAGAGCAAAGTGTTGCAAAATTACTTTATACTGACGACAACACATATGCATTGAATTCCCAAATTCAGAGCATGGGCTACATTCTCCTCTCCCATTGACGATAAATGCCAGAGAAGCCAGGCTGGATACAACTGTTAGGCCTTTATGTATCAAATGTATTGGTCCACCTTAATCCTTTGACTTTTGACTCGTAATGGTGTAACCCGGATTCAAAATTTCGACCCTGCCCTGGTGACTAACACAGCCCAGTTCTTAATGTCATAGTTACCCAGGACGCTACAAAGGCTGTGCACCAATGGGTAGTGTCGGTTCTAAATGGACCCACTTTGAAAACGCTACCATTCTTACAGGTCAAACTCGGGGAACTCATTGTTGTACTCTAGCTTCGGTCTACTTTGGAAACCCAATTGGGATGTGTAAAGCTTCCATCTGTTTTATTGCATATATATGCTGCCGTATAAACAAACAATACGAAATTCACCTACTTGCTATAACAGGCTCTGCCGCTTGGAGCATTACCCATCTTAGCATGTGTTCAGAAGTTCAAAAAAAACTTCGATGAATAAATTAAGACAAAGTCAAATGCTAAAGTAAGCTACACTTAAGGTTTCAAATCTTTTCCGTGGAAAACTCCTAATATTTTGCCCTGCAAATCTTCTACTTCGTAAAGACTATTAATCGCCCGCTTATTACCATCGTGGATGTTTTTTGGGCCACTAACCTTTCAGCAGCTTTACTCTTTTTTGATGTATTTAGTGCGTCCCAACTAACAGTACACATTGTACATTCACAAACAATTCTGCTTTGGTAAGCAAAAACGAGTACTTTTTATCGAGGTAAAAACTTTTTCCCCTGGGTTGATTTCGTCCATTTACAATCCCAAATAGCTTGTTACCATAAGCCTGCATCATGCAAAATTTCTGAATACTAGGTTGATACGTTTGAAAGATATCATGCCTTCAACATACACGCGGACGGACATGGCTAGATCGTGTTAGAAGTTTACGTAAAGCAAGATTATAATGACTTTATGGGGTCTCCGATCAATATTTCTTGGTGCTGCAAACGGAATGATAAATTTAATATTCAATTTCGTGAAGGGTATTAAAAATCCAAACATCAAAAGTCGGACATGGAAGACTATATAATACCATGCTCTACTGTATGTGCAGATGAGCCACCTGAAACTAGGTTTTTGGGCTACTTGAAATTATAAACCGGGTTCTTAATATAACAAGATTTAATAAATTTTTTCATATGGATTCGTTGTACTTGCTTGAATGGGCCGTATTTTAGGCCACCTCAAATCAAAGTTACTTACTTGATACATTTTACAAATGTTCCGATTTGTTGATATTTTTACCCTAAAGCACAGTATTGTGCAGGCTATTCTGTGCCAAATTTCCTAAAGATTGGATGTAATAAGTGTGTTTTAGAGTTGTGCGGCGAAAGTGTTTGGAGTTTGCCTTCTCAGCATATGTGCAATACACACATAGATGCTCTTACACACTACTACGAGTATCCATAATACCTAGCGTAAGCGCCGGGTTATAACCAAATAAATTATACTTATTTTTTTTGGGGACAACCCTTAGCACCAGGAATAAAAATACGCGTATCTTTTAAAAGCAATTCACACATTTCGAGTTGTGGAAAGTAGCAAAATTTTCAAAAAGTGACAAAAAGGAGATTTATGAAATAGGTACAGTAAAAGTCGCATCGCTTCAAAAAAGGGTCAAATTGCTACTTTAGTCGCACAACGGCAACGCTGACCCAAGGATTTGGTTAAAGCATCCTCTGATACATTTAACCAATCCACCGATGGTAGTCCCTGTAGGATACGAGGGTCGTGGTGCGAGGGTCGAGGTGCCGAGTTCCTCACAAGTATTGAATGGCAGGGTCACCATGTATCATCTAATGCTATTCCGTCGGGTCATATATTCATAATTTTCCTCGCAAAACTTGTTATCTTCTGATCTCAAAATCCTTTTTGGGTCTCCTCCACCTCCCAAAAACGTGTTAGTATGTTTTCAAGGGTAATTGTGTCGCAGAGTGAAATCTGAGTCTCCTGTTTCCTTTCCTGACAAAGTGGTCCTCCAATAACCCAGCCGAAAGCCGTTTTTTGTGCGGGGAGATTTTCGATTGTTTCCATGGGAACTGTCATTGCGTAGATCAGATGTCCAACAACCATACCAACAAGGGATCAGCCAGCTCGATTTCGGCAGCACCCCTAATTTGACTGGGGTCAAGATTCCGAGGTGGGAGATACAAAGGGATGACCGTCAAGACCGGAGCCCACATTTTTAAGCTCAAAAGGAGGATCCACACTTGAGCATATTATGAAATGGCAAGCCTTGGTAGATCTTTCCGCCAGAGTTTGACTTAGCACTGTTACATGCACTAAGTATCGCTTGTGGGGAGTCTCGGACGATTCTTAATTTTTTTCCTGATAAAAGTATACTGTGATCTAGGATCAGTGATAGGTCGAGCATAGTATCTCTGCCCTCATGCCTTTATTTGCACGATGACTTAAATAACACGATAAACGTTAACGTTGTTGACTTGAAGGGTTTACTTGCAGGGTCAAAGTAGTGATTGGTGAAGATTCTAGGTTCGATGCCATTCAATACTTGCCGAGTTCCTCACAAGTATTGAATGGCAGGGTCACCATGTATCATCTAATGCTATTCCGTCGGGTCATATATTCATAATTTTCCTCGCAAAACTTGTTATCTTCTGATTTCAAAATCCTTTTTGGGTCTCCTCCACCTCCCAAAAACGTGTTAGTATGTTTTCAAGGGTAATTGTGTCGCAGAGTGAAATCTGAGTCTCCTGTTTCCTTTCCTGACAAAGTGGTCCTCCAATAACCCAGCCGAAAGCCGTTTTTTGTGCGGGGAGAGATTCGATTGTTTCCATGGGAACTGTCATTGCGTAGATCAGATGTCCAACAACCATACCAACAAGGGATCAGCCAGCTCGATTTCGGCAGCACCCCTAATTTGACTGGGGTCAAGATTCCGAGGTGGGAGATACAAAGGGATGACCGTCAAGACCGGAGCCCACATTTTTAAGCTCAAAAGGAGGATCCACACTTGAGCATATTATGAAATGGCAAGCCTTGGTAGATCTTTCCGCCAGAGTTTGACTTAGCACTGTTACATGCACTAAGTATCGCTTGTGGGGAGTCTCGGACGATTCTTAATTTTTTTCCTGATGAAAGTATACTGTGATCTAGGATCAGTGATAGGGCGAGCATAGTATCTCTGCCCTCATGCCTTTATTTGCACGATGACTTAAATAACACGATAAACGTCAACGTTGTTGACTTGAAGGGTTGACTTGCAGGGTCAAAGTAGTGATTGGTGAAGATTCTAGGTTCGATGCCATTCAATACTTGCCGAGTTCCTCACAAGTATTGAATGGCAGGGTCACCATGTATCATCTAATGCTATTCCGTCGGGTCATATATTCATAATTTTCCTCGCAAAACTTGTTATCTTCTGATCTCAAAATCCTTTTTGGGTCTCCTCCACCTCCCAAAAACGTGTTAGTATGTTTTCAAGGGTAATTGTGTCGCAGAGTGAAATCTGAGTCTCCTGTTTCCTTTCCTGACAAAGTGGTCCTCCAATAACCCAGCCGAAAGCCGTTTTTTGTGCGGGGAGAGATTCGATTGTTTCCATGGGAACTGTCATTGCGTAGATCAGATGTCCAACAACCATACCAACAAGGGATCAGCCAGCTCGATTTCGGCAGCACCCCTAATTTGACTGGGGTCAAGATTCCGAGGTGGGAGATACAAAGGGATGACCGTCAAGACCGGAGCCCACATTTTTAAGCTCAAAAGGAGGATCCACACTTGAGCATATTATGAAATGGCAAGCCTTGGTAGATCTTTCCGCCAGAGTTTGACTTAGCACTGTTACATGCACTAAGTATCGCTTGTGGGGAGTCTCGGACGATTCTTAATTTTTTTCCTGATGAAAGTATACTGTGATCTAGGATCAGTGATAGGGCGAGCATAGTATCTCTGCCCTCATGCCTTTATTTGCACGATGACTTAAATAACACGATAAACGTTAACGTTGTTGACTTGAAGGGTTGACTTGCAGGGTCAAAGTAGTGATTGGTGAAGATTCTAGGTTCGATGTGGTCATTGGAGTGAAACGACTTGGTGCATTTCTTAATAAAAGCAGATGCAGGCTCATGATTCACCTTCTGAATGAGCGGCTTAGTACAGGGTGGCTGATAAATGTTGTTACATTAAGAAACTTAAGAAACTTTTTTCTGTTGACTGCCCAAATGTTGGTCCATCTGTTTGGAGGATTGCCGCCAAACAGAAATGGCTAGTTGCGCCATTGTCAATAGACCAGCTATTTTTATTCATACCACTATTAATATAACTGTCGTTAAATGCCAATAGCTGTGTACTACAGCAAGAATTAACTCTACCCTCTTCGGTAGTTTACACTTTGCTGCGAAATGCCCCTATTGACTACTATAATAACACTTTTTGTTGTTCTCATCGCTGTTACTCCCCACACGGGTTACTCTCCACAAATAAGCGTGTACCAACATCTTCATCTGTATACACCAACTCATATACAGTGAGTAAAAAAAGTTTTGGCACACCTAATATTTTTTAGAAAATTTGCGTTAAATTACTTATTAATAACATATTTTCCAAATAAAAAGTCTAGTTAGCCCTATTACTTCATTCGCAACAAAATCCACTATACATAATTTTATGTTGCTACATACTTTTACTTTCAAATTTTAAAAATATGACAAAAACATCCAAGTAAATATTTTTGCATGCATCCAACCGAGTTTGCATCATTTCGTAACGAATGCACATTTGTGACTCAGTACTCTATTTGTCGGCGATAGGTTTTTCGTGAGAAGTGCTGGAAATAAGTTGAATAAAATAAGCACTGGCACAGAAATTCCGCTGTAAGTGCGTAAAATAATAATAAACCTTTACGTACTGAACAAATCGTATCGCGAAATTGGAGATATAGTACAGAGGTCGTATTCGACTGTACGGAACATAATAAATATTTACTTAAACACCGGATAACTAAAGCGGGAGAACAGTAGCTCGTTTCTGTATTTCGTACCGTTCGCAGTTACCGATTTGACGTCATTCTCACCTTCACTGTTTCTGTTAGAAATATTGCCGATTCGTATTCCACTCACTCGTTCCAAATCGGCAATATGACATTGTTTTGATTCTACTTCAATAGGAACCGCTTAACAAGTGTTTCTGTAAGCAAATCGACTCAACTTGAAATCGGTAACTTTCTCACTGATCTTAAGCCAAGTGAGAACTCTGCCGATTGCTATAGTGTTGTTGCAATTATGAGAAAGCAAGTAACCAAATATAACTTTTTAAACCAAATACAATTTTATTGGTGTTATTTTAGACAAATAAATATTTCATTAAAAAATATGTTTTAATTGTTTTATCGCGGTTTAATTGTGTTCGAAAATAGGTAGCAAAACATAAACATTTAAGATGGCAGTGTGTTGAAATTTACGATAATTTATGAACCGGTTTCAACGAAATCGGTATGGTAATGCAAAATATTAGAGTGCAAATGTTTGTTTACTTGCAATGAACATCACCAACTGTCAGCTTATTTAATTGCTCGTTCTTTATTTGTTTGCATATTTTTAACAAAATGAGTGAGAAGGTTAGTAATAGTTATATTGTTTGATCTGGACGACCCAAAAAATTTACACAACGCCGGGAACGAGCTATAGTGGCCGCAGTAACTCAAAATTCAGGATTATCAGCTTTAAAATTATGCCAAACCATTCGTAACACTTTACACAGAGCTGGAGATTATGGATGAGTTCATCGACGAAAACCATTTATTTCGACTATTAACAAGAAAAAGAGGCTGGAGTTTGCCAAACTCCATATTAATAAGCCGGAAACGTTCTGGAATAGTGTCATATTTAGCTAGGAGTCTTAATATAACCTGTTTGATTCGGATGGAGCAAAATAATTTGGCGAAACCCAAGAAAGAGTTCCAAGAGAACAATGTAATCAAATCTGTAAAACATGTCGGCAATAATGTCAAAGTTTGGGAGCGTATAGCGGCATCTGGAGTGGGTAACTTGTTGAGAAAATGGATAATAACTTGTACATGAACATTTTAAAGGAGAATTTGGCTCCAAGTGTTCAGAAGTTGGGCTTAGATAGGAAAACATTTTAGTTTCAACAGGGTACGATCCCAAACATTCTTCGTTTTTGGTCTAGAAATGTCTTATTTACCACTGTAAGCAGCTTAAAACACCACCACAATCACAGGATATGAATCCAACTGAACATATTTGGTTTTTGTTGCCAAAAGAATTAGAAAACATAACACAACATCGAAGAATTCCTTAAGGACGCCATTCGCACGGAATGGGAAAATATTACACAAGAGGAGACATCAAATTAAGTAGGAAGTATGCGAAGGCGCCTGGAGTTGTTATAGAAGCCAACGGAGGCTTAACAAAATACTAGGTGTACGAATTATACTCAAAAATAATTTTTAAAACATAAGTGCCTAAATTTCCTTTATGAAAATATAATGGATTTTTTTGAATTACCTTTGCATTATAACTAACATAAGTACAAATTTAGAATTTATATTTAATAAAAGTGTAATGAATTGTTTCTTTTTAAATTTGGTGTCTTTATTTTGAATATTTTTTCAATACTAAACACCTTATAAAAAAAATTTTAAATTTACAATTGGTCTATGCCAAAACTTTTTTTTCACTCACTGTAGGTCTTGCCGTCAAGTTTGTCAATTTTTATTACTTTTCATATGAGTTCATTTCTTTTTTCACAGAAATTTCTCGGGTTTTAAATTTAAATACTGCTGTATACTCAAGCTCTTGCAACGAAGTTGGAAGTTGCAGCATAAGTTGAAGACGTAGTACATAATTATTACGAATCTTAGACAAATAATCAATACTATCTTAATAATTGAAGTTATGGTCAAATTGCCTTTTTCTCGTCATGCGATTGATTTGCATAGGTTTAGAAAGCAAAAAATTTTGGCATTATTAATTTTTCGTTTGAAAATACAAATTCGGAAAGTAAGTAACATCATTTTTTGAGGAAGTACTGAATATTTTGTAATTACTTTGAAATCTCAACTATTTTCCATTAAAGCCACCATTGAAAGTAGGGAAGGGGTTATATCGGTATATATCTCACAGATTGACAACAAATACAATATCGGATATTCTAGTGAAGGACAGTTACATCTTCGGATGTGTTGAGAAGCAGCTTAGTTCCCAAATACATCCAAAATATTTTGGGAATCGTTGATAAACATGTCACTATTCATTTAAACAGGGGTACATATACAATTATTTTTCAAGGAACTCAAATGTATATTTATTCAATATTTGCGTAGTTCAGATATGCCACCAATAAATTATTCCATTCTTGACAGCTTTGGCATAGTTAAAAACATAATTAAGAACATTTATCTTAATTTGTTCTTGATATTCGTCAGGAAGATTGGTGATCTTGCAACATTGAACATCCAACATTTGAAGTAACGGTTATTAATAAATAAATTGGATTCCTCCGAAGATTGTTTATACAACTTTGATTCATACAACTTAAAACAAAATTTTTTTTATTAATTTTTAATTATTATTAACGATCATACTTTCTGGGCTGAAAAACTCTAGTTGGTTCACAAGAGGCCACGATGTTTCGGGAACATCACCCTCGATCTTTTATACTCTTCCATTTGGTGTGACAAGCACTTTCTAACAAAAAGGTCCAAAGTCTTACGTTTCCACCTTATGGTTACAAATGTACCGTAAATACATTCCACTCATTTTCATAGAAGAGCTTATTTCTGCCCAAGCATTTGCCCGTTTTATTTTTGTTGATCGCATCGTTTTTAACATATAAACATTTATTTTTTCTTACTTCAGTAATTAATTTTTAGTCTTCCTTTTTTCTAATTTTTGTCCTTATTATTTTGCTTTATTCTGTTGCATCAAATAACGAAAAGAAAACAAACAAAGCCAAATCGAGCGCAAAACTGTTAAAAAAAATTGCAACAACGCCGCGCCACCGCTTTCTACGGTAGTGCCAAATGCAAATATTTGTAAAATTTTAAAAAATTTGTTCAGAATATAGCTTATTTATTGAATTGACAATAAAGTCACCCATGTCGCGTACATTGGTCTACCACGAAAAGCCTAAGGCTGCTGGCAGAGTGCGCGCCCAAAGCCGAGCTGATTAAAATTCTTAAAACTGTGCCCATACAAATTAGCTGAAAGCTGATTGATTGGAAGAAAACTGTTAAAGCGTTTTTTCGTGCTGCTGGTGCTAATATTTGGTTGTATGCATAAATATTTTAGTTGTTTGTAATTTGTAAACGGTTCTTGACGTTTTGATACTGTTGAAATAATTCTCTCTGTTTTGTTTGACAAGTTTTTCGAATATAATTTAAATTTGATCAATCATATTCATAATTAAGTGATTATTCACAGTTCAGCTTAATCAGAAATTTCCATTATTAGATTAATTAATTAATCACATTAACCAAATTATGACTAACAAATATCAACTACATAATAACATTCATAAATAAAAAAATAAAAAATACTCATAACACACAGCAAAAACAGTGCAGAATCAGCGCCGATTTTTGCATTCACTCTTCCATCCCCAAATTTCATATAAGAATGAAATAAGTTCGGCTCCGCTTTGAGCGCGCACTCTGCCATCAGCCTAAGGAAGACTTTGGATATTGCTGTTTAGTGTATTGCGATCTTACTGTTTATGTAGTTTTTCCTCTACATCTGTAAAGACATTAGCCAATGTTTTTTTTTTTTTAAATAACCAACACTCAGGGGATGCCCCCTATATATGCGGTGCATTGCGTTGGCGAGTGGAAAGTAAAGGATCGGAGGGTGGAAAGAGGAAATAATATTTATTGACACTTGTCTTGAACTTCTGGATGTCGCAATTAGTGGGAAACACATTTGCCGGAAGTCGATTTCACATACGGACTGTACGAGCGAAAAACGAATTTGATCTGTAGTGTATAGTGCGGTCAACTGGCCAATCGATAACAAACGGGTGTGAAATCCTAAAAAGTCGCGTATCCCTGCCGAAAATCCTCACGTCAGGAATAAGGCGACGAATGTCTGATGAACACACACCATGAAAGTAACGATAGAACAGCGTCACGCAACCCACATTCCGACGATGATCAAGGGAAACAATAGAGTTGGATACCCTACTGTCACCTATCAGCACCATCGCTCTCCTTTGAACACGGTCAAGTAGCTCCAAGGATGATTTTGGAGCAACTGCCCATATATGGGAGTTGTATTCCATCTTCGGCCTGATGTAAGTTGTATAGATATTGAAAAGATCAGAAGGAGTGAAATATTTCTTTCGGCCTGATGTAAGTTGTATAGATATTGAAAAGATCAGAAGGAGTGAAATATTTCTTGCACCGCTTTAAGAAGCCTATGCACTTGAGTGCTTCTTTCGACACTTCGAATACATATTTCGCCCAACGAGCGTCACATTGTATTTTCATGCCCAGAACATCAAGAGCTTCTGATTGTTCAATATCCGTACCATCGATAGAAATTGACGATATTGTTGGGTCAGCGAATCGCTTGTGAGACAACAAGCTGCACTGTGTCTTACGCTCATAAAAATTTACTCTTTTCACTCGACCCCATTCGGAAATGGCCAGTAAATCCCGGCCAAGTGTCTCATCCATAATTCGCCTTTTGTCTTCAATATCTTGAAGACTCGTTATAAATAAAACGAGCGAAAGTATCACCGACGCCAAAAGCCATCAGCTTTGACAAGAGTGCACCGTGCCAGACTCTGTCAAAGGCCTTTGAGATATCCAGAGCCACAACCTTACCCTCACCAAACTGGTGTATAGACCGACTCCAGCGCTCCGTCAAGAAAGCCATCAGGTCTCCCGTAGAGCGATTTCTACGGAAGCCATACTGTCGATCACTAAGCAAGCAGTTGGACTCTAGATACCTCACAAGATGGTGGTTAACCATGCTCTCCATTACTTTAGAGAGCGCGGAGCAAATCGCGATTGGCCGATAATTTGAAGGATTATTGGCTTCACCCTTTTTAGGGATTGGTTGGACGTTCGCAACCTTCCAACACGCTGGGAAGACTCCCGCACGATAAGCAAGGTTGAAGAGGTTGCGTAATGGACGTACTAGCGTCGAGGAGCACTTACACAGGACAAGTGCCGAAATAGCATCCGGGCACGGGGACTTACTTACGTCGAGATTCGCAAGAACCCTTTTAACCCCACGTGTTCAAAAAAATATCTGAGGCATGGAACTAGATACGTTTTCGATCACGGGGAGTGGTTGATTGCTTTCCGGCAAGGAAGAATTTCCTGCGAACATTTCAGCCAATAGGTTAGCTTTATCAACCGGGTCAGTGAATGCCTGATCGTCTTTAACAAGAGTTGGGATAGATGATGAACTATCCTTTACTCTTCTTACAAACGACCAAAAGCGCTTACTTCCCCTGGGGGAAGCAAGATCCTTTGTTCGTAGACGTTGTTCGTGTAGAAATTTTTCACGCCTAAGCACTCTGGCACACGAAGTTCTTGCTTGTTCCGCAGCAGTTCAGTATTGGCGTTTTTGTTCAGGCGCCAATATCTGAACGCCTCCTCTTTAGATCTGACAGCTTCCAACCGTTTTTGGCTGGTTTAGCCGACATAACTTTATTTGGAATAAATGTCTTCATTCCAAATAAAATTATATTTTGGATCATTTCAGCAGCAGCATTTACGTCGTTGTCGAGAAAGCACAGTTTCCAATTAAAATGCTGAAAAAAGTGGTTGAGCTCAGCCCAACGTGCCTTTTCGTAGAAAAAAACTGTTCGCTTTGGGCTGGTATCGAAGTGACACGAAGGGCGGAATACGAAAAGGATGCTGAAACAATGCAGTGATCAGAATTACCAAGAGGTGGAAGGACATTAACTTCGTACTTTTCAGGGTGTGAAGTTAAGTAAAGGTCAAGAATATTGTGATGGTGCCCGGCGTATTGGCCCTCCGGAGTTGTTTGGGTCGAATGCGAAAGCCAGGCGGAATTGTGGACATTGAAATCACCAGCAACGACGATTTCACTGTCCGGATAACTCTCCAGAACTTTCGTTATAGAATCGGAAAAGGCGTCGAAGCCGTTAAGGGAAGCCTTCCTTTCCGAGTTTGGGCTTCTGTATATAAACCCGAAATGATGTACGTGTGTTCCAATCCTGAACTTAACCCCAAAGGGAGTTAAATTCTGGATCTTGTGAGCATAAGTGTTGCTGGCTCTGAAACACTATATCGTTACGTACATATACCACAAGTCCTCTGTGAGAAATAAAAAGAGGTAGGGTGTGATACCCAGGGACGTAAAAATCCTGTGGATCAGAATCCTCACGCACCTGGGTCTCACAAAGAGCTAGAACATCAGGCCCATGGTAATGAATGTGGGAGAACACAGCGAAAAAATTCGTACGCAGGCCACGTATGTTGGCGAAATGTATGTTAAATTTCTTTACCATTACGCCAACCAGAGAAAAAAAACAAATGTCAGTATGTAAGCTCAGTAAACAATCTCACCACTTTGCCGCTACTGGTCCCTCCAATGCTTAGTGTTATGCCTTAAACATTGGAGGAGCAACGACAAAAAAAGCAAGAGACACTTACACAGATTGGAAAAGATATGGAGTGGTGGAGGGGGGAGTTCAATGCACCACGGAAAGAGATAAACAAATTCTCTTAGTGCGTTATCGTTGGATTTTGTGTTATTATTTTTTTTTTATGCAGCACGGAAAGAGATAAACAACTTCTCTTAGTGCGTTATCGTTGGTTTTGTGTTATTTTTTTCTGTTCTTTTTCTCATTTTTTTCCTTCTTATTGTTGTTGTTGTGTTAGGTTTATAGCACATATGTATGTTTGGTTCTTGTTAGAATTTTGTTTTATGAGTTCTATTTTTTTTCGGGTTTTGTTTGTTTGATGTTATTTTTGGTAAAGTAGATTAGTCATCTGTTTGAAGTTCTCCTTCGAATGTCAGAAAGGCATGTGTTCAAATAAACTCATTTTTTATTCTTCTTAAAAAATACAGTTTATTTTAAGTAGAGACAAAAGAGAAAAATAAAAATTAAAACTAGCTTAAAAATTTCTTAACCAACGCACTTGTATATGCCACTCATTCACAATTTTGATGTTCTGTGCGTGTTTATACTGTTTATTCACCATTTTGAAAGGTTTCCATGGGATTGAGCATAACGGATTCATATGTGGGATAAACTTTCGCAAATGTGTCTTTAACGACTTTACGCCCGCACCCCCAAAACCTGCCCATATGCGGTGCTCCTGGAGGTATAAAGCTCCACTCGAGACTTTGAGCAATATTCTGGTATTGGTCTCCCTTTTAATACTCCTACATAAAAGAAATTCTATTTTTGCGTATAATTTCGGTCGTTCCTACGAAGTTTGTACCATAGTCCAAATGTATTCGGGACGGACAACCCCGGTGAATGACAGCGTCGAATAGTTTCTAGAAAGACAGACTTCGTAGCGAAACATACAAAGACACACACGTATCCCTTGGCGATGAGACATGTACGCCGGGTTTGAGTCTTACGGGGTATAAAACTGTTTGAGACGAAGGCTTGGAATTATGGCAGCTGATAGGTTGGAGATCTTCATTTGCGGGTCTTCGCTCCTATGGCAAAAGTATGGGTTTGGAAAGGGGAATCTTCAACCCTTATGTAAATCTCTGCGGCATAAGAGCTCTCCGAAGCGTCACATAACCCGTGTGTCTTGACTCGACTTTCTGGGTCAAAACATATCCATCAAGGAACCACAATTGTGTCCATCGGTGGTCAGTTGCCAACAACTTTCTGCCAATTCATTTGCGTTACTTTCTTCGAGATATCATCTCACTGTAGTTTATTTAACCAGACCTGTTGCATGATGGGCTTTCCAATTACAATGGCGGGGTCGAAGAATGTAGCAATAGCTGAAAGCACATATCGTTTTGTGCTAAAACATTTTTTAGATCTGAAGCGCAGTAAAAGTGAATAAGTCGGAAGTGAAATTCCATAGTATACTCAAGGCAGGGTTACTGTTGAAAAAATTAAAAAAGTCGTACAAAAAGGGAATTTTTTTTAAAAGAGTTGGACAAAAAGGATATTTTTTAAAAAAGAAGTCGCAAACTTTTCATTCAAGTTAATTATATTAAAACAATACATTTAAATTTTATAAGAAAAGTAACAAACAACACATTAAAAACTAAGTCAGATCCATGAAATGAGAGGTAAAATACACATTCAAACTAAAAAACAATTCAATTTCCGATCCTCATGTACCCTCCTTATCGTATAGTGGAAAGCGCAAAAAATAGCAACATTGGCTTAAATTGTTGTACCCAGCACATTGTATATTCACAACCAATTCTGCTTTGGTAAGCAAAAACGAGTACTTTTTATCGAGGTAAAAACTTTTTCCCCTGTGTCGATTTCGCCCATTTACAATCCCAAATAGCTTGTTACCATAAGCCTGCATCATGCAAAATTTCTGAATACTAGATTGATACGTTTGAAAGATATCATGCCTTCAACATACACGCGGACGGACATGGCTAGATCGTGTTAGAAGTTTACGTAAATCAAGATTATAATGACTTTATGGGGTCTCCGATCAATATATCTTGGTGCTGCAAACGGAATGACAAATTTAATATTCAATTTCTTGAAGGGTATTAAAAATCCAAACATTAAAAGTCGGACATGGCTGACTATATAATACCATGCTCTACTGTATGTGCAGATGAGCCACCTGAAACTAGGTTTTTGGGCTACTTGAAATTATAAACCGGGTTCTTAATATAACAAGATTTATTAAATTATTATTTTATATGGATTCGTTGGGCTTGGGCAAATCAAAGTTGCTTACTTGATACATATTACAAATGTTCCGATTTGTTGATATTTTTACCCTAAAGCACGCTATTGTGCAGGCTATTCTGTGCCAAATTTCCTAAAGATTGGATATAATAAGTGTGTTTTAGAGTTGTGCGGCGGAAGTGTTTGGACGTTGCCTTCTCAGCCTGTGTGCAATACACACATTGATGCTCTTACACACTACTACGAGAATCCATAAGTAAGCGCCAGGTTATAACCAAATAAATTATACTTATTTTTTTCGGGACAACCCTTAGCCCCAGGAATAATAATACGCGTATCTTTTAAAAGCAATTCACACATTTTGACTTGTGAAAGTAGAAAAAATTTCAAAAAGAGACAAAAAGGGGATTTATTAAAAAGGGACAGTAAAAGTCGCATGGCTTCAAAAAGGGCCAAATTGCCACTTTAGTTGCACAACGGCAACGCTGACCCAAGGATTTGGTTAACGAATCCTCTGATACGTTTAACCAATCCACCGGTAGAAGGACTTCCGATGGTAGTCCCTGTAGGATACGAGGGTTGTTCTAGGTTCATTTCAATGGTTTTTCAATGGCAAAATGTAGCAAAATGTGCTAAGGGTATCTTTTCAATTTCCGAGAAGGAGATTTTCCGTATATGGCCTAGATCAAGATCCAAATTGCGTTGTCATATAGCTCCTTTAACACCGGGTTTTTTTTGAAGTCTTCTTTCCATCCGGTAAAACTGGGCTAATGCAACTTTCCGAGATGTGCCGAGTTCCTCACAAGTATTGAATGGCAGGGTCACCATGTATCATCTAATGCTATTCCGTCGGGTCATATATTTATAATTTTCCTCGCAAAACTTGTTATCTTCTGATCTCAAAATCCTTTTAGTATGTTTTCAAGGGTAATTGTGTTGCAGAGTGAAATCTGAGTCTCCTGTTTCCTTTCCTGACAAAGTGGTCCTCCAATAACCCAGCCGAAAGCAGTTTTTTGTGCGGGGAGAGATTCGATTGTTTCCATGGGAACAGTCATTGCGTAGATCAGATGTCCAACAACCGTACCAACAAGGGATCAGCCAGCTCGATTTCGGCAGCACCCATTATTTGACTGGGGTCAAGATTCCGAGGAGGGATATATAAAGGGATGACCGTCAAGACCGGCGCCCACATTTTTAAGCTCAAAAGTAGGATCCACACTTGAGCATATTATGAAATAGCAAGCCTTGGTAGATCTTTCCGCCAGAGTTTGACTTAGCACTGTTACATGTACTAAGTTTCGCTTGTGGGAAGTTTCGGACGATTCTTAATTTTTTTCGTGATGAAAGTAGACTGTGATTTGCCCGTTTTATTTTTGTTGATCGCATCGTTTTTAACATATAAACATTTATTTTTTCTTACTTCAGTAATTAATTTTTCGTCTTCCTTTTTTCTAATTTTTGTCCTTATTATTTTGCTTTATTCTGTTGCATCAAATAACGAAAAGAAAACAAATAAAGCCAAATCGAGCGCAAAACTGTTAAAAAAAATTGCAACAACGCCGCGCCACCGCTTTCTACGGTAGTGCCAAATGCAAATATTTGTAAAATTTTAAAAAATTTGTTAAGAATATAGCTTATTTATTGAATTGACAATAAAGTCACCCATGTCGCGTACATTGGTCTACCACGAAAAGCCTAAGGCTGCTGGCAGAGTGCGCGCCCAAAGCCGAGCCGAGCTGATTAAAATTCTTAAAACTGTGCCCATACAAATTAGCTGAAAGCTGATTAATTGGAAGAAAACTGTTAAAGCGTTTTTTCGTGCTGCTGGTGCTAATATTTGGTTGTATGCATAAATATTTTAGTTGTTTGTAATTTGTAAACGGTTCTTGACGTTTTGATACTGTTGAAATAATTCTCTCTGTTTTGTTTGACAAGTTTTTCGAATATAATTTAAATTTGATCAATCATATTCATAATTAAGTGATTATTCACAGTTCAGCTTAATCAGAAATTTCCATTATTAGATTAATTAATTAATCACATTAACCAAATTATGACTAACAAATATCAACTACATAATAACATTCATAAATAAAAAAATAAAAAATACTCATAACACACAGCAAAAACAGTGCAGAATCAGCGCCGATTTCTGCATTCACTCTTCCATCCCCAAATTTCATATAAGAATGAAATAAGTTCGGCTCCGCTTTGAGCGCGCACTCTGCCATCAGCCTAAGGAAGACTTTGGATATTGCTGTTTAGTGTATTGCGATCTTACTGTTTATGTAGTTTTTCCTCTACATCTGTAAAGACATTAGCCAATGTTTTTTTTTTTTTTTTAAATAACCAACACTCAGGGGATGCCCCCTATATATGCGGTGCATTGCGTTGGCGAGTGGAAAGTAAAGGATCGGAGGGTGGAAAGAGGAAATAATATTTATTGACACTTGTCTTGAACTTCTGGATGTCGCAATTAGTGGGAAACACATTTGCCGGAAGTCGATTTCACATACGGACTGTACGAGCGAAAAACGAATTTGATCTGTAGTGTATAGTGCGGTCAACTGGCCAATCGATAACAAACGGGTGTGAAATCCTAAAAAGTCGCGTATCCCTGCCGAACATCCTCACGTCAGGAATAAGGCGACGGATGTCTGATGAACACACACCATGAAAGTAACGATAGAACAGCGTCACGCAACCCACATTCCGACGATGATCAAGGGAAACAATAGAGTTGGATACCCTACTGTCACCTATCAGCACCATCGCTCTCCTTTGAACACGGTCAAGTAGCTCCAAGGATGATTTTGGAGCAACTGCCCATATATGGGAGTTGTATTCCATCTTCGGCCTGATGTAAGTTGTATAGATATTGAAAAGATCTTATACCTATTATGTCAGCTCTTGGTGCATTGGGAGCTTTAACTTCGGGTGCATCTTCCATCGCAAAAGCAATTAAGACCGCTAAAATGCAAAACAACAATTTGAAGAAAATGTGCGACACAACAAGCGAATGAAGTGGATAGCCAACAAGAAATCATCAAAAAACTAATAAAGCAGCTACCCAAAAGGCCTCTGACTGACATCGATATTAGAGAATTTGGAAAAAAAAATCGTTTACCATATTTTAGAGGAGTTTATATGAGGGACAAACTTCCGAAAACACCTAGACGCAAAGAATGCGGAATCGCTAATTTGGACTCATATAGCGGTTATGGTACACATTGGTTAGCATACAACAAAAATAACAACAATATTGAGTATTATGATAGTTTTGGAAACCTTCAGCCGCCTCTCGAAATTTTACTACACTTAGGTGATAAAATTAAATATAATTATAAGAGGAAGCAAAATTTTAAATCATATAATTGTGGACATTTGTGTTTAAAATTTCTATGTAATATTTAATAAATAAACAAAAATTTAATATTCAATAGTATTTCAGGATTTATTTTTTATTCTCAAGTTTAGCTTATAAATTTTAATATCATGTTCAATAGTTTTTTTCATTTTTTGACCTAGCTCAAAACATAATCTCGTTAAATCTACTTCAGCATCCTTCTCATAAAATCCTTCGATATCGTTAACTTGAATGTACGTCTTATTTAAAGCGACACAAGCGGGAATATAATGATTATTATAAAAGTATACAATGTGCTTTTGCAGTATGTTGTTCCAACATATAAAAGTAGTTAAAAATATTCCAATACGTGTAATGTTTCGCCATTCTTCACAATTTCTAATAATTTTAAGATTATTTTGCTTCATCACAAGGTAAGAAATATCATTCTTTTGTCGAAATCCAAACGAAATGTCTTCAATCGGTGGATTATTCAGTAAGTTGAAGGAATCGAAAAACTCGTATTGATCTAGTCGAATTCGAATGTAGTCCTTGTACATCATTAAATGGAGCCATATTTCACGTGAGATTCCTATATAATTTTTCTTCTTATCTTGGAACCATCTGAGAGGTTTGAATCTCAACGCTGTTCCACACTTAACTTTCAATTTTCAATTTATAAAATATTCAAATTCGAAGACGACTTCGTGGTTTTGATAATATTTCTCCTCCTTCTTAACAGTTGGCTCCATTTACTTTGATGAGTAAAAAAGCACTGATGGTTTGTCAGGAGATTTATCCGCTATATAGAGGGAGACTTTCTTAAATCTATACTTTAGTTCTTCATAAAACTTCACCGTTAAATTTTTAAAGTTGAGAGATCTGAAATCGCTTTGGTTGATTTCCAATTTTGTCATGGCAATCAGAGTGACATTTACATTAAGGAGTTGGTATTCATGTGTGGGGGAAGCGTCGCACCCAACTATTTCCATTTCAGTCCCCCCTTTGACGGCAGAGAACTTACTAAAGAGGGACGGAAGAAGAATGCTTACTGTCAAAATCATGTAAATGGGTTAGAGTGGCAAAGTGGAAACATAAGTTATGTTAATGTGGGCGACGTAATTTCTTCACTGAATAACTATAAATACATTTTTGTTTTCGGCAAAGCAAAGAAAGAATTTCTACTCAAATATATCAAAACAACTGTTATAAACCTGGAAAATAGAATCAACTTTAAGAATCTCATCTTTAAACATTTTACGGTGAAGTTTTATGAAGAACTAAAGTATAGATTTAATAAAGTCTCCATCTTTATAGCGGATAAATCTCCTGACACACCATCAGTGCTTTTTTACTCATCAAAGTTAAATGGAGCCAACTGTTAAGAAGGAGGAGAAATATTATCAAAACCACGAAGTCGTTGAGATTCAAACCTCTCATATGGTTTCAAGATAAGAAGAAAAATTATATAGGAATCTCACGTGAAATATGGCTCCATTTAATGATGTACAAGGACTACATTCGAATTCGACTAGATCAATACGAGTTTTTCGATTCCTTCAACTTGCTGAATGAACCGATTGAAGACATTTCGTTTGGATTTCGACAAAAGAATGATATTTCTTACCTAGTGATGAAGCAAAATAATCTTAAAATTATTATAAATTGTGAAGAATGGCGAAACATTATACGTATTGGAATATTTTTAACTACTTTTATATGTTGGAACAACATACTGCAAAAGCACATTGTATACTTTTATAATAATCATTATATACCAACTTGTGTCGCTTTAAATAAGACGTATATTCAAGTTAACGATATCAAAGGATTTTATGAGAAGGATGTTGAAGTAGATTTAACGAGATTATGTTTTGAGCTAGGTCAAAAACTGAAAAAAAAAA
This sequence comes from Hydrotaea diabolus, assembly GCA_963513945.1. Taxonomy (NCBI): domain Eukaryota; kingdom Metazoa; phylum Arthropoda; class Insecta; order Diptera; family Muscidae; genus Hydrotaea; species Hydrotaea diabolus. The sequence continues at coordinate 13,825,682 of OY740722.1, forward strand.
ACTATTGAACATGATATTAAAATTTATAAGCTAAACTTGAGAATAAAAAATAAAACCTGAAATACTATTGAATATTAAATTTGTCTTTATTTATTAAATGTTACATAGAAATTTTAAACATAAATGTCCACAATTTTATGATTTAAAATTTTGTTCCCTCTTATAATTATATTTAATTTTATCACCTAAGTATAGTAAAATTTCGAGAGGCGACTGAAGGTTTCCAAAACTATCATAGTAATCAATATTGTTGTTATTTTTGTTGTATGCTACCATAAGCGATATATGAGTCCAAATTGACGATTCCGCATTCTTTGCGTCTAGGTGTTTTCGGATGTTTGTCCCTCATATAGACTCCTCTAAAATATGGTAAATGTTATTTTTTTCAAATTCTCTATTATCGATGCTTTTGATGATTTCTTGTTGGCTATCCCCTCCATTCGCTTGTTGTGTCGCACATTTTCTTCAAATTGTTGTTTTGCATTTTTAGCGGTCTTAATTGATTTTGCGATGGAAGATGCACCCGAAGTTAAAGCTCCCAATGTACCAAGAGCTGACATAATAGGTACAAGAGGTAGAAATCCACCAACATTTGGCACACGAATAACTCTAGGTATACTGACTTGAGATTTTCTACCTTTAAAAGATTTTCTTATCACCATTTGAGCAAGGCGAATGGCACTGTTGATATCATGTGGTTTTTCTTTCTTTAGGACTACAGTTGCACTTTTAACTGCAGTATTAAATGTATTTTTTCGACATTCTGTTTTAGGTTTTCTCTTCTCTATTCCCATAACAAGTTTTACTTTAGTCTTCATAGCGTTTGTAACTAAAAATGCGTCTATCTTTTCTCCAATTCTACTATCTTTAGCCTTTACTCTTTCCCAAGCTCTTTCCGCTAGTTCTTTGTCAGCTTGATGTCGTTTGTTTATATCTTTGTTTTGTGTATATGCAATATCATGAGATTTACATGCCTCATCCAAAATATTTATACCCTTATCACCCCTTTCAAGTCTTTTTTCTAACTTTGTTCCGGGGCCGCAAAATTGATATTCAGGTAAATGTGATTTAAAGGGTAAATTCTGAATTACGTTATTGATCAACCCACTCCCTTGAACTACACTTTTGTTATTAGCAACCTTTTTATGATAGACAATCATTTTATATCTTTTCTGAAATGATTCGACATAAATTGAAATGATATAATAAGTTTACAATCAGTAGTTAAAATGCGTCTAATAAAGCAAGATACGAATATTAAGGTGAAAAATTTAGATTTCACGCATCAAAATACGCTTAAAACAAAGGAAAGTGGATGTATAAAAAAATATCTGTAGGTAGAATCTGGGTAAGCTCTAATCGGCATAGTGGATGATCCTGATCTTCAGTTAAGGGTATATTTGTTATGGCAAAGGATGTATCGTTCAATCGTTGAATTGCATCACCTGCCAGAGAGTTAAATCTTTTGGGGAGATATAATATTTTTTCAGCTCTCTTTAATGCGATTGTATCTCCACACTTTGTAGATGTTCTGTATGCTCCAGTTATGTTGTAGTTTTTGTGTGGTTTCATTTCCTTAATGCTAAGATTTTTTTTAAAATTTTAAAAATTGAACGATGAAATTAATTCTGTGTTTGAACTTATCATGGAAAACTTTATTCAAAACTATACAGTCTCTCCATATTTTACCCGCTATTTATATTGTTTTATTTTACTGACAAATCAGTAAACATTAAGGCTAAAGGGTGAATGGAATGGATATAGTTTCATGAACTATAGCGGATGCAAGAGAGGAAGAGTCAGAGAAGTCAATCAATTATTTTTCTAATTTTTCATAAACATAAAAAAAACAAAAAAAAACACTTTTATCAATTAAAAAAAAAACGAAATAAATAAAATTTTTGTTGTGTATTCACATGTATTTAAATATTAATCGAAAATATTAATTATAATAAATGAATGTTACAAGAAAAATAAATGATTGTTAAAATAAAAAGTTTTCATTTATGCATATAATTTTTATTTTAAAGACATGTTATTTAGACTAAAACCTGAAGTGGTTGTTAGTCTTCTCTCGGTTGGGCACATGGAATATAATCCTCCTCATCCTCACAGCCTTCGAAGAGATCTCTGCTCCTTTCGATTGGTCGTCGGTTGTCTTGGCGTTGTTGCAAATTTAAATCTTCTCTTAACAGCTCCATTATAATTTCCTGTACAGATCCAGACATGTTAAATTGTTTAGCTCTTGCAAGGGGACACGGCATCACTTGCGCTTGACCTTCCTCGTCCTCTCCACTGATATCTTCCTCGTCTTCTTCTATAAGGAATGGTTGAGCATTTGGAATGTCTTCGGCTTCCATAGCTTCTTCGTTGTCATCAACCACAATAACAACATTATCTGGTTTATCTTCTATATGTATGCTTTCATCATCCTCAATAACGATTGATTCAAATTGAAAAGAAAAATTAAAGATCTCTGAAATATCAAAACACACAAACGCAAGCATACACATAAGCACCGTGTGGACGGAAAAATTCCAAAGAAAGGCTCAGAACTCTAACGAACACAACATAACTCTAGCACACACATACAACAATAACTTGAATACTTCTAAACACAAGCGCCATTTTGACGGAAAAATTTCAAGGTAGATACCACATACATCCACAAGCACCGTGTTGACGAAAATATTCGAAAGAAAGGCTCAGAACTATGACGAAAACAACAGAACTCTAGCACACACATGGACATAAGGGATTTTCTATCAGCCAGCAAAAAAAAAAATGGGGTTCATAAAAACAGTGACGACAAAACATATGAACACGTGCAACCCTAAAACAATAACTTGAATACTTCTAAACACATGCACCATGTTGACGGAAAAATTCCTAAGAAAGGCTCAGAACTATGATGATCGCTGAAGCAATGACTTCACTCGATGTTTAATCATACACCATATCAAATAAAAAAGGGTCACATCACGTTCCCCATACACAAGCTAATAAAAATTTATTATATATCTCCCTATATCTCCAAATATAAAGGGGGTGACATCACGTACTCATCCAAGCTAATTAAAGTTAATTATCTTGGACTATCTGAAAACCACATTGGATTTTCCTATACCCAAATAAAAAAGGTCACACACGTACTCATACCCAAGGTGATAAAAATTAATTATCTTGGACTATCTGAAAACCACATAGGATTTCCTATTACCAAATGAAAAAAGGGTCACATCACGTACTCATATCAAAGCTAATAAAAATTAATTATATAGGATTTCCTATACCAAAGCTCATTAAACTTGATTAATGTGCTTTGACTTGTCAATCATTATCCAGTACTCGCCAGTACTTTGGATGAACCTGATTTTCAGTACATTGACGAATATCTTCAATGGCAACTTCGATTTAATGTTTTACCGCCTCTGTTGTCTCTGCTTTGCGTTGAATTTATCCTTAATGGCTTCATTCAAATTAAAATGGCCCAAACTATATGATAACAAATCACATAACGAAATCGACTAAATACATAAAATAATACCGTGTCATGTGCGCCTTAAAGGGTTATAAGCGCAAACATAGCAAAAAGCGTTAACAAAGTGTTTAACTTGGCAGCACTGTTCGAACAGCTGTAGAGTAGACAAAATAATAAAGAAATGAAAATTAGGAAAATGAAAGGCCAAAAGTTTTTGAAGAAAAAAAGGAAACTTCCTTTTTTCGCTCTCTTGGAATTTGATCTCGAAAGCAGAAGGTTGGCCTGGCGAAAGCGTGTTTTAACATATTATTTAACATACGCAGTACACAAAAATACAGTGAACAATATTAAAAACAATCACAAATACATAAAGCGACAACATCTGTCAACAAACAAACATTTTTTTGAACATGACATTTTAAAATAAAAACAAAAAAATTACGAATTTAAAATAAAATTTAACAAGAACTTAAAACTAAATGGACACCGCCACCAACGAAGGCCAATCCAACGGGGGAGCAGCAGATTTATAGCACCAAGCCTGGAAGCTGCAGGTATAATCCGCCAACACATAATATACATACGCGACAGGGTAACCTGGAAAAAAAGTGACAAAGAGTAGATTTATAGTTTTTTTTTGTTAAAAAGGATTTCAAAAAGAAATATCGGTGTAGGAGACGTCGTCAACATAACTCCCAAAGAAAGGGAAGTGCGCGCAAAGTACCGCTAGGGTTGAGCTCAAGCCTAGGGAAATCTTTAGTTAGGTAGGGTTTTCCTTTTTGCCCAAAAGTCCACTTCTATTCCTTTTTCAAATCTTTACCTGAAAAAAAACCGTATATTTTCATTAATAAACCGGACAGGACGGATGACAAAGTTACGCCATACTTACTTGAACAATACGGCTTACTGCGGATTCCCACCATGCCTCACACATACAGCAGCTACATCAAAAGACAAATCAGGGCCAGGCGGCCATCCCATTCCTGCCACACGGTTTCCAGCAGTTGCCCCGGAGATGCCATCAGGAGTCTGAAAATATAAGGGGAATTCTTTGAACAACTTTTTCTCAATTAGAAATTATTAATTGTGTTTTTTTTATATTGAAAGCATTAATTATGCCAAAAGTTTATTGAAGTTTAATTTTCGGCAGAAATTTCCATGCCTTTTCTAATAAAAGTTTAATTGCTAATGTTCACCAACGGAATTATTGAAACATCTTTTTAATATGAACTTTTAGTTCATAAAAGGCAAGGGGTAGTAGGGAAAGGCAAGGGGTAAGTAGAGGTACTGGATATGGGATACCTCGAAGACAGTTGGAGGTATCATGGTGGAGTTGGATTTCCGACTCCAAGAGCGAGGGTCATTTTCTTGGCATGACAGCCGGCAAGAAGTTGAGTGTCCGTGATGGTTGCAGTTAGTACATACTTCCGTGTAGTTATTTTTTATTCCGTTTTGTCTTGCCTCGGGTCCGTGTCTTTCGTGTTGTCCCTATGTGTGTTTTATAAATTTAAAGCCTGGTATGATTAATGTTTCTTGTACCTGTCTCAATGTCCAGATTGCTGGCAAGAACTCCGCCCGTCCGGCGAGCTTAGCCGCGCTAAACGCCAGCATACCAGCAAAGGCCGACAATCTGGCAAAATTATTTCTTCGGTTTGGGGTAAGATCAAAATGAACAGAGACAGCCACTACAAAATGGCGCCCAGAACGCGGGGCCCGAGGTAAGTCATATTTAGTTCCATAGCCGATCCTTTTTCATGTAGGTAATCCGGATCGCGTCCTTTCGAAAATGTAGTCCCGTTTAGGTATTTTAAGAGTCCCTAACGCGCAGCGACGTCGTAGAGAGGGGCTGAAGCTTTTCCTACGTTAAAAAGAAAGGGAATTATTTAGTTTTCAAGTTAAAATTAGACTTAATCGCTCAACATTATGGTGGTTAATTGCTTTTTAAGTGAAGATTTTTTAATTCGTTTTGATCCTTTTCTGGCAATGGACCATTAGTGTGTTCACCATTGTCTGCATCCCTGGATCGCCAAGCCTGAATCATTTTCATGGCTCCTCAGTCACGCTTAACAGAGTTTTTCACTCGGAAACGCGGTGCTGAGGGTTCTGTGAATGATTAGGACTTGGTGGGTTCAGGAAAGCAAAGTAAATTTTTATTATTTGTTTTCCTTTTTAAAACAAAGCAATAGCCCAAGAGTTTAGTTAAACGAATTATTGAGAGACGGACTTACCATCGTTCCGGGGTGTTAGGAAGACTGTGGACATAGGGGAACATTGTGCTGTCACACAGCGTTTAGGGCATCTGACCCATGACAGTGTTTGTAGCATATTTGTTTGTCTTCTTTGTTTCCGTTCGAAACTATCTCCCATTTTTCCAGTTCTTTGTTTTTTTCTTATTTAAGTATGTACTCATGAAACCTGCAATGAAAAAAAATATTAATCGTCACGAGTCACTCAAATTTTAATCCTTACTTTTACATAAATTTGCATTCCCGTAAACCTATCCATACGCCGTTCTTTTTTATCATTCGTTTGGTCAGAGGTATTTTTAGTCCGATTGGTATTTTTAGTCTTATACCTTTTATTTTTTTGTTTTTGCATTTCAAGGCATATTAGTTTTAATTTTAATCCTTTTTGTTACTTTCTTTGGGATTTTAGCACCTAGTGTACGATATTAGATGTTTGATACTTCGATTTACTTGGTTTTTTTATTCGTACGGTCCAAAGTATGGTGAATACGCGTTCAACCGATAGAGGGGCGAATGACACGCCCGTCGAGAATGTTGGGGTCGCCGCGAATCCGCCAAATAAACGAGCCGTTCAACCAGCCGTGACCCAACCAGCTACAACCACAGCATCCAGCTCGTATAGTCTGCCACCAATAGGATATCGTGCAGCGCCTATGCAACAAGCACCCACAAGGCCACATTCCGGCTTTGGACATGATGTTCAGAGGAGCTCGTCTCAAACTGGGGAGGCGAGGTCGACTCCGGTGTAGACCCAGTTCAAGATTCGAGACTAAAATAAGATCGGTTTAAGTCAACACAGAAAGGGTAGAGAAGAGGGCGGAACCGATTATTAGGGACATAATACCTTTACATGTCCGAATAAAGGCGTACAAAGAAGCGAGGGAAAGAATTTTTGGACAGGTGTCGAATCGAGTGATGAAGGCGAGGGAGAGGTATAAGAGGAGGAAACGTTTAAGGCAGGAAATAGCCTCAGCAGCATTGTATGAGGGAGACGATACGCGGTTATACACCAAGTTGGCTATAAACGGCCAACAGATCGAGGGTTTATTAGATAGTGGCGCCACGGTTTCGTGCTTAGGTAAGAATTGCATGGATTTTCTTGCGAAAGCGGGTTTAGAAATAAACAATTTTTATTCTTTTATTAAGACAGCAGATGGCAGTCCCCACCGAATAGTTGGCAAGGTTTGCGCCAGTATAACGTTCAACAAAATGTCTCACGAAATAACCTTCTACCTTGTGCCTTCGCTGAATCGCGAACTGTTTTTGGGGGTGGACTTTATGAGATGTTTTCGGCTTTTTGCCGAGGTTAATGGGTTGTCCACTAACAATGTGAGTCTCAGCGAGGAAGCCGATAATGTTGATGTTAAGATGCATATTCTCTCAGACCTTCAGCGGAAACGCTTGAAATCGGTTAAGAACAAATTTCCCTGTTACTCCATTAAAGTACTTGGAAAGACTAAAACTGAGGTCCATACAATTGAAACGCGCGACGCCGTCCCCGTGAAAGATCGGCACTATTCTGTGTCGCCGACTGTACAGAGGCTTATGTATGCGGAGCTGGACCGAATGCTTGACCTAGGGGTTATTGAAGTAAGCGAGAGTCCGTGGAGTCACCTGGTTACTTTAGTTCGAAAGGGTGAGAAAAACCGGTTGTGCGTGGACGCTCGTAAACTCAACGCGCTTACAGTCAAGGATGCGTATCCATTACCGCATATTGAGGGTCTGCTCAGTCGGTTAGGGGACACGTTTTATATTTCCAGTGTCGATCTCAAGGACGCATTCTGGCAGATTCCATTAGACCAATCTAGTAGAGAGAAGACTGCATTTACGGTGCCAGGAACACCGCTTTATCAATTTACGGTCATGCCCTTTGGGTTGTGTAATGCGGCCCAAAGGTTATGTCGGTTAATGGATAAAGAAATTCCGGCCGCACTTCGTGATAGAGTCTTCGTCTATCTAGACGACCTATTGATTGTCTCGCCACTCACATGGGATTGCTTGAGCGAGTTGCCGATTGTCTGGCAGAAGCGGGACTTACAATCAATGTCGCAAAATCCAAGTTCTGTTTTACAGAGTTGAAATACTTGGGGTATATTGTTGGTGGCGGACAACTAAAACCTGATCCGGCTAAAATCGAGACCATCTCTAAATTTTCATTCCCGGAAACCCCAAAACAAGTCAGGAGCTTTATGGGTACAACAGGGTGGTATAGGCGGTTCATAGCCGACTACGCCACCATTGCTGCTCCAATATTCGAGACCTTAAAAAAGGGTAAACAGATCTGTTTTTCTGAGGAGGCCAAGGTAGCATTTCACAAGTTGAAACGTGCACTCATAACCAGTCCTGTCCTTTCGCATCCTAACTTTACGAAACATTTTTATGTTCAGTATGATGCTTCTGACATAGGGATTGGCGCTGTTCTGTTTCAAAGGGATGAGTCTGGAGGGGAGCATCCCATTGCATACGTTTCACACAAGCTAACTTCAGCTCAGAGGAATTATTCAGTGACTTGGCTGTAGTAATGGCCATTTAAGAAGTTTAGACCATATATAGAGTTGATGGCATTCACTGTAATCACCGACCACAGTAGTCTTAAGTGGTTAATGTCACACAAAGATCTGAGCGGAAGGCTGGCAAGGTGGAGTTTGCATCTTCAGTCTTCTGCCTTTGATATAGAGCACCGTCAAGGAAGCCAAAATATAGTGCCCGACACCCTATCTCGGTACGATATGGAAGAAGTAGTAACCGACCTTCACAGTTTTGTGGACTTAATATCAGTTGCTTTAAAAGCTGATGAATATATTGATTTAATTGCCCATATCGAAGAGAATTCTACTCGTTTACCAGACCTGAGAGTAGTTGATAGCTTTGTGTACAAAAGAACACAACATTATGATGGCATTGTAATTAATGAGGATTTCGCTTGGAAGTTGTGGGTACCATCTTCACTTACTAGCGATATTATTACAAAAGCTCATTGTCCGCCCCTGATTTCTCATGGATGGTTCCACAAAACTTTGAAACGAGTAAAAGAATATTTTTATTGGCCGAATATGAATGCGCAGATTCGGGATTTTATTGAAACTGCCAGACCTGCAAAGAAGCCAAACCAGCAAACCAAACGCTACGGCCACCGATGGGAAATCAAAGCCAAGTGGAGCGCCCATTCCAGCGAATCTATGTTGACTTTTTAGGTCCGTACCCGCGCTCGAAAAATGGCAACGCCTATATTTTTATCGTGCTAGACCACTTGACAAAATTTGTCCTTCTTAAGGCTCTGCCAAAAGCCAGTACTAAAAATGTAATAATGTTTTTAATTCCGGAAGTTTTCCATAAGTTTGGAGCCCCGGAGACATTGGTATCAGACAACGGAAAACAATTTACTAGTAAAGAGTTCGCCGATGTCATCAAAAACTTTGGAATTTCCCAGATGAGGACAGCCACGCATTCACCACAGGCTAATGCCTCAGAACGAGAAAATCAATCTATACTGTCAGCCATACGTTCGTATATTGGTGCTGATCAACGTGAGTGGGATAAACACTTGTCTGAGATAGAGTGTTCTCTTAGGTCATCCCAGCATATCACCATAGGGGTCACGCCATACTTTGCTCTTTTCGGAATGAATATAGTAAACCATGGCAGCGTTTATCAATTAGCCAAACAACTGCAGTTGCTTAGTGATGCAGAAAGCGCGATTCTGCCCAAGTCAGTGAAGCTAGACCTTATAAGAGACAAAATCAGAAAGAGTCTGCATGATGCTCATGTGAAAAATGAGAAAACTTATAACATGCGTAGTCGTAAAGTAAGGTTCATTCCTGGTCAAGAGGTTTATCGCCGAAGTTTCCAGCAGAGCGATTTCAAAAATAATTTCAACGCAAAGTTGGGCAAAAAATTTTTTAAATGCCGTATAGTGCGACCTGTGGGAAATAGTCTTTACGATGTAGAAGATTTGCAGGGCAAAATATTAGGAGTTTTCCACGGAAAAGATTTGAAACCTTAAGTGTAGCTTATTTTAGCATTTGACCTTGTCTTAATTTAATCATCGAAGTTTTTTTTTGAACTTCTGAACACATGCTAAGATGGGTAATGCTCCAAGCGGCAGAGCCTGTTATAGCAAGTAGGTGAATTTCGTATTGTTTGTTTATACGGCAGCATATATATGCAATAAAATAGATGGAAGCTTTACACATCCCAATTGAGGAGGTTTCCAAAGTAGACAGAAGCTAGAGTACAACAATGAGTTCCCCGAGTTTGACCTGTAAGAATGGTAGCGTTTTCAAAGTGGGTCCATTTAGAACCGACACTACCCATTGGTGCGCAGCCTTTGTAGCTTCCTGGGTAACTATGTCATTAAGAACTGGGCTGTGCTAGTCACCAGGGCAGGGTCGAAATTTTGAATCCGGGTTACACCATTACGAGTCAAAAGTCAAAGGATTAAGGTGGGCCAATACATTTGATATATAAAGGCCTAACAGTTGTATCCAGCCTGGCTTCTCTGGCATTTATCGTCAATGGGAGAGGAGAATGTAGCCCATGGTCTGAATTTGGGAATTCAATGCATATGTGTTGTCGTCAGTATAAAAGTAATTTTGCAACACTTTGCTCTGATTTTTTTTTTGAGGCAAATTTTTCCCATTAAAACCAACTGTTCAAAAAGTAATTAATTAATAAAGTAAGAAGCAATTTCAATTTTCGTTAGTTGAAAGATTAGAGTGAGGCAGCAAAAATAAGAATAATAAATAATTTTAAAATATACAAAACAACCAACAGCACTGGATTCCGAAAGACTTTGCATATTGCCGATGTTGTTGAAATCAGTTTGGGGCATTTTCCTAAGACTAGCTTGTTTTGTCAAAAAGGCTTCTAATTCTTTCGTCTGTGTGTTCTTTCGTCCACCAAGGGCACAATTTTATTTTTCTTTTGAACCTAATAACATTAGAAATTGAAGGAAAAAACTTTGTATTCAATGTTGATTTATTTTTGTTGATTGCTCACGCATTTTAACAACAACAAAACGAAATTATTTTCTTTTTATGAAAAATTGTCATTTTGAATGCATATTTGCGTTAAAACAAAGAATTAATATACTTGAAATAAGAAGATTGGGAGCATAGAGATAAGGGTAAAAGTAGTTAAATTTTAGTTTTTCAAGCCACCAAATATGAATTAAAGGACTTTAGTTTATTAGTATAAAGTTTATTTTGTTTGAACTACTCTTTTTTTTAAAAAAAAAAAAAATTTAGGTTAAATCAGGTTAGTTAGCTTTGAGTGGGCCGAAAATCAATTTATTTTATATTTTTCACCCACCAAGCTTTCGTAGATCACTTAAAATATATCTTCCAATGAATTTTAGGAAAAGAATATTTTCCGTTTTTTTTTAAATCAAGTATCACTACCATACCAATAAGAATTCTTACCTTCTTCTTGCGGAACAAGGGTAGCCTGTAAAATAAATTTGTTTAGTAAGGAATCATTTTGGGAGTATATGGAATATTTTTACTTCATACCTTAGATAGTTGTAATTTTCCTTGTAGCCGTGGGGATTGGTGTTGGCCAAAGTACTGCGCTTCAGTTCAATCCGGACCTTAGTACAAGGCGTCGCATCAATTATCTGAAAAGAAAAAATACAAGTTTAAGTAGACTGGCAAAGTTTTATTATTTATTAAAATTTTGAATTAATTTTTAGATTTCGAGAGTTAAACATATAAAGTTGTTAAATTTTGTTTCTCTTTGGTCAGTTTCGATTCAGAAATTTTAAATTTTAATAATCTTTTTCTGACTTAATCACTAAACCAAAAACAATTTGATTTTAGAATAAATTAAAATACACCAAAATCAGTATTCCAAACGAAAATGTTTAAAACTTTACGTTTTGGCAATTTTTGCTTTGTCACCGAAATCCGCCGATCAATTGCACACAAAAACAATATATTTTTTTAGTCTATAGAGGCTTATTCATTTTGTTTTTATTTATTTTTTTTTTGAACAAATTTTCTTTCTATTTGGTTTTACAAAAAGTACCATTTCAATTTTCAAAGTAATATTGATAATTAATTCGTTTCGATTTGTAAATGCATTTACCAAATCGTCGTTCACAATGGCCTTGTTTAATTCCTTTTTTCTTTTCTTTTCTTTGAACAGAGGATTGTTGGTATTTTGGTTTTTGGTAGGTTCTCTTTTTTCAATCTGTACCATTATTTTCTCTAACCTATAGTCTAACCGACATTCATAATTTTTTTTCTCTGTCAATACGCTTTTCCTTTCATTCATACATATGAAACCAAAACACACAAAATTCCAGATTAACAGTTTGGAATAGTCAACCTTTTTTTTTTCTTGTTTGTTTTTTTCTCTATTTATTTTATATTGGGGATTTTCGATTTCTTTTTAAATTAAATAAAGAAAAAACCATATCACTTTAAAGATTAATTTATTTTTTTGCCACATACTTTTTCACCACAGTGTATCATTCATGATACCGGCTTTCATATTTTTTTTCCCCATTCACACACACAACAGAATAGTACCGTTTTCAGCATTAACTTTTTTACGCACGATTAAGCATTCTTTTTTTTGTAGTTTATTTTTTTTCATTATTTTATTAATTGTTTCCCCCAATTTGTTTTTAATTTAATATGGGAAACTGTTTGGGTTTGCAAATTTATAGATTTGGTTTGCCCTCTCTATCTCACTACACTTTAACACGTTCCTATGATTTTACCACGTTTTCTTCTATATTTTTTATTTATTTTTTTCCCCAAACACTTTTTCCTTTTTATTTAACGTTAAATTATTTCAATTTATTAAAACTACACTGTACTTACCTCTAATGCTGCAATTTATCCGCTGTCCGTCCGGTAGTTTCGTCATTCATGTGTTTTTTTTCGGCGTCATGTTGTCAGGGATGGCAGACATTCTTTTGCTGGAGATGGTACAAATTCGATTATTCAAGTTTAGGAATTGAAATTAGAATTCCGTGGTTAGAGTTGCCAGATAGCTAATTTAAAATGTAGATTGTGTGGAAATGCCCAAAATACCCAAAATTACCAAAAGTAACCCAAAATCCCTGAAATATCCTCAAAGTCTATATATACGTTAAAAATAGCCCAAAATCCATTATTTTCCCTCCCATTCTGCATCCAGAGACGGATCGCAGAATGGTTGGGTTTGTCATGTGCGCCTTAAAGGGTTATAAGCGCAAACATAACAAAAAGCGTTAACAAAGTGTTTAACTTGGCAGCACTCTTCGAACAGCTGTAGAGTAGACAAAATAATAAAGAAAAAGAAGAAAGAAATGAAAATTAGGAAAATGGAAGGCCAAAAGTTTTTGAGGAAAAAATGGAAACTTCCTTTTTTCGCTCTCTTGGATTTTGATCTCGAAAGCAGAAGGTTGGCCTGGCCAAAGCGTGTTTTAAAGTTTAAAAAAAAGGTTTATTTAACATACGACAGTACACAAATATACAGTGAACAATCTTAAAAACAATCACAAATACATAAAGCGACAACATCTGTCAACAAACAATAAAATAAAAACAAAAAAATTACGAATTTAAAAAAAAATTAACAAGAACTTAAAACTAAATGGACACCGCTATATCCGCCACCAACGAAGGCCAATCCAACGGGGGAGCAGCAGATTTACAGCACCAAGCCTGGTAGCTGCAGGTATAGTCCGCCAACACACAATATACATACGCGACAGTGTAACCTGGAAAAAAAGTGACAAAGAGTAGATTTATAGTTTTTATTTGTTAAAAAGGATTTCAAAAAGAAATATCGGTGTAAGAGACGTCGTCAACATACCTTCCAAAGAAAGGAAAGTGCGCGCAAAGTACCGCTAGGGTTGATCTCAAGCCTAGGGAAATCTTTAGTTAGGTAGGGTTTTCCTTTTTGCCCAAAAGTCCACTTCTATTCCTTTTTCAAATCTTTACCTGAAAAAAAACATATATTTTCATTAATAAACCGGACAGGACGGATGACAAAGTTACGCCATACTTACTTGAACAATACGGCTTACTGCGGATTCCCACCATGCCTCACACATACAGCAGCTACATCAAAAGCCAGATCAGGGCCAGGCGGCCATCCCATTCCTGCCACACGGTTTCCAGCAGTTGCCCCGGAGATGCCATCAGGAGTCTGAAAATATAAGGGGAATTCTTTGAACAGCTTTTTCTCAATTAGAAATTTAATTAATTGTGTTTTTATTTATTTTGAAAGCGTTAATTATGCCAAAAGATTATTGAAGTTTTATTTTCGGCAGATATTTCCATGCCTTTTCTAATAAAAGTTTAATTGCTAATGTTCACCAACGGAATGATTGAAACCTCTTTTTAATATGAACTTTTAGTTCATAAAAGGCAAGGGGTAGTTGGGAATGGCAAGGGGTAAGTAGAGGTACTGGAGATGGGATACCTTGAAGACAGTTGGAGGTATCATGGTGGAGTTGGATTTCCGACTCCAAGAGGGAGGGTCATTTCCTTGGCATGACAGCCGCCAAGAAGTTGAGTGTCCGTGATGGTTGCAGTGAGTACATACTTCCGTGTAGTTATTTTTCATGCCGTTTTGTCTTGCTTCCGGTCCGTATCTTTCGTGTTGTCCCTGTGTGTGTTTTATAAATTTAAAGCCTGGTATGATTAATGTTTTTTGTACCTGTCTCAATGTCCAGATTGCTGGCAAGAACCCCGCCAATCCGGCGAGCTTAGCCGCGCTAAACGCCAGCATACCAGCAAAGGCCGACAATCTGGCAAAATTATTTCTTCGGTTTGGGGTAAGATCCCAAAGAACAGAGACAGCCACTACAACCGCACACCTAGAAAATGTATGCATTCGTATATACATACAATAGGCATATTCAGATCCTATATATATATATATATATATATATATATATATATATATATATATATATATATATATATATATATATATATATATATATATATATATATATATATATATATATATTTGGCTGTTTTTTTATTTCCAATAGAAATTAAGTTTATTTAAAATTAATTTATTTTACAATTTAAGTTTTGTATGTCTAAGTTTGTGTCTTATATGTTGTGATGTTAATTACGTGTTGTCAGCGCCGGCGATCGATGTAAAAAAGGGGAGATAAAAGGTTGTTTGTTCACCAAGTGGGACTTTTGTATCCGGTACCAAGTATTTGGTACATAAGTTGTAGTTGGTATGAAAACAGTGATGCCACAACATTCCCCCCGCGGAGAAAGCTCACCTGAACCTTAGAGGGACCGTGACCCGTCTACCACTTGTAGTCGTTTGAGGTCGGGGTACTTCAGGTGATAAATTAGTAGCGGAGCTGGAATCTGATGAAGTAAGATTTGATTTGAGATCAATTTGTAGATTAGGCTTATTATTAGGTACATTTGTAGAAATATCAGGTGTAATGTGTTGAGAAACTGACTCCTCGAGATCTGAATTTGACACGAAGGCAGGTTTTAAACGATCAATACTGATGTTGCTATGACGACCTCGTATCAGGACTGTAAAAAATTTTTGGAATTTTTTTACAACCAAAAAAGGACCATCATATGGATGTGTCAGTGAAGGTTTGGTTGAATCGTTTCGGACGAATACGTGTGAAGATGCTTGAAGGTTCTTCGAGATAAATGTTCGAGGCGTGGAGTGATGAGCTGTATCGGCTGGTCTGAGCTTTTGCATCGATGCTCTAAATTCGGAGACAAAGTCGTTGATGTTATGCTTCATTGATGTTTGATCGAAAAATTCACCAGGAACTGTAAGGGTTGAACCGTAAACCAATTCCGCTGGCGATGCATTAATATCTGGTTTAAAAACAACTCGCAAACCAAGTAGAATTGTGGGTAAATGATGAACCCAATTTGCAGGATTATGGCACAAGATTGATGCTTTAAAAGTTCTGTGAAACCTCTCAATGATTCCATTCGATTGTGGATGATAAGGGGTGGTTCGTAAATGAGTTGCACCAATTGTACTGACCAACTCTGCAAATACTGAGGATTCGAATTGACGACCACGATCCGAAGTTATTCGTAAAGGAACACCAAATCGAGAAATCCACTGAGATAACAGAGCTTTGACGATAGTATTAGCTGACATATCGGGTATAGGAATGGCTTCCGGCCAACGTGTGAAACGGTCTATAATGGTTAGACAGTATCGATGCCCATCACACAATGGGAACGGACCGACGATGTCGATGTTTATATGCTCGAAACGTTCTTTTGGAGGATCGTATTTGACAGGTGAAGATCGGGTGTGTCGCTGAATTTTGGACCTTTGGCACTGCAGACAACTTCGGACAAAGTTTGCTACGTCTTTTCGAATCCCCGGCCAACAAAATCTGGCAGTGAGCAGCTTAGTGGTAGCTCGGACGCCTGAGTGCGACAAATTATGAAGAGATGACATAATTTGTTTACGAAAATCTTTCGAAATGTAGGGGCGAACTCTTGTCGTTGTTGTGTCACAAACCAGCTGTTCGTTGCAACCTGGGATGGAAAAATATTTTAGTTTCAGCGAATTCGTTTGCATACCTGAACCTTGAAGTAATTGTTGAAGCTCCTCATCGTTTTTCTGTGCAGTTGCTATGCGAGAGTAGTCCACTATGTTGGTAATCGATTCGATCCGCGAAAGTGCATCAGCAGCAGCGTTTTCTAAGCCAGGAGTGTGTCGAATATCAGTGGTGAATTGGCTGATAAAATCAAGCTGCCGTATTCTACGTGGGGAAGCTTTTTCGAGTTTTTGCTGAAATGCGAAAATAAGTGGACGGTGATCTGTAACGATGTAGCAGGATCGGCCTTCAATCATATATCGAAAGTGAATAACCGCTTGGTACATTGCGGCTAATTCTCGGTCATATGTTGAATAGTTCTGCTGTGTTTTTGTAAATTTCTCGGAGTAAAATCCGAGAGGTTGTAGACAGTTGTTAATTTGTTGATGCAGGGCTGCCCCAACAGCCACATCGGACGCATCGACGTAGATTGCTAGTTCTGCTTCAGCCGCAGGATGTGCTAATAATGTTGCATTCGCAAGCTCGCGTTTACATCTCTCAAATGCATCCTCTGTAGACGGAGACCAAACAAGCAGTGTTTGATCGTTTTTCTTGTTGCCGATGATTAAATTTTGCAGAAGCATTTGGTATGAAACTGCTTTTGGTAAAAATTTCCGATAAAAGTTGAGCATAGCGAGAAATCTTTTTAGCTCTTGGGCCACTTTAGGTTTCGGATAATTTTGTATTACGGCTACTCTTTCTGGTAAGGGACGAATACCATCAGCATTGACCAGATGACCCAGAAATTTAATTTCGTTTTTGCCGAATTCACACTTTTTAAGGTTAATAGCAAGATGATTTTCCCGAAGGCGACGAAAAACCTCTGCCAGATCTTGACGATGCTGATCTATTGAAGACGATGCAACGCAAATGTCGTCGATATATGGAAAGGCAAAATCTAGACCTCTCAAGACTTCGTTGATAAGCCTCTGAAACGTTTGGGCGGCGTTGCATAAGCCGAACGTCATAAAATTAAATTCGTATAGGCCGAACGGAGTACTTATGGCCGTTTTTGGGACATCATCTGGATGAATTGGCACTTGGTGGAAAGCTTTCTGCAGGTCAATTTTTGAAAATATTTTCTTACCTCGCAGATTTGTTGTAAAATCGGTTAAATATGGCAACGGGTAACGATCCGGTAACGTCTGGGCGTTCAAAGCACGATAATCGCCGCATGGCCTCCAAGTCCCGTCACTTTTTTTTAACTAAGTGCAACGGGCTGCACCAGTTGCTGCTAGACGGTCGGCAAATACCAGCTTTCATCAGGAACTCGAATTCTTTTTTGGCCGCGGCTAGCTTCTCCGGTGAAAGACGTCGGGGACGGCAGAAAACAGGCTGACCTGTCGTCTCTATCCGATGATAAATGGTTGATTTTGTCGTTGAACCATATGGAGAAAGTCGAGTAACATCAGAAAATGTTTTCAAAATGTCTGCGAAGGGTTCTGTCGTATCGAATGTCCTGATGACAACAGGGCCCGAAATTGTTGATGAAGTAAGTTGGGATACAAGACCAGTAACGTTGTCGATGAGTCGGTTGCGCCGCAAATCTATAAGTAAATCATAAAATTTTATAAAATCTGAGCCGATGATCGGTGACGTCACGTCTGCAATAACGAATGACCAGAGGAAATCACGGCGCAGGCCAAGATCAAGTCGTATGCGCTTCTCTCCTATAACCTTAATGGGGGAACCATTAGCGGCGTACAGCATGACGGCAGTCGGACGGACATCAAAGGATTTGGAAGTCAGTGGCAGGACGGAAACATCGGCGCCGCTGTCTACCAAAAAGTTTTTGTTGGAATTTTTGTCTTTTACTTGCAGGCGAAAGATTTGGCATCTAGTGGAGGAATTTTCGCAGAGTTCCTTCACCTGCCCACCAAGTCACTGGCTAGATGATGAAGAACCCGAAGTGGACTCTTGGAAGACACGCTTCTTATGTCGACAGGGACTGCGACATTTTTGTGCATCGCGTCCATACTTTTTGTGGTACCAACATTCATCTCCTGTTGAGTTGCTGGAGTAAGATGGGCGAGACTTAGAACGGTTGCGTGGAGTCGTTGTCCTACGAGAACGGGAGCGCGAAGAAAGCTGTTCGAATTTTTTGCCTAATTCGACTACGGCCGCTCGCAGCTGGCTAATTTCATTTGAAGGCGTCTCCTGCACTCGATTTACCTGGTAGGGTGACACTGCGTCAATAATTGAGTCAGCGATTTTTGTGAATTCTGCCGCAGTACCAGATGAAGCTGCTACGACAGGCTGGGCAAACTCCGGCAGTCGTTTCGTCCATAACCCTTTTAAAGCCGCGTCCCCTAGCGTGTTGCCGGCGACCCGCTTCATCTCGAAATATACTCTGATGGTTTCTTGTCACCAAGAGGGAGGTCAGACAAAAGGCGGTTCAGGCGACGCTGTTCACTATCGGCAAAATGTTCGATAATTTTTGCTTTTATGTACGCATACCTGTCGATTTGTGGGAGCGTTGCGATTACCTCTGCCAATTGAGAAATCACATTAGGGTCCAACGCTGCGAGTATAGTAGCCGTTTTTTGTTTGTCTGCCACAATGCCGGATGCTGTGAACCAAAAATACATCGTCGTGAACCACGCTTCAATGTTAGTGTTCGATATTTGTGGTACAGGCAACCTGGCATACACTACGGACACATTTCCAACGTGAGGCGCGTGAACCTCATTGTCGTTACCGGCTATTGTAGAGGCTGCCGTTGATGTGCCACTGTCATTCATTGCGCTGTTGTCGTCAAATTAAACGGCGGGGCTCGTGGGCGATGTTCGATTGAAAAAAATATAAAAATGTTAATGCGAACGTCACGGGGTCACCAATTTGGCTGTTTTTTTATTTCCAATAGAAATTAAGTTTATTTAAAATTAATTTATTTTACAATTTAAGTTTTGTATGTCTAAGTTTGTGTCTTATATGTTGTGATGTTAATTACGTGTTGTCAGCGCCGGCGATCGATGCAAAAAAGGGGAGATAAAAGGTTGTTTGTTCACCAAGTGGGACTTTTGTATCCGGTACCAAGTATTTGGTACATAAGTTGTAGTTGGTATGAAAACAGTGATGCCACATATATATATAATCTTATTTTCTTTTTTATTTAATTCTGTTCGATAAATATTATTTTAATATATAATTTTTTCTTGTATTCGTTTCTCAATTCTGTGGTCTGTTTTGGCTTTATCGTATATATTTGTATATATATATATATATATATATATATATATATATATATATATATATATATATATATATATATATATATATATATATATATATATATATATATATATATATATATATATATATATATATATATATATATATATATATATATATATATATATATATATATATATATATATATATTTTCTTGTATATATATATATATATATATATATATATATATATATATATATATATATATATATATATATATATATATATATATATATATATATATATATACGAGTATGTATATATATAAAGAAAATTATTCTAATTCGTAATTCATAATTCTTCTTCTTTGACCAAATGGGTATTTATTTAAATTGATTGGTCAGTCTTCCTTCATGAATTTAATTTCCCCGAAGTTTCTTTAGCTTCTTTCTAACTTCTTCAGCGGATGTTTATTTGACAAAAAGTTTTGTGTTATTTTGTGTTTTTACTTTTCATTTGTCAGAATTTCTTATTACTATTAAAAAACTTGACATAACGAAACAAGTTAATAATAAAATAAAAAAAAATAAATAAATATATAAATCACAGCAAAACTTAACACTAATAGTATTGGAGCTTTGTGTTGCCTTTGTCTCCTTTGGTGTTAATTGATTTCGATATTCTCCGTTGAATTCTTAAACTTTCTAAAGTGTATCTCTTATTTTCAATCCTCTCTCTGTCTAGTATTTTCACTTTCTTTAGGTCAGCTGAGTGTTGGATCTGATTAATGTGTTGTGACAAAGCAGTGTTTTCGTTTTTTCTTATATCTCATTTTATTCACCTCGTTTTATTTACCGTGGTATCGTTGTTTACCAACATAAACAAACAAAAGTTCTTACTCCAAAAAGGAAAGCATTTCTTGAAGATTACTCTATAAAACTGGAAATGCAGACGCTTTATCAAGGCCCCCAACATACCTACACACTTAGCAATTACGAATAAGATGGACAAATGGGAGACCTTAAAAAGATATACATCTATATCAAAACAAAAGTTTCTAAAACTACTTCAATTCTGCTTGACGAACAATAACTTCTTCAAGTTTGACTACTAGGTATGCCAACAATAGCAAATCTAGTTCTAGACGCATAACTCGACGACGTGATATATACCATAACAAGATTCAATTCACCACGAAAATAGAAGAGGAGAAAGAGATCGCATATTTGGATATGAAAATAATTAGGGAAAACGGAGACCTTCTAACAAATTGGCGAACTGAAGAAGCTGCATCTGGGCGTATGATAAACTATTATTCTACACAACCGCAAAACATGAAAATTAACACAACATCAAACTTATTGCAGAAAGTTTTCAACGTAAGCGACAAAAGATTTCACGACCAAAATTTGAAAAAAGATGCACAAATACTAATAAAAGATAATTACCCAAAATGCACAATAAGCAGCTTACTGAAAAATACACAAAAAATAACAGAATAATGCAACATTTACCAATGGATCAACAAATTTTTCACAGTGTACAATACATACCAAGTCTTACTGAGAACAGATTACTAAAGAGAATAATAAGGGACAACAACACATCAATCGCCTACAGATCTAATGAAACAGTGAAAAACATTTTTACAAGAACAACAACAATAGATATAAGTAATCTAAAGGAAAACAAGTAAAAAATGTTATGTTTGGCAGCCGAACTTTGGATACCCTCCACCAAATTCCCAAATAAAACCAAATTTGGTGCGGAAGTGTATAGAAATCTTTATGTGCAAAATTTAATTTCGATAGGTCAAGCTTGTGGTAAGTTATCGTCATATTATTTCTCAAAGCCCATGAGACCGTTTGTGTGGGAAGTACCAGTAGGACTTTTCCGATCTTAACAGAATTTGGCGCAGAGGTGTGTTCTACATAAAAATCTTTATGTAGAAAATTTCATCTCGATAGGTCAAGTTTGTAGTGAGTTATTGTCATATTATTTTTCAAGGCCCATGAGACCGTTAGTGTGGGAGGTACCAGTAGGACTTTTCCGTTCTCAACCGAATTCAGCGTAGAAGTGTGTTGTATATAGAAATCTTGATGTGTAAAATTTCATTTCGATAGGTCAAGTTTGTGGTGAGTTATAGTCATATTATTTCTCAAGGCCCATAAGGCCGTTTGTATGGGAGGTACAAGAAATGGTGGCCCAATCCATTTTTACATAGATGATTGCGCCTATATAGAGATTATTATTTGCAAAATTTCAGTGATTTTACTAAATAAACTGGACGGATATTTCCAAATAAAAAACTAATTTTTATGAGGTAGTGTCGGTTGAGTGTCTCCAACACCAACTTCCCGTAGAGCTATATAGCCCATTTTCAATACCAACCATGCTAGGTTAACTACACATGTTTGTTCCAAATTTCAGCTCCCTAGCTGTTTTCATGCAGGCTGTATCTTGTTTTCAACAGACGGACAGCCGGACAATATGGCTAGATCGTCTTAGAATTTTACGAGGATCAAGAATATGTATACTTTGTTGGGTCTCCGATGATTATTTCAAGGTTTTACAGACAGAATGACGAAACTAATATACCCTCCATGGTATGGAGGAAAAGGAAAAGAAAACATTGCTTTGTCGCAACATACGAGTATTAAAGAGACCTAAAGAACGTGAAAAAACTAGACAGGGTGAGGATTGATAATAAGAGATAAACTTTAGAAAGTTTAAGAATTCAACAGAGAATATCGAAATCAATAAACACCAAAGAAGACAAAGACAACACAAAGCTCCAATACTTTACTGCAATAAGATAAACTTAAAAGAAGTGCGTTACTTTGATATTACTGTTAAGTTTTGCTGCGATTTTTAAATATGTTTAATTATTTTATTATTAAATTGTTTCGTGGTGTCCAGTTTTTTAACAGTAATAAGAAATTGTGACGAATGAAAAGTAAAACTAATTGTAAGTAAAACTAACACAACATAGAAAATTATAATTAACACAACACCTTTTGTTGATAGGATTTTCAAATAAACATCCCATAAAGAAGTTAGAAAAACAACTAACATAAAAAGGTAAACATGGAATAAATTATTTTTATTTAATTCATGAAGGAAGACTGCCCAATCAGTCCAGTCAAAAATGACATAAACAAGCATAATTCCTTAATTAACGTAATAAGTATCCCACCTTGATATGCCTAGCCACCTTGCCTTGTTATGTGTACTACAAAATTATCAAACCAAGAAAATTTGAAAATCTTGCAAACAAAATGTTACATCCAGATTTATTGGAATGTAACAAGAAATTGTGTATCTTAAACGCTATAATTCCAACAAATCTTATGAATAGGTAACAATTTGTATACCTAGTAATTTAGATAACGATAACATGCATAGGACACCTACTGAAGAGCAAAATATCTGAAAGCATCGTTCTATTCATTTAGAGGAAACCAAAAAATAAAGAGATTACCCCAGGATGATTTGAACCAATTTACAGAACCCCTCTAACTGGAACCTACGTTTTACAATTCTATAACGTATCTATAAAAATTAGAGGAAAGACAATTTAATTTTGCATCCATTTCCTTCAATTCTACAAAACAGATTATCCAAAATCAATATCGAAGAAACTTTGTCTTGAGTATATGGAAGATCATCATAAAAATAATGATTTTATATATTTTTTGGGCCATAAACAAAAATTGAGTCCAATTAGAAATTTTCGATTTGCTGAATGCAACTATTGTTCCAACAACCCCACTACAACATCTGCCTTTTCTATGGATATCGATATCCTCAGTGGAATCAGTACATCAGTCTCTACCGAATCTATTACAAGACACACAAATCGAGGTACCAAGGATTTCCCAAATCCTATACTTTTAGGTAATAGCATCGATCAGGGGCGCTCGGATTTCATTCAACATAATCATTATACTATGTTCCCACGGATACCCAAGAACACCGGAAAACACCATAATACCGAATCGGCAAAACGATTTAATATTCCGTTATGCTCGATCCCATGGAAACCATTCAAAATGCTGAATAAACAGTATAAACACGCACAGAACATCAAAATTGTGAATGAGTGGCATATACAAGTGCGTTGGTTAAGAAATTTTTAAGCTAGTTTTAATTTTTATTTTTCTCTTTTGTCTCTTCTTAAAATAAACTGTATTTTTTAAGAAGAAGAAAAAAGAGTTTATTTGTACACATGCCTATCTGGCATTCGAAGGAGAACTTCAAACAGTTGACGATGTACGACATCATCTAAAAGCCATATCTCAGTCGAAAAATGTTATTGCTGAAATCACACCAGACTTTCAAACATTGGCTAATGTCTTTACAGATGTAGAGGAAAAACTACATAAACAGTAAGATCGCAATACACTAAACAGCAATATCCAAAGTCTTCCTTAGGCTGATGGCAGAGTGCGCGCTCAAAGCGGAGCCGAACTTATTTCATTCTTATATGAAATTTGGGGATGGAAGAGTGAATGCAGAAATCGGCGTTGATTCTGCACTGTTTTTGCTGTGTGTTATGAGTTTATTTTTATATTGTTTTATTTATGAATGTTATTATGTAGTTGATATTTGTTAGTCATAATTTGGTTAATGTGATTAATTAATTAATCTAATAATGGAAATTTCTGATTAAGATGAACTGTGAATAATCACTTAATTATGAATATGATTGATCAAATTTAAATTATATTCGAAAAACTTGTCAAACAAAACAGAGAGAATTATTTCAACAGTATCAAAACGTAAAGAACCGTTTACAAATTACAAATAACTAAAATATTTATGCATACAACCAAATATTAGCACCAATCAGCACGAAAAAACGCTTTAACAGTTTTCTTCCCATTAATCAGCTTTCAGCTAATTTGTATGGGCACAGTTTTAAGAATTTTAATCAGCTCGGCTCGGCTTTGGGCGCGCACTCTGCCAGCAGCCTTAGGCTTTTCGTGGTAGACCTATGTACGCGACATGGGTGACGATATTGTCAATTCAATAAATAAGCTATATTCTGAACAAATTTTTTAAAATTTTACAAATATTTGCATTTGGAACTACCGTAGAAAGCGGTGGCGCGGCGTAGTTGCAATTTGTTTAACAGTTTTGCGCTCGATTTGGCTTTGTTTGTTTTCTTTTCGTTATTTGATGCAACAGAATAAAGCAAAATAATAAGGAAAAAAAATTATAAAAAAGGGAAGACGAAAAATTAATTACTGAAGTAAGAAAAAATAAATGTTTATATGTTAAAAACGATGCGACCAACAAAAATAAAACGGGCAAGCGCTTGGGCAGAAATAAGCTCTTCTATGAAAATGAGTGGAATGTATTTACGGTACATTTGTAACCATATGGTGGAAACGTAAGACTTGGGACCTTTTTGTTAGAAAGTGCTTGTCACACCAGGTTGAAGAATATAAGAGATCGATACGTTAAGTTTAACCAAAAACAAGCATTTTCCGGATATAAGGGTGATGTTCCCGAAACGTCGTGGCCTCTTGTGAACCAACTAGAGTGTTTCAGCCCAGAAAGTTAGATCGTTTATAATAATTAAAAATTAATAAAAATTTTTTGCTTTAAGTTGTATGAATCAAAATCGTCGGAGGAATCCAATTTATTTATTAATAACCGTTACTTCAAATGTTGGATGTTCAATGTTGCAAGATCACCAATCTTCCTGACGAATATCAAGAACAAATTAAGATAAATGTTCTTAATTATGTTTTTAACTATGCCAAAGCTGTCAAGAATGGAGAATTCTTAGAGGATTTCATATTGAAATAATATATTGGTGGCATATCTGAACTACGCATATATTGAATAAATATACATTTGAGTGCCTTGAAAAATAAATATATATGTACCCCTGTTGAAATGAATAGTGACATGTTTATCAACGACTCCCATAATATTTTGGATGTATTTGGGAACTGAGCTGCTTCTCAACACATCCGAAGATGTAACTGTCCTTCACTAGAATATCCGATATTGTATTTGTTGTCAATCTGTGAGATATATACCGATATAACCCCTTTCCTACTTTCAATGGTGGCTTTAATGGAAAATAGTTGAGATTTCAAAGTAATTACAAAATATTCAGTACTTCCTCAAAAAATGATGTTACTTACTTTCCGAATTTGTATTTTCAAACGAAAAATTAATAATGCCAAAATTTTTTGCTTTCTAAACCTATGCAAATCAATCGCATGACGAGAAAAAGGCAATTTGACCATAACTTCAATTATTAAGATAGTATTGATTATTTGTCTAAGATTCGTAATAATTATGTACTACGTCTTCAACTTATGCTGCAACTTCCAACTTCGTTGCAAGAGCTTGAGTATACAGCAGTATTTAAATTTAAAACCCGAGAAATTTCTGTGAAAAAAGAAATTAACTCATATGAAAAGTAATAAAAATTGACAAACTTGACGACAAGACCTACAGTAAGTGAAAAAAAGTTTTGGCATAGACCAATTGTAAATTTAAAATTTTTTTTATAAGGTGTTTAGTATTGAAAAAATATTCAAAATAAAGACACCAAATTTAAGAAGAAACAATTCATTACACTTTTATTAAATATAAATTCTAAATTTGTACTTATGTTAGTTATAATGCAAAGGTAATTCAAAAAAATGCATTATATTTTCATAAAGGAAATTTAGGCACTTATGTTTTAAAAATTATTTTTGAGTATAATTCGTACACCTAGTATTTTGTTAAGCCTCCGTTGGCTTCTATAACAACTCCAGGCGCCTTCGCATACTTCCTACTTAATTTGATGTCTCCTCTTGTGTAATATTTTCCCATTCCGTGCGAATGGCGTCCTTAAGGAATTCTTCGATGTTGTGCTATGTTTTCTTATTTTTTGGCAACAAAAACCAAATATGTTCAGTTGGATTCATATCCTGTGATTGTGGTGGTGTTTTAAGCTGCTTACAGTGGTAAATAAGACATTTCTGGACCAAAAACGAAGAATGTTTGGGATCGTACCCTGTTGAAACTAAAATGTTTTCCTATCTAAGCCCAACTTCTGAACACTTGGAGCCAAATTCTCCTTTAAAATGTTCATGTACAAGTTATTATCCATTTTCTATACAAGTTACCCACTCCAGATGCCGCTATACGCCCCCAAACTTTGACATTATTGCCGACATGTTTTACAGATTTGATTACATTGTTCTCTTGGAACTCTTTCTTGGGTTTCGCCAAATTGTTTTGCTCCATCCGAATCAAACAAGTTATATTAAGACTCCTAGCTAAATATGACACTATTCCAGAACGTTTCCGGCTTATTAATATGGAGTTTGGCAAACTCCAGCCTCTTTTTCTTGTTAATAGTCGAAATAAATGGTTTTCGTCGATGAACTCGTCCATAATCTCCAGCTCTGTGTAAAGTGTTACGAATGGTTTGGCATAATTTTAAAGCTGATAATCCTGAATTTTTAGTTACTGCGGCCACTATAGCTCGTTCCCGGCGTTGTGTAAATTTTTTGGGTCGTCCAGATCAAACAATATAACTATTACTAACCTTCTCACTCATTTTGTTAAAAATATGCAAACAAATAAAGAACGAGCAATTAAATAAGCTGACAGTTGGTGATGTTCATTGCAAGTAAACAAACATTTGCACTCTAATATTTTGCATTACCATACCGATTTCGTTGAAACCGGTTCATAAATTATCGTAAATTTCAACACACTGCCATCTTAAATGTTTATGTTTTGCTACCTATTTTCGAACACAATTAAACCGCGATAACACAATTAAAACATATTTTTTAATGAAATATTTATTTGTCTAAAATAACACCAATAAAATTGTATTTGGTTTAAAAAGTTATATTTGGTTACTTGCTTTCTCATAATTGCAACAACACTATAGCAATCGGCAGAGTTCTCATTTGGCTTAAGATCAGTGAGAAAGTTACCGATTTCAAGTTGAGTCGATTTGCTTACAGAAACACTTTTTAAGCGGTTCCTATTGAAGTAGAATCAAAACAATGTCATATTGCCGATTTGGAACGAGTGAGTGGAATACGAATCGGCAATATTTCTAACAGATACAGTGAAGGTGAGAATGACGTCAAATCGGTAACTGCGAACGGTACGAAATACAGAAACGAGCTACCGCTCTAGTTATCCGGTGTTTAAGTAAATATTTATTATGTTCCGTACAGTCGAATACGACCTCTGTACTATATCTCCAATTTCGCGATACGATTTGTTCAGTACGTAAAGGTTTATTATTATTTTACGCACTTACAGCGGAATTTCTGTGCCAGTGCTTATTTTATTCAACTTATTTCCAGCACTTCTCACGAAAAACCTATCGCCGACAAATAGAGTACTGAGTCACAAATGTGCATTCGTTACGAAATGATGCAAACTCGGTTGGATGCATGCAAAAATATTTAAAACACACAAAGTGTGCCTAAACTTGTTTGATGTGATTACTTGGATGTTTTTGTCATATATTTAAAATTTGAAAGTAAAAGTATATACCAACATAAAATTATGTATAGTGGATTTTGTTGCGAATGAAGTAATAGGGCTAACTAGACTTTTTATTTGGAAAATATGTTATTAATAAGTAATTTAACGCAAATTTTCTAAAAAATATTAGGTGTGCCAAAACTTTTTTTACTCACTGTATATGAGTTGGTGTATACAGATGAAGATGTTGGTACACGCTTATTTGTGGAGAGTAACCCGTGTGGGGAGTAACAGCGATGAGAACAACAAAAAGTGTTATTATAGTAGTCAATAGGGGCATTTCGCAGCAAAG
The DNA here is from genome assembly GCA_963513945.1 of Hydrotaea diabolus. Taxonomy (NCBI): domain Eukaryota; kingdom Metazoa; phylum Arthropoda; class Insecta; order Diptera; family Muscidae; genus Hydrotaea; species Hydrotaea diabolus. The sequence goes on from OY740722.1 coordinate 13,853,956, forward strand.
TGTAAACTACCGAAGAGGGTAGAGTTAATTCTTGCTGTAGTACACAGCTATTGGCATTTAACGACAGTTTTATTAACAGTGGTATGAATAAAAATAGCTGGTGTATTGACAATGGCGCAACTAGCCATTTCTGTTTGGCGGCAATCCTCCAAACAGATGGTTTCTTAATGTAACAACATTTATCAGCCACCCTGTACTAAGCCGCTCATTCAGAAGGTGAACCATGAGCCTGCATCTGCTTTTATTAAGAAATGCACCAAGTCGTTTCACTCCAATGACCATCAGAATACTTAAAGGAAGACCCAGGGTTTCAAAACCAGGAATGATGGTAAAAAAAGACCCACGTAATATTAATGGACAGAGTTGTCTATTTTGTACGGACAATCTTTTTTTGCGAGTTACTCCTAAATTTCAGAAGAAAAGTATTCATGATAGCATCCACGTTGTGAAAGTATCTCACTTATATTACACCTGTCTCTAGCGGATCATGGGGTCAAAGACAGAAAAATCCGAAAAAGTTAAAAGGAGTGAATCCAAATATACAAAACTTTGCTTTACATGTGTAAAGAGACCCAATATGCAACTAGAGACGAAGCACATCTTAGTTCAAGTGCTGCGGCACTGACTACGTTTATACAGTCCACATCCACCCTAGAATCTTCACCAATCACTACATTGACCCTGCAAGTCAACCCTTCAAGTCAACAACGTTAACGTTTATCGTGTTATTTAAGTCATCGTGCAAATAAAGGCATGAGGGCAGAGATACGACGCTCGCCCTATCACTGATCCTGGATCACAGTCTACTTTCATCACGAAAAAAATTAAGAATCGTCCGAGACTTCCCACAAGCGAAACTTAGTACATGTAACAGTGCTAAGTCAAACTCTGGCGGAAAGATCTACCAAGGCTTGCTATTTCATAATATGCTCAAGTGTGGATCCTCCTTTTGAGCTTAAAAATGTGGGCGCCGGTCTTGACGGTCATCCCTTTATATATCCCACCTCGGAATCGTGACCCCAGTCAAATAATGGGTGCTGCCGAAATCGAGCTGGCTGATCCCTTGTTGGTACGGTTGTTGGACATCTGATCTACGCAATGACTGTTCCCATGGAAACAATCGAATCTCTCCCCGCACAAAAAACTGCTTTCGGCTGGGTTATTGGAGGACCACTTTGTCAGGAAAGGAAACAGGAGACTCAGATTTCACTCTGCAACACAATTACCCTTGAAAACATACTAAAAGGATTTTGAGATCAGAAGATAACAAGTTTTGCGAGGAAAATTATAAATATATGACCCGACGGAATAGCATTAGATGATACATGGTGACCCTGCCATTCAATACTTGTGAGGAACTCGGCACATCTCGGAAAGTTGCATTAGCCCAGTTTTACCGGATGGAAAGAAGACTTCAAAAAAAAACCCGGTGTTAAAGGAGCTATATGACAACGCAATTTGGATCTTGATCTAGGCCATATACGGAAAATCTCCTTCTCGAAAATTGAAAAGATACCCTTAGCACATTTTGCTACATTTTGCCTTAGCACATTTTGCCATTGAAAAACCATTGAAATGAACCTAGAACAACCCTCGTATCCTACAGGGACTACCATCGGAAGTCCTTCTACCGGTGGATTGGTTAAACGTATCAGAGGATTCGTTAACCAAATCCTTGGGTCAGTGTTGCCGTTGTGCAACTAAAGTGGCAATTTGGCCCTTTTTGAAGCCATGCGACTTTTACTGTCCCTTTTTAACAAAATCCCCTTTTTGTCTCTTTTTGAAATTTTTTCTACTTTCACAAGTCGAAATGTGTGAATTGCTTTTAAAAGATACGCGTATTATTATTCCTGGGGCTAAGGGTTGTCTCGAAAAAAATAAGTATAATTTATTTGGTTATAACCTGGCGCTTACTTATGGATTCTCGTAGTAGTGTGTAAGAGCATCAATGTGTGTCCACCAACATTTGGCACATGAATAACTCTAGGTATACTGACTTGAGATTTTCTACCTTTAAACGATTTTCTAATCACCATTTGAGCAAGGCGAATGGCACTGTTGATATCATGTGGTTTGTCTTTCTTTAGGGCTACAGTTGCACTTTTAACTGCAGTATTAAATGTATTTTTTCGACATTCTGTTTTAGGTTTTCTCTTCTCTATTCCCGTACCAAGTTTTACTTTAGTCTTCATAGCGTTTGTAACTAAAAATGCATTTATCTTTTCTCCAATTCTACTATCTTTAGCCTTTACTCTTTCCCAAGCTCTTTCCGCTAGTTCTTTGTCAGCTTGATGTCGTTTGTTTATATCTTTGTTTTGTGTATATGCAATATCATGCCTCATCCAAAATATTTATACCCTTATCACCCCTTTCAAGTCTTTTTTCTAACTTTGTTCCGGGGCCGTAAAATTGATATCTAGGTAAATGTAATTTAAAGGGTAAATTCTGAATTACGTTATTGATCAACCCACTCCCTTGAACTACACTTTTGTTATTAACAACCTTTTTATGATAGACAATCATTTTATATCTTTTCTGAAATGATTCGACATAAATTGAAATGATATAATAAGTTTACAATCAGTAGTTAAAATGCGTCTAATAAAGTAAAATACGAATATTAAGGTGAGAAATTTAGATTTCACGCATCAAAATACGCTTAAAACAAAGCTGTTAAGACGAATATACTTATTTTAATTGTTGGATTTAGGTACAAAGATTATTTAAAGATCTTTAAAGAAAATCACAGGCGTATTGTCAAATTGAAAAAAGGAACAAATTCAATCGTTTTCTGAATGTTAAACAAATTTTGAAACTGACAACATAGACATAACATAAAAAAAATGAACATAAATTTTCAATTTGAAATCTGGTTTTAAATAGATCTTTCCCGTTGTCCCGTTGTTGTTTAAATTCACCTTCCCCGTCAGCCTTCTAGATCTAAGAGACAGTATTGCGACGTCCCATCTGCCCACAAAGCCAAAATCTAAAATCCGATATGAAATTAGTCTTCTCCGACAGCAGTAGTATATAAAAACCAATTGTGAGCCTTCTTGCTCAAAAACAGCTTTGCCACGCCCTCTCCGCCCACAAACCGAAAATTTAAAATCCAACATTAAATTAGTCTCCCACATCAGCAGTAGCATATATGTACCAACTTATAGCCTTCTAGCTTTAGAAAACACTTTTGCCACGCCCACTCCGCCCACAGACCAATTTTTCCAACGAAACTTCACAGGATCCCCCGCTGTGGTATGCTGAATTTTCCCTAGGAGTCTATAAGCCACATACATACAAACATACATAGTCACATACATCCAATTTTATATATAGACTAGCTGACCCGGCAAACGTTGTTTTGCCTTCAAATTTTATTTATGTAGCTAGCGGACCCCGGCGTGCTTCGCTACGCATGAATATTAACTTTGAATCAAATTCGTTGGGGGTTTTTTATTTATTTTTTATTTGGAAGTAATGAAAAAAACTAAATCAATTTAATACAATAGTGAATACAATATTTTTTGTTTGATTGTGTGGTGCATGAATAAATAAATTAGTTGGTGCTCCCACTCTGGAACATGCGACATATAATTGTCCGTGAGAAAAGCACGGTTCCTCCAAATTTACACCACACACTTGAAGCGTTTGTCCTTGAGCTTTATTTATGGTTATAGCAAATGATAAACGCACGGGAAATTGAAGACGTCTGAATTGAAATGGGATGTCGTTTCGTAATAATGGTATCCGTGGTATTAGTACAACTTCTCCTTTTGCTTTGCCAGTGAGAATTGTTGCTTCAATCAAATTGGGCATTAATTTCTTCACGGAAGGTCTCGTTCCATTGCAGAGTTTTGGTGTATTGAGATTTCGAAGAAGTATGATCGATGAACCTATTTTCAAATTCAAAAGATGCGGTGGCATACCGGGTGGTTCCAAAGAATTCAAAAATTCAACCGGATAATTTACTGCGTCCTCTTCATTCGTAGCAGTATCAATAGATTTGTATGATACCAAATCACCTGGCAATTTTTGTTGAATTTGAAAATTTATTTCATTAACATTGGAATTTGTTGGTGCTAAAGTTGCACGTTCTCTTAACCAATCATGATTTTTATAGTTTTGAACAATGTTTGGAAAAACGCGATCAATTAGTTCTTCTTTTGATGGCATAATTGTGCAAAAGTTGTTTGGTAACGTGATAAAGCCATTTAAATCACTTGCAATTTTGCCATCGCCAATCTGCAGCAGATGTTTCGAAAACTCACGTGCTAATGGATTATTTTGAAGATGCACGCGCATATTTATGTTAAGCGATAACTTCTGTACATTTCCCCAAAGAAACGAACTTTTCAAACATGCATTAATTTCATCAGCTGGAGTCGATCTGGGAATGACGGGCAACGTTTGTCGAAAATCACCAGATAGCAATATTAATGCACCTCCGAACAACTGTTGATTTCCACGTAGATCCTGTAATGTTCGATTCAATGCTTCCAAAGATTTTTTATGGGCCATCGGACATTCATCCCATAAAATAATTGCTGCTTGTTGCAAAACTTTGGCCATTCCAGAATTTCTTGAAATATTACACGTTGGAATCTCAACTGTTTGCATATTTAATGGCAATTTCAAGGCGGAATGTGCTGTTCGGCCACCATCCAACAATGTAGCTGCAATACCAGAAGAAGCAAGTGCCAATGCAATTTTTCGTTCGGATCGAATCGCTGATAAGATTAATGTAATGATAAACGTTTTTCCAGTGCCACCAGGAGCGTCCAAAAAATATAATCCACCAGTGTTGTTAATGATAGCTTGCATGATTTTATCGTATACATTCTTTTGCTGAACATTTAATTGTGGAATGTATGTTTGGACAAACGCACGCAATTCATCACAATCGAATTGCTGTTCGCGTTGCAATTCTCGCTGAAATAAATCATGCATTGGACGATTAGGTGCGATAATGCCTAGTTGTCCTAATGCTTTTTTAGCAATCATAAGGCAAATATCTTCAATCAATATCAAAGCTTCATTATACATTTCTAATGTATGTACCAATTCGGGATCCATCGAACGATGTCGAATAAAAATGTCTTCAGCCATGAAATCTTTATATTTATTCCACAATTCAAGTGGGTTTGGGTATTTGACTTGGAGAGCTGAAACTGATGCATCATGAAGCGTAGCACACCAATGCGTATCATCTTCAAGCAAACGCAACCGTTGGCATGCATCGCGATATGTTACACACAACTCACCATCAACAGTTCTTAAATTCTGAAATGACTGTGGGCCACGTACGTTCACCAACAACAATCGCAAATGAAAACATTCAACATTATTTGGACTAACTGCATAAATGCGGCCTATAGCATCCGTTGAAAAAACCCCTACGTAGCCATCAACAGGAGTACCTTGTTTGCGGCGTTGAAATTTCTTTGTTGATGTGTTCCAAGTAAAGTACTAAAGTACTTCCGAATATAATAGAGTTTTTGCAAATTCATCCGTTTCACATAAATTGAAAAAAGCTGTCAGTGTAGTTGCTGGAGGCTGTACTGCTCTTTGTGCGGCATTTGCATCAGTAAAATAAACACGTTGACCATTTTCAAGATGGACTGCTAAATGTGTAACAACAGGATATCTGTCATGTATTGGGAACGATAAAATTCGCCAAATAGCTTCGTTAGTACTAATATATCTTCCCATTTGGTACTGCAAAATTTCATCATTTATATTTTCAGCAGCCACTCCGAAAACAGCCATATCGCTACCTTTATTGACATACTTACAAATGTATTTTATTGATTTGACTGAATTGCAGTATTCGACATTTATATGCGCATTGAAAATTTTTGATAACAACGGTGAGTACGGCACTATTATTATCTTGAGGTGATCGTCGACGATACTCTGGATATCCATCCTCACCGTGTATTGTTGCAGCAATCAATTGTTTTGGAAAACGCTTTGAACATTTGCCGTCGATCATACATGGTGCATTTCGATTGATTTCACCGCAGGGACCGTGTATCATATTTTTCGTGACAACTGTGAATAATTGTGGATCGATGGTTTGATCTGGAATTTCGGCCGACATAACGCTAACAATCATATCTGGTGTTATTTTGCGTACCAACCATATCAATATGTGAGCGTGCGGCAAGCCTCTTTTTTGCCAGGTCCATCAACTTTTTCAATTTTTGGTGGAATATGCGAGCGGTTATATCGGGTCGATCTGTTGGCACCTGACCATCAAATAAGCAATCATACACATCAGGCCATTTTGGGTTGCAAGTAAATGTGATGAACAAATCTGGACGGCCGTAATGACGAACATATGACATGGCATCTTGTGTATACTCGTGCATATGACGTGGGCTACCGGTATATGACGATGGTAATATCGTCGAACGTCCAATGTCATTTACATTCGCACCATTCAATACTGCATCACGTAAATGTATGTACTCTTCAGATCTCAATAGGGTTTGATTATGACGGATGAAATTCAATCGTTCGCTCTCGATTTTAGCATACATGTCCACATAGTATTGATGAAAAAGTTTCTTGCATCGCAAAATGTAATTGTCCTCTTAATCTCGAATCATCAATCGATACGAATAAAAATTCATCGCACTAACTTTTTTCGTGGTTTCTTGGCCTGAATATTATTAAAATTAGTCTTTTAGTTAATTAAACGCAAATTTTACTCAAAATAGTAATAAAAAATCAGAATTTTTTTTACCAGTTTCTGGATTTATCATCGGTATATTTATACAGTAACCATCATCTCCTCTCCAGAACAAAATCGGGTATTGCAATGCGTCATAACAACGATGGAGTTCAGAAATACGATTTAGTTGGCCATTCCTACGGTACAAAATAATATCTCTTGGCCGAAATTGTTCACCAACTATTACGATTGCCACTTCATCAATTGTTGGTGCATTAAATCGCCTGGCATGTTGTCCGAGTGGTGTTCTGTCGGCACGTATTATGATTTTATGGTCATCGGTGGGCATCTGATCCAATGCAATCTTGAATAATTGTACCAATTCATTGTGCTGATGTAAAAATGTTTGCAGGTCTCTCAAGATTTCTCGTCTTGTATTTAAAGCAATTGCATCGCTGTTCTCATTACCAATAAAATATATTTGCAAAAACTTATGGGCAGCATCTGGGAGTGGCGACAATGACCCAGCTCTATGGTATATCTGTCCTTGAATCTGTAATGTGTTTGAAAAAGATTTAGACGACGAATCTGAATTTTTGAAGCCATCAAATACGGAGGCAGCAGGTAAATCAAATTCCATATCATTTATTCCATGCGAAGTAATTACCTTAAACGTCGGCATAAATCCATCTCTTACAATATTTGTAGCTCCGAAAGATGTCATTTGGAAGGATGACGCTGATGAATTGCCATAAATTAATGAGTGCAAAGGGTCTGGTGGAGGTTCTAATACAGGCAACTTAACTTTCCCACCAGCACAACACATGCCAGGCGTTTCGTTCATAAATTTAAATGCTTTACAATACATACATTGTTTATTCATTTGTCCAATGTCAGAATGAATACTGTAATCAATTGTGCTATCATAATTATAAGCCGCCAATTCCATTTGTCGTATGATTTGAATTGAGGAACGCGTACGTCGATTTATTGACCTTGCACTGTCAACCGTGTTGGCAATATCAACCGATTGGTTTACACGTGTACGTCGTTCCCTCTGTGATGCATTTTGTTGAATACGATATTGTTCACTTTGCGATCTTCGATTGGTTGAAACGACTCTCGAATGACGTGTACGTCTACCAATATTTGAACGTCTTGCACGTGGCATTTCAAATGTGTTCTATGGCCGTGTGTGAAATGGAAACTGTAAAGGTTATATATATATATATATATATATTTATTTATTTATTTATTTATATATATATATTTATATATATATATATATATATATATATATATATATATATATATATATATATATATATATATATATATATATATATATATATATATATATATATATATATATATATATATATATATATAAAAAATTGTTGCAAGTGCGTTGTGACTTTATAACTCAAGAACGGTCGAACCGAATTCGCTTAAATTTTAAGTGTTTGTTCGTATGGTCGTGCAGATGGTTTATATGTAAGTTTGCACGAAATCGGTCAACGCGTTCGCGAGTTATGACTTTTCATGTCAACATGTGATTTTGTCCATATACATGTTAACATGTGATTTTGACCATATATATACAAGGTAAATACACGTTGTAGTGCATACACGTATCCACATTGATAGCTGTCACTGAGTGATCATTTTGGGAATAGTAAAATGTTGAAGTTTGTTGAAAACAAATTTCCTATGGTGAATATATTTATTTTCAGTTTCTCGGGGATATATAAAAAAGAAAATCAAAACAAAAGCAAGTTTAGAAATTGCTTTCGTTCAATTTTTTCATTTCAATTATCATAATTTGTAGTCGGTCGGGGTCTAGATAAAAACCTTTACAGTTTCCATTTCACACACGGCCATAGAACACATTTGAAATGCCACGTGCAAGACGTTCAAATATTGGTAGACGTACACGTCATTCGAGAGTCGTTTCAACCAATCGAAGATCGCAAAGTGAACAATATCGTATTCAACAAAATGCATCACAGAGGGAACGACGTACACGTGTAAACCAATCGGTTGATATTGCCAACACGGTTGACAGTGCAAGGTCAATAAATCGACGTACGCGTTCCCCAATTCAAATCATACGACAAATGGAATTGGCGGCTTATAATTATGATAGCACAATTGATTACAGTATTCATTCTGACATTGGACAAATGAATAAACAATGTATGTATTGTAAAGCATTTAAATTTATGAACGAAACGCCTGGCATGTGTTGTGCTGGTGGGAAAGTTAAGTTGCCTGTATTAGAACCTCCACCAGACCCTTTGCACTCATTAATTTATGGCAATTCATCAGCGTCATCCTTCCAAATGACATCTTTCGGAGCTACAAATATTGTAAGAGATGGATTTATGCCGACGTTTAAGGTAATTACTTCGCATGGAATAAATGATATGGAATTTGATTTACCTGCTGCCTCCGTATTTGATGGCTTCAAAAATTCAGATTCGTCGTCTAAATCTTTTTCAAACACATTACAGATTCAAGGACAGATATACCATAGAGCTGGGTCATTGTCGCCACTCCCAGATGCTGCCCATAAGTTTTTGCAAATATATTTCATTGGTAATGAGAACAGCGATGCAATTGCTTTAAATACAAGACGAGAAATCTTGAGAGACCTGCAAACATTTTTACATCAGCACAATGAATTGGTACAATTATTCAAGATTGCATTGGATCAGATGCCCACCGATGACCATAAAATCATAATACGTGCCGACAGAACACTACTCGGACAGCATGCCAGGCGATTTAATGCACCAACAATTGATGAAGTGGCAATCGTAATAGTTGGTGAACAATTTCGGCCAAGAGATATTATTTTGTACCGTAGGAATGGCCAACTAAATCGTATTTCTGAACTCCATCGTTGTTATGACGCATTGCAATACCCGATTTTGTTCTGGAGAGGAGATGATGGTTACTGTATAAATATACCGATGATAAATCCAGAAACTGGTAAAAAAAATTCTGATTTTTTATTACTATTTTGAGTAAAATTTGCGTTCAATTAACTAAAAGACTAATTTTAATAATATTCAGGCCAAGAAACCACGAAAAAAGTTAGTGCGATGAATTTTTATTCGTATCGATTGATGATTCGAGATTAAGAGGACAATTACATTTTGCGATGCAAGAAACTTTTTCATCAATACTATGTGGACATGTATGCTAAAATCGAGAGCGAACGATTGAATTTCATCCGTCATAATCAAACCCTATTGAGATCTGAAGAGTACATACATTTACGTGATGCAGTATTGAATGGTGCGAATGTAAATGACATTGGACGTTCGACGATATTACCATCGTCATATACCGGTAGCCCACGTCATATGCACGAGTATACACAAGATGCCATGTCATATGTTCGTCATTACGGCCGTCCAGATTTGTTCATCACATTTACTTGCAACCCAAAATGGCCTGATGTGTATGATTGCTTATTTGATGGTCAGGTGCCAACAGATCGACCCGATATAACCGCTCGCATATTCCACCAAAAATTGAAAAAGTTGATGGACCTGATTGTCAAGCTCCGTGTATTTGGAGAAGTGCGCTGCTACATGTATACAATTGAATGGCAAAAAAGAGGCTTGCCGCACGCTCACATATTGATATGGTTGGTACGCAAAATAACACCAGATATGATTGTTAGCGTTATGTCGGCCGAAATTCCAGATCAAACCATCGATCCACAATTATTCACAGTTGTCACGAAAAATATGATACACGGTCCCTGCGGTGAAATCAATCGAAATGCACCATGTATGATCGACGGCAAATGTTCAAAGCGTTTTCCAAAACAATTGATTGCTGCAACAATACACGGTGAGGATGGATATCCAGAGTATCGTCGACGATCACCTCAAGATAATAATAGTGCCGTACTCACCGTTGTTATCAAAAATTTTCAATGCGCATATAAATGTCGAATACTGCAATTCAGTCAAATCAATAAAATACATTTGTAAGTATGTCAATAAAGGTAGCGATATGGCTGTTTTCGGAGTGGCTGCTGAAAATATAAATGATGAAATTTTGCAGTACCAAATGGGAAGATATATTAGTACTAACGAAGCTATTTGGCGAATTTTATCGTTCCCAATACATGACAGATATCCTGTTGTTACACATTTAGCAGTCCATCTTGAAAATGGTCAACGTGTTTATTTTACTGATGCAAATGCCGCACAAAGAGCAGTACAGCCTCCAGCAACTACACTGACAGCTTTTTTCAATTTATGTGAAACGGATGAATTTGCAAAAACTCTATTATATTCGGAAGTACTTTAGTACTTTACTTGGAACACATCAACAAAGAAATTTCAACGCCGCAAACAAGGTACTCCTGTTGATGGCTACGTAGGGGTTTTTTCAACGGATGCTATAGGCCGCATTTATACAGTTAGTCCAAATAATGTTGAATGTTTTCATTTGCGATTGTTGTTGGTGAACGTACGTGGCCCACAGTCATTTCAGAATTTAAGAACTGTTGATGGTGAGTTGTGTGTAACATATCGCTGTTTTCAACAAACTTCAACATTTTACTATTCCCAAAATGATCACTCAGTGACAGCTATCAATGTGGATACGTGTATGCACTACAACGTGTATTTACCTTGTATATATATGGTCAAAATCACATGTTAACATGTATATGGACAAAATCACATGTTGACATGAAAAGTCATAACTCGCGAACGCGTTGACCGATTTCGTGCAAACTTACATATAAACCATCTGCACGACCATACGAACAAACACTTAAAATTTAAGCGAATTCGGTTCGACCGTTCTTGAGTTATAAAGTCACAACGCACTTGCAACAATTTTTTTTATATATATATATATATATATATATATATATATATATATATATATATATATATATATATATATATATATATATATATATATATATATATATATATTTATTTATTTATTTATATATATATATTTATATATATATATATATATATATATATATATATATATATATATATATATATATATATATATATATATATATATATATATATATATATATATATATATATATATATATATATATATATATATATATATATATATATATATATATATATATATATATATATATATAGATATATATATATATATATATATATATATATATATATATATATATATATATATATATATAAATTTTAAAAGTAAATTTGAGTTAATATCTTTGCAAACCACGCATTTTCCAATAAACTGAAATTAATTGGTAAGTGCATATTTGTATAAAATGGCTCATCGGGTAAAAGCATCCTTTACATTTTTCGATTTGAAGGCAAAGTTACCGCTATTTTAGGGATTATGAGATTATGAGCACTATACGAATTAAGCGTTACAAATGCACTATAAAATCGAAAATATATTAAACTGTCATAAATTATGTATCAACAATTTAAAAATATACAGCAAAGAAATAAAATATGCTCGAAATAACAAACCAAAATATGCATTTTAAATAAGAAATTTGCACAAAAATCTGTTTTGAGATCAATAAATGATTCAAAACACAACGTAAAGGTTTTTTTTCTAAACAACAAATTAAATGTACATTATTTCAGGCGCATAATATATATTAGTATATATATATATATATATAGATTCATAGATGCAATATCCTGCTTTTTATGTGCGGCCATTATAGCGGTATCATCGGCAAAAGTGGATGTTAGCACGTTTCGGCTGGTAGGGATATCTGCTGAAAAAAGAAGGTAAAGGATAGGCCCAGGACGCTTCCCTGGGGCACACCTGCTAGTATTTCGCTGTCATCGGTGACGTGTTGCCCACATTTGACTCTGAATCTGCAGTTTTCTAAGTACGACCCAAGAATTCGATGCGTATTTGCCGGTAAGTATTTGCAAATTTGTAGGTCAACCCAAAGTGCCAGACTTTGACAAATGCTTGAGCAACATCCAGAAATACGTCGCAGCAATATTCTCGCCGTTCAAATGATTTTTCAATTGCTTGGGTCAGACGGTTTACTTGTTCGATGGTGCTGTGACCTTCCCGGAATCCAAACTGATGGTATGGACTGGTTTTATATTCGATAAAAGAACCTTTTCAAATAGTTTAGATAAGCAGGGAGGCAAACTGATCGGCCTGTATGAGGAAGTTATTGATTTGCCCTTTCCTGGCTTTAAAATTATTTGAATCAGAGATATTTTCCACACTTTAGGAAAGTAACAATGTCTCAAAATATCACAGCAATATAGGAAGGTTACAAGATCATTTTAGGCGTGATAAGATCATATCCAGGTGCTTTACCTGGATTCACGGTTTCTTTAATGACATTCAGAACTTCCTTTGCGTTAGTAAACAATGGAATTACGGCAGACATTTTATCATCAGATGGAAGGAGGGCGCTACTTGCAGGATTTGGGCGAAATACCTGAAACAGATGGTTTGCAAAAACATTGGCTTTTTCCTCTTCTGATATTGCCCACTCGCCATTTGCGTCGCGTATTGGAAATTGCGTTTCGGTGGGCATACTAGTATTTCTTAATGTTTTCTATAATGAGAATTTGGTTGAAGCTGTCGGAGTTAAACTTGCAATGAAACTAGCATGCTGTATACTGTCTTCATTTCTAAGTGCGCTTTGCAACCTTTTAGTAGCTTCAGTCAGTCTTAGTCGGGCCGCTGGTGACCTATTTCGTTGCCATTCGCGACTTTTCACTTACAAGGTGCTCTATTTCCCGGTTAGTGTAAGTATTAAAACTATTTGTCGCTTATATTTGTCTGTGTGTAGCGTGAATGGCCGCCTGTTCCAGGATCACGTTCAAGCTGGATACATTGTTATAGGTCTCGTCCGCGTTAGAAATTAGATGATTCGAATCTAAATGACTGCTAATGTACTTCCTGTATGAAGTAAGCCTTAGTGGGTCGTCTACAAGTACAGTCTTCTCGTGAAGAAGAAATATTTTTTTTTTTTTTTTTTTTTTTTATATAAGCTTTATTTGAATTATTGAATCTGCTCCAAAGGAGCCTAACAATAAGTATACGAATCTTAAGTATAATTCAATAATGAATCCTAGTATGGATTTCTTGTAATGTGGGTCTCTGCTAATTGGCAGGAATTTTAATTAATTTGGTCAAAATAGTATATAACTGGTATGGATCACACGTGAGGATTTTAAACCTGGTTTGGCTTAAACCTCGTGATAAAGGTCCAGAGGACCCTTACAGTCATTTACTGAGTGTTCGCGATATTATGTAGAGTGAAGAACTCTAGTTATGTATGTATAACGGATAACTCTAGAATAGCAGAGTGGACGACGTAATTTGGGTTTTGTAGGTTTTTCGCGTTGACTGTTTTAAGGATCACGTATGAGAGCATTTAAGCCACGTGACGTAGAATGAAGGATTCTACACAGTCTTTTTTGATTGTTCGTCCGCGATTGATATTGACTGTTTTAAAGATCACGTATAAGAGCGTTTAAGCCACGTGACGTAGAAAAGGATTCTACACAGTCTTTCGGGCGCGTGTGTTCGCGATTACTGTTACGGATGAAGATTAGAAAACACGGCGTTCGTTTCTCCGAAGTCTTAAAGATCTGGGACTGCACAATAATTGTCTAGCAAGTATGTTATCATGACGTTCGAGCTTCTCTTTGTGCTTTATATTGATTTTTTGAATTGCCTCTTTAACGAGAGGTATTTTCAAGTCTCGGTGGATATTTTCATTCCTCATATACCAAGGGGCACCGGTAATAAGCCGCAATGTCTTCGATTGGACTCTTTGGATTTTGTCGAGATTGCTCGAGCTTGCTTTGCCCCATAGCTGGGCACCGTATAACCAGATAGGTTTGATTGCACTGTTGTATAGCAGGACCTTATATTCAAGAAATATAACTGGCGAGTGGTCTGACTATAAGTCAGGGCAGGTACTATATATATATATATATATATATATATATATATATATATATATATATATATATATATATATATATATATATATATATATATATATATATATATATATATATATATATATATATATATATATATATATATATATATATATATATATATATATATATATATATATATATATATATATATATATATATATATATATATATATATATATATATATATATATATATATATATATATATATATATATATATATATATATATATATATATATATATATCTTATTATACCGGACTTCGGTATAATAAGAGGAGTTAGTAAATCTAACTTATCTGCTAGTACCTGCCCTGACTTATCGCTTACTAAGGATTACTTCATACAGGAAGTACATTAGCAGTCATTTAGATTCGAATCATCTAATTTCTAACGCGGAAGAGATCTATAACAATGTATACAACTTGATCAGGATCCTGGAACAGGCGGCCATTCACGCTACACACAGACAAATATAAGCGACAAATAGTTTTAATACTTACACTAACCGGGAAATAGAGCACCTTGTAAGTGAAAAGTCGCGAATGGCAACGAAATAGGTCACCAGCGGCCCGACTAAGACTGACTGAAGCTACTAAAAGGTTGCAAAGCGCACTTATAAATGATGACAGTATACAGCATGCTAGTTTCATTGCAAGTTTAGCTCCGACAGCTTCAACCAAATTCTCATTATAGAAAACATTAAGAAATATGTAGTGGCGCTTGCAGATACTTTTTGGTGCATCTCATTCTGTGGTCTGTTTGTTTGCTCATATGTATGTACAATGCGTTGTTTGCCTTTTTGTAAATGAGCGGATGATTCTTCTCAGTTCCTTTATTTTTCCTTCTAAATTTAGAAACTTGATCTTTTGAGAACCATTGCAGAGAGCATACTTTCAGGCTCCAATGTAAATCAGGAAGGTCGCCTTACTGGTGGTCCAGTGGGATTGTTGGTGACTACTACTCAGAGGTTCTAGGTTCAATTCCTACACCAGGCCTCTGATATTTTGTTTTTTTATTTTATATTATTTTTCTTTTTTTGTGGGTATTTTTATTCATTGATTCTTTTGATTTTTGCTAAAGTGGCTGTTTTTTGAGAAAAAATCAGTAAGTTGGTACATCGAAAACTCTCATTTAGATTCCCCACTTCCATTTGATGCTTTCCTACTTGGCCTTTTTCTTATCGAAGAGGTGAATATTCTTATATTATGTTGTGTTGCATAAGTGGTAGTTGCATATGGCGGTTTATTGCGATTGTTGTAAGAAGTGTTAGTGTATCTGAGCAGAAGACATATTTGTCTGGAAACACAAAGATGTTTTTGGCGCTAGTCCAGCAAAACAGTTTGGATTTCGGAATAAACCGAGGTTTAAAAAGGGGTAAATTGAAGCCATTTTTGCCAATTTGTGAAACTCAAGCTGCTGTAAGTACTTGTGAACTTGTGCTTACGAGCAATTTTCAATTGTTTGAGATAACATAGGAATGCTCTAATTCAGAAGGTTGGAAGTCATAAGGTGTGCAAGTTTTCTAAGTATTTCAGTTTTGTTTTGCTTACAGTGCTAAAATCTATCATTGTGTGCTTCCTGTGATCTTCTTCCGAAAGCTCATTTGATCGAAGAGTGGATGATTGCTGAGCTGGAGCAGAGATTGAAGGCAATCTATTTCTCTTATGTTGGTGCCAACGCAAAAAAGTTAATAGAATGCGGCAATTTCTCTTTTATTTCCCTATGTTAACGGTCCACCTGTTCTTCCTCAGCTTTGGCACCAAGTGTTCTCCGCCACTTGTCCCCGCTTCCTCACATATGTACCCTACAAGCTCCTATACTGCCCCTAAAAGAAGTTAAAAATAACCTGCCTGCCAGCAGTCTAATTTTAGCTCGTGTTTAAAGTGTGCCTAAGTATACGGAATGAAAAAGTGAAAAAAGTGCCGTCGGATCTTCTTTGTGCAATTTTACAAGAAGTCCAAACGTTTAAACGTTTGTGCATCATATTCCATTGGCTTTCTAAAAACTTCTATCAAGCTGTGAAGGAATAAAATTTAAAAGGAGTTCGTTTGGTTAATCATCGAAAAGAACCATTGGGTTTTTTTTGCATTAATTTTAATATAATTTTTTGTTTAATTGTTGTTATCGTCTCAGTCGATTTCATCATTGTAAATCCAAAGTGAAACCAACCAAAAACGAATTAATTTATGCCAACAAAAACATTCTATTAAGAACTTTCGCGACATCGATTAAAAGGAAAAAAATATAGTCAAAAAAAAGGTTCAATCTCAATTAAAAAGTGGTTAGTGCAATCCCTTGTTTTGTGCAATCCCTTGTTTTGTGTGCAGTGTCGAGGAGAGGGCAAAGGTAGCAAGATTTGGTGTTTGGGGCAACCTCTATTTGAAATTTCATTTTTTTTGCCTGGATTATCTGCGTGGAAGGCCTTTCATCGTGGGATCACCAGTCAAGTAAGTGCACCAACATCTTAATTCTTTTAAATATTTGTGACGTAAGTACTCTAGGAACAACTAGACCAACCGTTGTCTCCAGGAGTACACTTGTCCCTAAAACCCCAGACCGGAGTCATTCTCCTGGAAATCGTTATTTTTCTTGCATGGAATCCTAAATCCAGTTTGTTATAAGCACAGAAATGACGAGTTCCATGAGAGAGATCAGCCCTTGTTATTAATTTATGAGTGAATGTTTGTTATTTAAACGTCTGTGAGGCAGACTTATCCCTTTTTAAAGAAAAAAAACCTGATACAATCAGCAAAAACATTATGTACTTAAAAGAAATTCGAACCACATTCACTCACAAATTATTTGATTATATTTGCCACATACCTCCTAGATGTTCGACATAATTACCATAACTTTAAAGCACCCTACTTCAACATAAAATTCAATACCCTTTTATTTCGGTGTCGCGTTTGTGTGTATATATGTACATACGTAAGAAAAAAAAGTTAATACGAAGAGTGCATTGACCTCGCACTACTACAGATATTGGTGTATGAATATATCCAATTATTGATATACTGCGCGTATATCAATATGTAATTGCGCGTTGGTTTCACTCTTGATTTTGGTTTTTTCCCTTTCTTTCTTCTTTGTAAATAATGTTAACTAGATAAAATTTAATTTAGTTTGTACTTTCAATTTAAAAAAAAAAAAACAAAAAAATCTTATTTTATTTTTTTTTGAAATTCTTTTCATAGAATCTACTTAATTACAATATTACAGTTTGCTCTTAATTCATTTTATTAAATTTTTTTCTCATAATGAATATAGTAAACTTTAAATGAGAATATACTTATCTAAGCAAATGTTGCCTGAATTGATTAGCTTTAATAAAATGTTATCGGTTGCTGAAATGCACTAAACATCTTTCATGTTTGATTTCTTGTAGCCGGAACTAGAGATAGGGGAATATTAAGTGAGTCTACCATAGATTTTTCCAATGGATATTGAGAAGACAGGATGGGCGGGCAAAAAGGTTGTGCATTTACCACCTAGCGCACAAACAAACTCCACTTCGAATGGAACCAAATCATTTCCTCTTTACCTGCTTACTATCTTCTTTTTGTTTTTCTTCGATACTGATATCATCCAGTCAAGCTCGCGATTTCTTAAAAATAAAATTTTATGGTAGCGAAACAGGAATGTGTGAAGGCAAGATCCCACCCAACGACGAGCAAGTAGGGCGGAAAACATGCGTGCTTCAGCCATCCATTCGTTCCTAAAAATACGTTTTTCGTTTTTGTTTCTGACCCAGTTAGAATTTGACCGTTGTATGCTACATTTATAAAATTTTTGGCGCCCAACGTGGGGCCCGAGTGAATTTACTTTACATAACAATTTTTTTTAAAAAACTTGATATTTTCTTATAAATATCGTAGTAATTTCGCTTGGTTCCATTTTTCTTTCTATTTTCTTCATTTTCCCCGTCTCTTTTCTGATTCGGTTTTCTATATCTATATTTTAAAATTATTTTCTTTCTTTTTCACTACGTGATGTTTTTCTTTGAGTGCAATATATTATCATTGGAATATATATTCTGAGGAATGCAGTGGTGCTATCAGATATAGCCGGATATACAATTGTACTTGGTCTCTTCTTGCTGTAGATCTGCTTATGTAATTTGTCTTTGATGGAATTCAGTTTCTTTGGAATATAATTTCTAATGCTGACTTCGAAGTTCGAATGATATAAACATTTTTACCCTCATCATTCTAAACTGGAATATAGACATGTTAACGATGATGTGTTTATCCAGTGCAGATTTACATTTAGCTGTCTCTTTAGTTTCAATATATTGTTTTTTTCTTTCTCTATTCGAAGTGTAGATAATACATAACTAATAACCCTATCCCTTTTCTGGCTACTGTAAGAAATCAAACAGTTATTTTTTTTATACCTTTTTCTGATTTTGGTTTTTATTTTTGTTTTTATACAATACTTTTTCCGACTTTGGTTTGAAGTTTTTGGCGGAATTATTTTTTTTTTTACATCATTTGGTACACGTTTTTATCAGTCTCGTTTGATTTTGCGTATTTAAACAATGTCTGTACGAAGAAGTAACGACGACATTCATTCTGCTGCAGCTGCGGAGAATGAAAGCCTGGTCTGTAGCATTTGTGATAATGCCATATTAGACAAAGCGTCAAAAACCGAAACAATATGCAGACATCAATTTCATAAGCTGTGTATTAATAATTATGTGCGAACAAATTCAAATTGTCCAATCTGTGGCACTAAAGTCATAAAGGAGGCTGCTCCTCTAAATGATTCTCAGAAACCTAGCTCACCTGTAAGGACTAGATCCAGCACGAAAGCGAAGAATTTTGACTCTAGTAGGCCTTCAGATATCGCTGGAACCGTTCCGTTAGATATTGCGTCTTCCAATGTGACTTTGCCATCATCGACTGTTTCCGTCAGTAGTATAAAGGATGTCGTTTCTTCGATTGTTGCTGAGCAACAATCTCAAATGCTTTCGGCCTTGTCAACTCAGATTTCTACACTAGTCGAGAAAAGTGTTGAGGCTAGTTTGTCGAAACTAAACCTAAACAACCCCTCACAGGCTTTAACGCCATCTTCACCGCATTCGAATCGTAATCCGGTGATGCAAACATTGCCTGACGTGGAACAGCGTACGTTAGAGCAACTTTTGGGTTTACCTAATTCGTCTCGAAATTCAAACAACACTGGACGTGATCCTGCTTTAATCGGTAATGGTGCAAATGATTACCGTACTAGTCACAACAATACGTTCGGTGATTTTTCTTTTCGTCCGGATCGTGTGAGCCAGATCATGCATAACTGGAAGCTCAAATTTACCGGCGGACCAAACTGTTTGCCTGTGGAAATTTTTTTATATCGCGCAGAGGCTTTAACGAAGCATGCTCTGAATGGGAATTTCGATATTTTATGTATGAACGCTAGCACGTTTTTCGAGGGTAAGGCAAACGATTGGTTCTGGCGGTTTCACAAATCAGTGCGTAATTTCCGCTGGCCAGATCTTTGTAGGGCTTTGAAACAACAGTATCGCGATTCTAGAACTGACGTGGACTTCCGTGAAATGATTCGTGATCGCAAGCAAAAGGCTAACGAGTCATTTGATGCATTCTACGAATCTGTCATCCATTTGGTAGACAGGTTGGGTCAGCCTTTGGATGATCGTACTTTTGTAGAGATCTTGAGAAGGAATCTACTACCGGAGATGTTAAATATGACTATCGATTCAGTAGGCCAATTGCGTGAGATATGTCGACGTCGTGAATGTTTTCTTCACGATATGCGTTCAAGGCATGGCACTTCCGGTAGTAGACCTCCTCAGTTCTCCAAGCGCATTTCCGAGCTTGATATTGAGGAAGAAAGTGCACCGGAAATCATTGAATTTGAAGATGAGGTATCCAAAATCCATCTCACTTGCTGGAATTGCAGACAGTCTGGTCACCGCTATCAGGACTGATTGGCCGAGCGAACTGTCTTCTGCTATGGATGCGGATCACCGCAGACTTATAAGCCAAGCTGTAAAAAATGCTCTTCCGGTTCAAAAAACTTTCGACAGAACGCACCGAAAGGTGCATCCAAACCCAGTCGCAACCCACAATTGCCGGAAAGCAATTGAAACTACATACGCGTTCTGACACAACTGCAATAGCCATAAATAAAAGCATTTCTAACACCAACATTACAATCGATCATACCAAACATGAATTGAATAATAAAGCCGACAACATGAAGTCCTCGTCCTGTCAGACCATTTCATGAAAGATTAAAACTCTACAATGAAGCTCGAGCTCAAATCTTTGGTGAAAGCTCTAAACCTGACAGGTCTAGTCGCCGCATGAAAGCTTATTGGAAAAAAATAAAAACAATAAAGAAAAACTTCTCTGTTTCAGTGTTAGATAGACCTGGAGATGTCCGTCCGTATGCCGAAGTTCAACTTTTTAGAAAAAAATGTATTGGTTTGTTAGATACAGGGGCATCTGTTTCATGTCTAGGATCTTAAGCTGCATTAGAATTTCTAGATTCTAATGAGTCATATCGGAAGTTGAACACTTCTGTAAAAACCGCTGATGGTAAGCCACTGGTTGTAGAGGGAGTTGTGACCACTGAGGTTAACTTTAGGGGGAAGTGTTCACCTTTGACTCTATATATAGTGCCGAGTATTTCACAAAACCTGATTTTGGGAATGGATTTTTGGAGTCTTCAATTTACTGCCGCCAACGCTGATTTCTTCTAGCTTATCTGATCCTCCAATAGTAAGCGTTATATCAAACCGCAGATTTCTGTCTGGAGAACAAGAGTTTCAGCTTCAACGATTGACCGGTTTGTTTCCGTCCTTTACCAAAGAAGGACTTGGACGCACTTCTGTTTTATGCCATTTTATTGATACTAGAGATGCTAAGCCTATCAAGCAACGACATTTTTCAGTTTCTCCAGCTATTGAAAAGCTAATTAATGATGAGCTCGACCGCATGTTGGCAATGGATGTGATTGAGGAGTCAAATAGTGCTTGGTCGTCTCCCGTTGTTCTTCATCGGAAACCGGGTAAAAACTGATTGTGCTTGGACAGCCGGAAACTTAACTCAGTGACCATAGGCGACGCTTATCCACTTCCTCACATCGACGGCATTTTAAGCCGTCTGCCGAAAGCAGAATACATTTGTAGTCTTGACCTTAAAGACGCTTTTTGGCAGATACCCTTAGATAAATCATCGAAAGATGAAACAGCATTCACCGTTCCTGGAAGGCCGTTGTATCACTTCAAAGTTATGCCTTTCGGATTGTGCAATGCACCGCAAACGATGTCTAGGCTAATGGACCGAGTGATACCAGCAGCTTTCAGGACGGAGGAGTTTGTGTATCTGGATGATCTTCTGGTGGTATCTGCTACATTTGAGCGTCATGTTCAAGTCTTACAGGAAGTAGCTAAGTGTTTGCGTGCCTCGGGGCTTACTATAAATGTAGAGAAAAGCAAATTTTGTGTGACGGAAGTCCGATATCTTGGTCATATTGTTAGTAATGGGGTAATTCGAACAGACCCAGAAAAAGTTTCAGTCATAACTGAATTTCCGACGCCAAAGTCTGTCAAACAAATCAGACGGTTTTTAGGGATGTCAGGTTGGTACAGAAAGTTTATTCGGAACTATGCTGCCATATCATCGCCATTAACAGACTTGTTAAAGGCCAAACGTAAGTTTGTCTGGTCTGATGAGGCTCAGCGTTCCTTTGAAGACTTAAAGTCTATTCTGAGCTCAGCTTCTGTTTTGCACAGCCCTAATTTTTCACAGCCGTTTTTCATACACTGTGATGCAAGAAAAACCGGAATAGGAAGTGTATTGGTGCAAAAGAATGCGGAGGGTGAAGAGTTTCCAATAGCATTTATGTCAAAGAAACTCAATCAAGACCAACGAAACTATAGTGTCACCGAACAGGAATGCTTAGCAGCGATGGCAAGCATCAAAAAGTTCAGAGCTTATGTCAATCCGACCTTAGTACTAGGCTGGCTCGATGGGCTTTGAAGCTTCAAGGGTACCGATTTAAAATTCAGCATAAAAAAAGGTTCGCAGAATATAGTTCCGGATACACTTTCACGTGTCAACACTGATGATTTGTCCGAAATAGGAAATGACAGCGGGGTTTTTGTAGACATAGGCTCTACACATTTCCAATCTGATGAATATGAAGACTTAGTTAAAAAGATTGAAGAAAATAATAATGCCACTCCCGACTTAAAAGTAATTAATGGATTTTTGTACCGTAGGACTGAACACAGGGTGGGGCTATATATATATATATATATATATATATATATATATATATATATATATATATATATATATATATATATATATATATATATATATATATATATATATATATATATATATATATATATATATATATATATATATTATATATATATATATATATATATATATATATATATATATATATATATATATATATATATATATATATATATATATATATATATATATTATATATATATATATATATATATATATATATATATATATATATATATATATATATATATATATATATATATATATATATATAGACGACCGACAACCTGACATGGAAACTCTGGATTCCGAAAGGATTAATCCTTGATGTCCTGCAAAAGCACCATGACGACCCACTATCTTCTCACTCGGGGATAAACAAAACGCTGGAGAGAATACGACGTTACTATTTCTGGACAAATCTTGTCAACGATGTGAAAAATTACATCAATAATTGCGAAACATCCGAATCGAATCATGCGACCCCAATGGGAAGAACTGGAGAGACACAGAGATTTTTCCAAAAACTATACGTCGACTTTTTGGGGCCGTACCCGAGATCAAAATCTGGAAACATAGGAACATTTGTTGTTATAGACCACTTCTCAAAATTTTCTTTTCTTCACCCAGTAAAGAAGTTTACAGCTGACGTTGTGATTAGATATTTGGAAGAATCTCTGTTTCACACATTCGGGGTACTGGAAATAGTAGTTTCTGACAACGGAACGCAATTTAAAGCTCACAAATTTAATTCGTTACTTCAACGTTATGGGATTTCTCACGTTTACACTGCTGTTCATGCTCCTCAGGCAAATGCTTCTGAGAGAGTGAACAGGTCAGTCATTGCGGCAATCAAAGCGTATATCGACACTGATCAACAGAATTGGGATGAAAACTTGAGCAGAATATCGTGCGCTCTACGGTCGGCAGTACACTCGTCGGTAGGCACTTCTCCCTATTTTATGGCTTTTGGCCAACATATGGTTACAAATGGCTCTACCTATCAGCTTTTAAGAAATCTGGGTATGCTTGAGGATAGATCCGTCCAATTTAACCGGTCCGACTCATTTGAAGTAGTTCGAGCTAAAGCAACAGATATAATGAGAAAACAATTTGAACGAAACGAGAGAGCCTACAACACTCGATCTCGTGAAGTAACGTATGAGGAAGGCCAGTTAGTTTTTCGCAGGAATTTCCGTTTAAGCAATTATGAAAAAGGTTATAATGCCAAGTTGGCCCCAACCTTTATTAAAGCCCGAGTTCGGCGAAAACTTGGAACTGCGTATTATGAGCTTGAAGATTTGCAGGGACGCCCAATTGGAAAATAGAAAGATATCAGACAATAGCAAGTATCTACAAGCGTGATCATCTTTCGGATCTTGTAAATCCCCGAAATCTGATTTTGTTGGGGGGTAAATGTAGTGGCGCTTGCAGATACTTTTTGGTGTATCTCATTCTGTGGTCTGTTTGTTTGCTCATATGTATGTACAATGCGTTGTTTGCCTTTTTGTAAATGAGCGGATGATTCTTCTCAGTTCCTTTATTTTTCCTTCTAAATTTAGAAACTTGATCTTTTGAGAACCATTGCAGAGAGCATACTTTCAGGCTCCAATGTAAATCAGGAAGGTCGCCTTACTGGTGGTCCTGTGGGATTGTTGGCGACTACTACTCAGAGGTTCTAGGTTCAATTCCTACACCAGGCCTTTGAGATTTTGTTTTTTTTATTTTATTTTATTTTTCTTTTTTTTGTGGGTATTTTTATTGATTGATTCTTTTGATTTTTGCTAGAGTGGCTGTTTGTTGAGAAAAAATCAGTAAGCTGGTACATCGAAAACTCTCATTTAGATTCCCCACTTCCATTTGATGCTTTCCTACTTGGCCTTTTTCTTATCGAAGAGGTGAATATTCTTATATTATGTTGTGTTGCATAAGTGGTAGTTGCATATGGCGGTTTATTGCGATTGTTGTAAGAAGTGTTAGTGTATCTGAGCAGAAGACATATTTGTCTGGAAACACAAAGATGTTTTTGGCGCTAGTCCAGCAAAACAGTTTGGATTTCGGAATAAACCGAGGTTTAAAAAGGGGTAAATTGAAGCCATTTTTGCCAATTTGTGAAACTCAAGCTGCTGTAAGTACTTGTGAACTTGTGCTTACGAGCAATTTTCAATTGTTTGAGATAACATAGGAATGCTCTAATTCCGAAGGTTGGAAGTCATAAGGTGTGCAAGTTTTCTAAGTATTTCAGTTTTGTTTTGCTTACTGTGCTAAAATCTATCATTGTGTGCTTCCTGTGATCTTCTTCCGAAAGCTCATTTGATCGAAGAGTGGATGATTGCTGAGCTGGAGCAGAGATTGAAGGCAATCTATTTCTCTTATGTTGGTGCCAACGCAAAAAAGTTAATAGAATGCGGCAATTTCTCTTTTATTTCCCTATGTTAACGGTCCACCTGTTCTTCCTCAGCTTTGGCACCAAGTGTTCTCAGCCACTTGTCCCCGCTTCCTCACATATGTACCCTACAAGCTCCTATACTGCCCTAAAAGAAGTTAAAAATAACCTGCCTGCCAGCAGTCTAATTTTAGCTCGTGTTTAAAGTGTGCCTAAGTATACGGAATGAAAAAGTGAAAAAAAAGTGCCGTCGGATCTTCTTTGTGCAATTTTACAAGAAGTCCAAACGTTTAAACGTTTGTGCATCATATTCCATTGGCTTTCTAAAAACTTCTATCAAGCTGTGAAGGAATAAAATTTAAAAGGAGTTCGTTTGGTTAATCATCGAAAAGAACCATTGGGTTTTTTTGCATTAATTTTAATATAATTTTTTGTTTAATTGTTGTTATCGTCTCAGTCGATTTCATCATTGTAAATCCAAAGTGAAACCAACCAAAAAACGAATTAATTTATGCCAACAAAAACATTCTATTAAGAACGTTCGCGACATCGATTAAAAGGAAAAAAATATAGTCAAAAAAAAAGGTTCAATCTCAATTAAAAAGTGGTTAGTGCAATCCCTTGTTTTGTGCAATCCCTTGTTTTGTGTGCAGTGTCGAGGAGAGGGCAAAGGTAGCAAGATTTGGTGTTTGGGGCAACCTCTATTTGAAATTTCATTTTTTTTTGCCTGGATTATCTGCGTGGAAGGCCTTTCATCGTGGGATCACCAGTCAAGTAAGTGCATCAACATCTTAATTCTTTTAAATATTGGTGACGTAAGTACTCTAGGAACAACTAGACCAACCGTTGTCTCCAGGAGTACACTTGTCCCTAAAACCCCAGATCGGAGTCATTCTCCTGGAAATCGTTATTTTTCTTGCATGGAATCCTAAATCCAGTTTGTTATAAGCACAGAAATGACGAGTTCCATGAGAGAGATCAGCCCTTGTTATTAATTTATGAGTGAATGTTTGTTATTTAAACGTCTGTGAGGCAGACTTATCCCTTTTCAAAGAAAAAAAAACATGATACAATCAGCAAAAACATTATGTACTTAAAAGAAATTCGAACCACATTCACTCACAAATTATTTGATTATATTTGCCACATACCTCCTAGATGTTCGACATAATTACCATAACTTTAAAGCACCCTACTTCAACATAAAATTCAATACCCTTTTATTTCGGTGTCGCGTTTGTGTGTATATATGTACATACGTAAGAAAAAACAAGTAAGTAAGTGCTATAGTCGGGCGTGGCCGACTCTATGATACCCGCACCACTATAAATGTGATTAAGTCTCCTGTTAATCAAAAGCACTCGTCGCTATTTCTATCTGTATCTATCACGCAAGCACTAAGCCTTTATACCCTATACCACTATGTGGTGAGGGTATAACAATTATAGTTGGTCCACATTTTCATACCTTGTTTTCGGACCCTGTGCCCTCCCACGGACGAGATAAATCATTTGGCTTGACATATTTAAAGTCCTGAGGCAATTCCCTGTCATTTGAGGGGTCACACTAAAATCCGGGTAAACCGAAACTTTTGGACCCTCCTAATGGACCCTGGGGCCCAAACAGGTCGAATTTTTTTCTGTATTTAAAATTGTAAGATAATTTCCTTTCATTTAAGGGGTCACACTTATATTTAAAATCATGGGTCCATTTTTTGGGTTCTGAAGGCCCCGTAGGTCCGAGAGGCGGGTCCAACTATTTTTTTTACATTTTGTGGTCAGTTCTACATCGAATGGCATATTTTTTTAATTTGTTGACCAATACACGCGACATCAACTAGATTTGGACCAAATCCGGGAGTTCCTTTGTATGAGGGGTCTATCAGAAAGTGCTCCGATTTGGACCAAATTCAATAGCGTCCGTCCTTGTCCCAATATATTGCCAAGTTTCATCAAGATCGGTGCATAAATGCGACCTGTACTTTGATTACAAGAATAGATGGACATCTTTACATCCAGCCAGCCAGCCGACCAGCCAGCCGCCCAGCCAGCCAGACAGACATGGCTAGATCGACTCAAAATGTAATTCTGAGCAACTTTCTCTCTGGTCCCGGTATTCTAACTCGATTCCTTCGATGTGTTACAAACGCAAGCACTAAGCCATTATACCCCATACCACTATGTGGTGCGGGTATAAAAAGTTAATACGAAGAGTGCATTGACCTCGCACTACTACAGATATTGGTGTATGAATATATCCAATTATTGATATACTGCGCGTATATCAATAATTGCGCGTTGGTTTCACTCTTGATTTTGGTTTTTTCCCTTTCTTTCTTCTTTGTAAATAATGTTAACTAGATAAAATTTAATTTAGTTTGTACTTTCAATTTAAAAAAAAAAAAAACAAAAAAATCTTATTTTATTTTTTTTTGAAATTCTTTTCATAGAATCTACTTAATTACAATATTACAGTTTGCTCTTAATTCATTTTATTAAATTTTATTCTCATAATGAACATAGTAAACTTTATATGAGTATACTTATCTAAGAAAATGTTGCCTGAATTGATTAGCTTTAATAAAATGTTATCGGTTGCTGAAATGCATTAAACATCTTTTATGTTTGATTTCTTGTAGCCGGAACTAGAGATAGGGGAATATTAAGTGGGTCTACCATAGATTTTTCCAATGGATATTGAGAAGACAGGATGGGCGGGCAAAAAGGTTGTGCATTTACCACCTAGCGCACAAACAAACTCCACTTCGAATGGAACCAAATCCTTTCCTCTTTACCTGCTTACTATCTTCTTTTTGTTTTTCTTCGATACTGATATCATCCAGTCAAGCTCGCGATTTCTTAAAAATAAAATTTTATGGTAGCGAAACAGGAATGTGTGAAGGCAAGATCCCACCCAACGACGAGCAAGTAGGCCGGAAAACATGCGTGCTTCAGCCATCCATTCGTTCCTAAAAATACGTTTTTCGTTTTTGTTTCTGACCCAGTTAGAATTTGACCGTTGTAAGCTACATTTATAAAATTTTTGGCGCCCAACGTGGGGCCCGAGTGAATTTACTTTACATAACAATTTTTTTTAAAAAACTTGATATTTTCTTATAAATATCGTAGTAATTTCGCTTGGTTCCATTTTTCTTTCTATTTTCTTCATTTTCCCCGTCTCTTTTCTGATTCGGTTTTCTATATCTATATTTTAAAATTATTTTCTTTCTTTTTCACTACGTGATGTTTTTCTTTGAGTGCAATATATTATCATTGGAATATATATTCTGAGGAATGCAGTGGTGCTATCAGATATAGCCGGATATACAATTGTACTTGGTCTCTTCTTGCTGTAGATCTGCTTATGTTATTTGTCTTTGATGGAATTCAGTTTCTTTGGAATATAATTTCTAATGCTGACCTCGAAGTTCGAATGATATACACATTTTTACCCTCATCATTCTAAACTGGAATATAGACATGTTAACGATGATGTGTTTATCCAGTGCAGATTTACATTTAGCTGTCTCTTTAGTTTCAATATATTGTTTTTTTTTCTTTCTCTATTCGAAGTGTAGATAATACATAACTAATAACCCTATCTCTTTTCTGGCTACTATAAGAAATCAAACAGTTATTTTTTTTATACCTTTTTCTGATTTTGGTTTTTATTTTTGTTTTTATACAATACTTTTTCCGACTTTGGTTTGAAGTTTTTGGCGGAATTATTTTTTTTTACATCATTTGGTACACGTTTTTATCAGTCTCGTTTGATTTTGCGTATTTAAACAATGTCTGTACGAAGAAGTACCGACGACATTCATTCTGCTGCAGCTGCGGAGAATGAAAGCCTGGTCTGTAGCATTTGTGATAATGCCATATTAGGCAAAGCGTCAAAAACCGAAACAATATGCAGACATCAATTTCATAAGCTGTGTATTAATAATTATGTGCGAACAAATTCAAATTGTCCAATCTGTGGCACTAAAGTCATAAAGGAGGCTGCTCCTTCAAAGGATTCTCAGAAACCTAGCTCACCTGTAAGGACTAGATCCAGCTCGAAAGCGAAGAATTTTAACTCTAGTAGGCCTTCAGATATCGCTGGAACCGTTCCGTTAGATATTGGGTCTTCCAATGTGACTTTGCCATCATCGACTGTTTCCGTCAGTAGTATAAAGGATGTCGTTTCTTCGATTGTTGCTGAGCAACAATCTCAATTGCTTTCGGCCTTGTCAACTCAGATTTCTACACTAGTCGAGAAAAGCGTTGAGGCTAGTTGGTCGAAATTAAACCTAAACAACCCCTCACAGGCTTTAACGTCATCTTCACCGCATTCGAATCGTAATCCGGTGATGCAAACATTGCCTGACGTGGAACTGCGTACGTTAGAGCAACTTTTGGGTTTACCTAATTCGTCTCGAAATTCAAACAACACTGGACGTGATCCTAATGGTCCAGATTACGCTTTAATCGGTAATGGTGCAAATGATTACCGTACTAGTCACAACAATACGTTCGGTGATTTTTCTTTTCGTCCGGATCGTGTGAGCCAGATCATGCATAACTGGAAGCTCAAATTTACCGGCGGACCAAACTGTTTGCCTGTTGAAAATTTTTTATATCGCGCAGAGGCTTTAACGAAGCATACTCTGAATGGGAATTTCGATATTTTATGTATGAACGCTAGCACGTTGTTCGAGGGTAAGGCAAACGATTGGTTCTGGCGGTTTCACAAATCAGTGCGTAATTTCCGCTGGCCAGATCTTTGTAGGGCTTTGAAACAACAGTATCGAGATTCTAGAACTGACGTGGACTTCCTTGAAATGATTCGTGATCGCAAGCAAAAGGCTAACGAGTCATTTGATGCA
The DNA here is from genome assembly GCA_963513945.1 of Hydrotaea diabolus. Classification (NCBI taxonomy): domain Eukaryota; kingdom Metazoa; phylum Arthropoda; class Insecta; order Diptera; family Muscidae; genus Hydrotaea; species Hydrotaea diabolus. Next base: position 13,884,168 of record OY740722.1, read on the forward strand.
TTCTACGAATCTGTCATCGATTTGGTAGACAGGTAGGGTCAGCCTTTGGATGATCGTACTTTTGTAGAGATCTTGAGAAGGAATCTACTACCGGAGATGTTAAATATGACTATCGATTCAGTAGGCCAATTGCGTGAGATATGTCGATGTCGTGAACGTTTTCTTCACGATATGCGTTCAAGGCATGGCACTTCCGGTAGTAGACCTCCTCAGTTCTCCAAGCGCATTTCCGAGCTTGATATTGAGGAAGAAAGTGCACCGAAAATCATTGAATTTGAAGATGAGGTATCCGAAATCCATCTCACTTGCTGGAATTGCAGACAGTCTGGTCACCGCTATCAGGACTGCTTGGCCGAGCGAACTGTCTTCTGCTATGGATGCGGATCACCGCAGACTTATAAGCCAAGCTGTAAAAAATGCTCCTCCGGCTCAAAAAACTTTCGACAGAACGCACCGAAAGGTGCATCCAAACCCAGTCGCAAACCACAATTGCCGGAAAGCAATTAAAACTACATACGCGTTCTGACACAACTGCAATAGCCATAAATAAAAGCATTTCTAACACCAACATTACAATCGACCATACCAAACATGAATTGAATAATAAAGCCGACAACATGAAGTACTTAGGTCCTCGTCCTATCAGACCATTTCATGAAAGATTAAAACTCTACAATGAAGCTCGAGCTCAAATCTTTGGCGAAAGCTCTAAACCTGACAGGTCTAGTCGCCGCATGAAAGCTTATTGGAAAAAAATAAAAACAATAAAGAAAAACTTCTCTGTTTCAGTGTTAGATAGGCCTGGAGATGTCCGTCCGTATGCCGAAGTTCAACTTTTTAGAAAAATATGTATTGGTTTGTTAGATACAGGGGCATCTGTTTCATGTCTAGGATCTTAAGCTGCATTAGAATTTCTAGATTCTAATGAGTCATATCGGAAGTTGAACACTTCTGTAAAAACCGCTGATTGTAAGCCACTGGTTGTAGAGGGAGTTGTGACCACTGAGGTTAACTTTAGGGGGAAGTGTTCACCTTTGACTCTATATATAGTGCCGAGTTTTTCACAAAACCTGATTTTGGGAATGGATTTTTGGAGTCTTCAATTTACTGCCGCCAACGCTGATTTCTTCTAGCTTATCTGATCCTCCAATAGTAAGTGTTATATCAAACCGCAGATTTCTGTCTGGAGAACAAGAGTTTCAGCTTCAACGATTGATCGGTTTGTTTCCGTCCTTTACCAAAGAAGGACTTGGACGCACTTCTGTTTTATGCCATTTTATTGATACTAGAGATGCTAAGCCTATCAAGCAACGACATTTTTCAGTTTCTCCAGCTATTGAAAAGCTAATTAATGATGAGCTCGACCGCATGTTGGCAATGGATGTGATTGAGGAGTCAAATAGTGCTTGGTCGTCTCCCGTTGTTCTTCATCGGAAACCGGGTAAAAACCGATTGTGCTTGGACAGCCGGAAACTTAACTCAGTGACCATAGGCGGCGCTTATCCACTTCCTCACATCGACGGCATTTTAAGCCGTCTGCCGAAAGCAGAATACATTAGTAGTCTTGACCTAAAAGACGCTTTTTGGCAGATACCCTTAGATAAATCATCGAAAGATAAAACAGCATTCACCGTTCCTGGAAGGCCGTTGTATCACTTCAAAGTTATGCCATTCGGATTGTGCAATGCACCGCAAACGATGTCTAGGCTAATGGACCGAGTGATACCAGCAGCTCTCAGGACGGAGGTGTTTGTGTATCTGGATGATCTTCTGGTGGTATTTGCTATATTTGAGCGTCATGTTCAAGTCTTACAGGAATAAGCTAAGTGTTTGCGTGCCTCAGGGCTTACTATAAATGTAGAGAAAAGCAAATTTTGTGTGACGGAAGTCCGATATCTTGGTCATATTGTTGGTAATTGGGTAATTAGAACAGACCCAGAAAAAGTTTCAGTCATAACTGAATTTCCGACGCCAAAGTCTGTCAAACAAATCAGACGGTTTTTAGGGATGTCAGGTTGGTACAGAAAGTTTATTCGGAACTATGCTGCCATATCATCGCCATTAACAGACTTGTTAAAGGCCAAACGTAAGTTTGTCTGGTCTGATGAGGCTCAGCGTTCCTTTGAAGACTTAAAGTCTATTCTGAGCTCAGCTTCTGTTTTGCACAGCCCTAATTTTTCACAGCCGTTTTTCATACACTGTGATGCAAGAAAAACCGGAATAGGAAGTAAAGAGTTTCCAATAGCATTTATGTCAAAGAAACTCAATCAAGCCCAACGAAACTATAGTGTCACCGAACAGGAATGCTTAGCAGCGATGGTAAGCATCAAAAAGTTCAGAGCTTATGTCGAAGGTCATGAGTTCACGGTGATCACTGATCACGCCTCTTTAAAGTGGCTCATGTTTCAATCCAACCTAAGTACTAGGCTGGCTCGATGGGCTTTGAAGCTTTAAGGGTACCGATTTAAAATTCAGCATAAAAAAAGGTTCGCAGAATATAGTTCCGGATACACTTTCACGTGTCAACACTGATGATTTGTCCGAAATAGGAAATGACAGCGGGATTTTTGTAGACTTAGGCTCTACACATTTCCAATCTGATGAATATAAAGACTTAGTTCAAAAGATTGAAGAAAATAATAATGCCACTCCCGACTTAAAAGTAATTAATGGATTTTTGTACCGTAGGACTGAACACAGTGTGGGGGAACAGACGACCGACGACCTGACATGGAAACTCTGGATTCCGAAAGGATTAATCCTTGATGTCCTGCAAAAGCACCATGACGACCCACTATCTTCTCACTCGGGGATAAACAAAACGCTGGAGAGAATACGACGTTACTATTTCTGGCCAAATCTTGTCAACGATGTGAAAAATTACATCAATAATTGCGAAACATCCGAATCAAATCATGCGACCCCCAATGGGAATAACTGGAGAGACACAGAGATTTTTCCAAAAACTATGCGTCGACTTTTTGGGACCGTACCCGAGATCAAAATCTGGAAACATAGGAATATTTGTTGTTTTAGACCACTTCTCAAAATTTTTTTTTCTTCACCCAGTAAAGAAGTTTACAGCTGACGTTGTGATTAGATATTTGGAAGAATCTCTGTTTCACACATTCGGGGTACCGGAAATAGTAGTTTCTGACAACGGAACGTAATTTAAAGCTCACAAATTTAATTCGTTACTTCAACGTTATGGGATTTCTCACGTTTACACTGCTGTTCATGCTCCTCAGGCAAATGCTTCTGAGAGAGTGAACAGGTCAGTCATTGCGGCAATCAAAGCGTATATCGACACTGATCAACAGAATTGGGATGAAAACTTGAGCAGAATATCGTGCGCTCTACGGTCGGCAGTACACTCGTCGGTAGGCACTTCTCCCTATTTTATGGCTTTTGGCCAACATATGGTTACAAATGGCTCTACCTATCAGCTTTTAAGAAATCTGGGTATGCTTGAGGATAGATCCGTCCAATTTAACCGGTCCGACTCATTTGAAGTAGTTCGAGCTAAAGCAACAGATATAATGAGAAAACAATTTGAACGAAATGAGGAAGGCCAGTTAGTTTTTCGCAGGAATTTCCGTTTAAGCAATTATGAAAAAGGTTATAATGCCAAGTTGGCCCCAACCTTTATTAAAGCCCGAGTTCGGCGAAAACTTGGAACTGCGTATTATGAGCTTGAAGATTTGCAGGGACGCCCAATTGGAAAATATCATGCGAAAGATATCAGACAATAGCAAGTATCTACAAGCGTGATCATCTTTCGGATCTTGTAAATCCCCGAAATCTGATTTTGTTAGGGGGTAAATGTAGTGGCGCTTGCAGATACTTTTTGGTGTATCTCATTCTGTGGTCTGTTTGTTTGCTCATATGTATGTACAATGCGTTGTTTGCCTTTTTGTAAATGAGCGGATGATTCTTCTCAGTTCCTTTATTTTTCCTTCTAAATTTAGAAACTTGATCTTTTGAGAACCATTGCAGAGAGCATACTTTCAGGCTCCAATGTAAATCAGGAAGGTCGCCTTACTGGTGGTCCTGTGGGATTGTTGGCGACTACTACTCAGAGGTTCTAGGTTCAATTCCTACACCAGGCCTTTGAGATTTTGTTTTGTTTTTTTTATTTTATTTTATTTTTCTTTTTTTGTGGGTATTTTTATTGATTGATTCTTTTGATTTTTGCTAGAGTGGCTGTTTGTTGAGAAAAAATCAGTAAGTTGGTACATCGAAAACTCTCATTTAGATTCCCCACTTCCATTTGATGCTTTCCTACTTGGCCTTTTTCTTATCGAAGAGGTGAATATTCTTATATTATGTTGTGTTGCATAAGTGGTAGTTGCATATGGCGGTTTATTGCGATTGTTGTAAGAAGTGTTAGTGTATCTGAGCAGAAGACATATTTGTCTGGAAACACAAAGGTGTTTTTGGCGCTAGTCCAGCAAAACAGTTTGGATTTCGGAATAAACCGAGGTTTAAAAAGGGGTAAATTGAAGCCATTTTTGCCAATTTGTGAAACTCAAGCTGCTGTAAGTACTTGTGAACTTGTGCTTACGAGCAATTTTCAATTGTTTGAGATAACATAGGAATGCTCTAATTCAGAAGGTTGGAAGTCATAAGGTGTGCAAGTTTTCTAAGTATTTCAGTTTTGTTTTGCTTACAGTGCTTAAATCTATCATTGTGTGCTTCCTGTGATCTTCTTCCGAAAGCTCATTTGATCGAAGAGTGGATGATTGCTGAGCTGGAGCAGAGATTGAAGGCAATCTATTTCTCTTATGTTGGTGCCAACGCAAAAAATTTAATAGAATGCGGCAATTTCTCTTTTATTTCCCTATGTTAACGGTCCACCTGTTCTTCCTCAGCTTTGGCACCAAGTGTTCTCAGCCACTTGTCCCCGCTTCCTCACATATATACCCTACAAGCTCCTATACTGCCCCTAAAAGAAGTTAAAAATAACCTGCCTGCCAGCAGTCTAATTTTAGCTCGTGTTTAAAGTGTGCCTAAGTATACGGAATGAAAAAGTGAAAAAAAAGTGCCGTCGGATCTTCTTTGTGCAATTTTACAAGAAGTCCAAACGTTTAAACGTTTGTGCATCATATTCCATTGGATTTCTAAAAACTTCTATCAAGCTGTGAAGGAATAAAATTTAAAAGGAGTTCGTTTGGTTAATCATCGAAAAGAACCATTGGGTTTTTTTTTTGCATTAATTTTAATATAATTTTTTGTTTAATTGTTGTTATCGTCTCAGTCGATTTCATCATTGTAAATCCAAAGTGAAACCAACCAAAAACGAATTAATTTATGCCAACAAAAACATTCTATTAAGAACGTTCGCGACATCGATTAAAAGGAAAAAAATATAGTCAAAAAAAAGGTTCAATCTCAATTAAAAAGTGGTTAGTGCAATCCCTTGTTTTGTGCAATCCCTTGTTTTGTGTGCAGTGTCGAGGAGAGGGCAAAGGTAGCAAGATTTGGTGTTTGGGGCAACCTCTATTTGAAATTTCATTTTTTTTGCCTGGATTATCTGCGTGGAAGGCCTTTCATCGTGGGATCACCAGTCAAGTAAGTGCATCAACATCTTAATTCTTTTAAATATTGGTGACGTAAGTACTCTAGGAACAACTAGACCAACCGTTGTCTCCAGGAGTACACTTGTCCCTAAAACCCCAGACCGGAGTCATTCTCCTGGAAATCGTTATTTTTCTTGCATGGAATCCTAAATCCAGTTTGTTATAAGCACAGAAATGACGAGTTCCATGAGAGAGATCAGCCCTTGTTATTAATTTATGAGTGAATGTTTGTTATTTAAACGTCTGTGAGGCAGACTTATCCCTTTTTAAAGAAAAAAAACCTGATACAATCAGCAAAAACATTATGTACTTAAAAGAAATTCGAACCACATTCACTCACAAATTATTTGATTATATTTGCCACATACCTCCTAGATGTTCGACATAATTACCATAACTTTAAAGCACCCTACTTCAACATAAAATTCAATACCATTTTATTTCGTTGTCGCGTTTGTGTATGTACATACGTAAGAAAAAAAAAGTTAATACGAAGAGTGCATTGACCTCGCACTACTACAGATATTGGTGTATGAATATATCTAATTATTGATATACTGCGCGTATATCAATAATTGCGCGTTGGTTTCACTCTTGATTTTGGTTTTTTCCCTTTCTTTCTTCTTTGTAAATAATGTTAACTAGATAAAATTTAATTTAGTTTGTACTTTCAATTTAAAAAAATAAACAAAAAAATCTTATTTTATTTTTTTTTGAAATTCTTTTCATAGAATCTACTTAATTACAATATTACAGTTTGCTCTTAATTCATTTTATTAAATTTTTATTCTCATAATGAATATAGTAAACTTTATATAAGAATATACTTATCTAAGCAAATGTTGCCTGAATTGATTAGCTTTAATAAAATGTTATAGGTTGCTGAAATGCACTAAACATCTCTCATGTTCGATTTCTTGTAGCCGGAACTAGAGATAGGGAAATATTAAGTGGGTCTACCATAGATTTTTCCAATGGATATTGAGAAGACAGGATGGGCGGGCAAAAAGGTTGTGCATTTACCACCTAACGCAGAAACAAACTCCACTTCGAATGGAACCAAATCCTTTCCTCTTTACCTGCTTACTATCTACTTTTTGTTTTTCTTCGATACTGATATCATCCAGTCAAGCTCGCGATTTCTTAAAAATAAAATTTTATGGTAGCGAAACAGGAATGTGTGAAGGCAAGATCCCACCCAACGACGAGCAAGTATCCCGGAAAACATGCGTGCTTCAGCCATCCATTCGTTCCTAAAAATACGTTTTTCGTTTTTGTTTCTGACCCAGTTAGAATTTGACCGTTGTATGCTACATTTATAAAATTTTTGGCGCCCAACGTGGGGCCCGAGTGAATTTACTTTACATAACAATTTTTTTTAAAAAACTTGATATTTTCTTATAAATATCGTAGTAATTTCGCTTGGTTCCATTTTTCTTTCTATTTTCTTCATTTTCCCCGTCTCTTTTCTGATTCGGTTTTCTATATCTATATTTTAAAATTATTTTCTTTCTTTTTCACTACGTGATGTTTTTCTTTGAGTGCAATATATTATCATTGGAATATATATTCTGAGGAATGCAGTGGTGCTATCAGATATAGCCGGATATACAATTGTACTTGGTCTCTTCTTGCTGTAGATCTGCTTATGTTATTTGTCTTTGATGGAATTCAGTTTCTTTGGAATATAATTTCTAATGCTGACCTCGAAGTTCGAATGATATAAACATTTTTACCCTCATCATTCTAAACTGGAATATAGACATGTTAACGATGATGTGTTTATCCAGTGCAGATTTACATTTAGCTGTCTCTTTAGTTTCAATATATTGTTTTTTTTTTTCTTTCTCTATTCGAAGTGTAGATAATACATAACTAATAACCCTATCTCTTTTCTGGCTACTATAAGAAATCAAACAGTTATTTTTTTTATACCTTTTTCTGATTTTGGTTTTTATTTTTGTTTTTATACAATACTTTTTCCGACTTTGGTTTGAAGTTTTTGGCGGAATTATTTTTTTTTACATCATTTGGTACACGTTTTTATCAGTCTCGTTTAATTTGCGTATTTAAACAATGTCTGTACGAAGAAGTACCGACGACATTCATTCTGCTGCAGCTGCGGAGAATGAAAGCCTGGTCTGTAGCATTTGTGATAATGCCATATTAGACAAAGCGTCAAAAACCGAAACAATATGCAGACATCAATTTCATAAGCTGTGTATTAATAATTATGTGCGAACAAATTCAAATTGTCCAATCTGTGGCACTAAAGTCATAAAGGAGGCTGCTCCTTCAAAGGATTCTCAGAAACCTAGCTCACCTGTAAGGACTAGATCCAGCTCGAAAGCGAAGAATTTTGACTCTAGTAGGCCTTCAGATATCGCTGGAACCGTTCCGTTAGATATTGGGTCTTCCAATGTGACTTTGCCATCATCGACTGTTTCCGTCAGTAGTATAAAGGATGTCGTTTCTTCGATTGTTGCTGAGCAACAATCTCAATTGCTTTCGGCCTTGTCAACTCAGATTTCTACACTAGTCGAGAAAAGCGTTGAGGCTAGTTTGTCGAAACTAAACCTAAACAACCCCTCACAGGCTTTAACGTCATCTTCACCGCATTCGAATCGTAATCCGGTGATGCAAACATTGCCTGACGTGGAACAGCGTACGTTAGAGCAACTTTTGGGTTTACCTAATTCGTCTCGAAATTCAAACAACACTGGACGTGATCCTAATGGTCCAGATTACGCTTTAATCGGTAATGGTGCAAATGATTACCGTACTAGTCACAACAATACGTTCGGTGATTTTTCTTTTCGTCCGGATCGTGTGAGCCAGATCATGCATAACTGGAAGCTCAAATTTACCGGCGGACCAAACTGTTTGCCTGTTGAAAATTTTTTATATCGCGCAGAGGCTTTAACGAAGCATACTCTGAATGGGAATTTCGATATTTTATGTATGAACGCTAGCACGTTGTTCGAGGGTAAGGCAAACGATTGGTTCTGGCGGTTTCACAAATCAGTGCGTAATTTCCGCTGGCCAGATCTTTGTAGGTCTTTGAAACAACAGTATCGCGATTCTAGAACTGACGTGGACTTCCTTGAAATGATTCGTGATCGCAAGCAAAAGGCTAACGAGTCATTTGATGCATTCTACGAATCTGTCATCGATTTGGTAGACAGGTTGGGTCAGCCTTTGGATGATCGTACTTTTGTAGAGATCTTGAGAAGGAATCTACTACCGGAGATGTTAAATATGACAATCGATTCAGTAGGCCAATTGCGTGAGATATGTCGACGTCGTGAATGTTTTCTTCACGATATGCGTTCAAGGCATGGCACTTCCGGTAGTAGACCTCCTCAGTTCTCCAAGCGCATTTCCGAGCTTGATATTGAGGAAGAAAGTGCACCGGAAATCATTGAATTTGAAGATGAGGTATCCGAAATCCATCTCACTTGCTGGAATTGCAGACAGTCTGGTCACCGCTATCAGGACTGCTTGGCCGAGCGTACTGTCTTCTGCTATGGATGCGGATCACCGCAGACTTATAAGCCAAGCTGTAAAAAATGCTCCTCCGGTTCAAAAAACTTTCGACAGAACGCACCGAAAGGTGCATCCAAACCCAGTCGCAACCCACAATTGCCGGAAAGTAATTGAAACTACATACGCCTTCTGACACAACTGCAATAGCCATAAATAAAAGCATTTCTAACACCAACCTTACAATCGACCATACCAAACATGAATTGAATAATAAAGCCGACAACATGAAGTACTTAGGTCCTCGTCCTATCAGACCATTTCATGAAAGATTAAAACTCTACAATGAAGCTCGAGCTCAAATCTTTGGTGAAAGCTCTAAACCTGACAGGTCTAGTCGCCGCATGAAAGCTTATTGGAAAAAAATAAAAACAATAAAGAAAAACTTCTCTGTTTCAGTGTTAGATAGGCCTGGAGATATCCGTCCGTATGCCGAAGTTCAACTTTTTAGAAAAAAATGTATTGGTTTATTAGATACAGGGGCATCTGTTTCATGTCTAGGATCTCAAGCTGCATTAGAATTTCTAGATTCTAATGAGTCATATCGGAAGTTGAACACTTCTGTAAAAACTGCTGATGGTAAGCCACTGGTTGTAGAGGGAGTTGTGACCACTGAGGTTAACTTTAGGGGGAAGTGTTCACCTTTGACTCTATATATAGTGCCGAGTATTTCACAAAACCTGATTTTGGGAATGGATTTTTGGAGTCTTCAATTTACTGCCGCCAACGCTGATTTCTTCTAGCTTATCTGATCCTCCAATAGTAAGCGTTATATCAAACCGCAGATTTCTGTCTGGAGAACAAGAGTTTCAGCTTCAACGATTGATCGGTTTGTTTCCGTCCTTTACCAAAGAAGGACTTGGACGCACTTCTGTTTTATGCCATTTTATTGATACTAGAGATGCTAAGCCTATCAAGCAACGACATTTTTCAGTTTCTCCAGCTATTGAAAAGCTAATTAATGATGAGCTCGACCGCATGTTGGCAATGGATGTGATTGAGGAGTCAAATAGTGCTTGGTCGTCTCCCGTTGTTCTTCATCGGAAACCGGGTAAAAACCGATTGTGCTTGGACAGCCGGAAACTTAACTCAGTGACCATAGGCGACGCTTATCCTCTTCGTCACATCTGCCGAAAGCAGAATACATTAGTAGTCTTGACCTTAAAGACGCTTTTTGGCAGATACCCTTAGATAAATCATCGAAAGATAAAACAGCATTCACCGTTCCTGGAAGGCCGTTGTATCACTTCAAAGTTATGCCATTCGGATTGTGCAATGCACCGCAAACGATGTCTAGGCTAATGGACCGAGTGATACCAGCAGCTCTCAGGACGGAGGTGTTTGTGTATCTGGATGATCTTCTGGTGGTATCTGCTACATTTGAGCGTCATGTTCAAGTCTTACAGGAAGTAGCTAAGTGTTTGCGTGCCTCAGGGCTTTCTATAAATGTAGAGAAAAGCAAATTTTGTGTGACGGAAGTCCGATATCTTGGTCATATTGTTGGTAATGGGGTAATTAGAACAGACCCAGAAAAAGTTTCAGTCATAACTGAATTTCCGACGCCAAAGTCTGTCAAACAAATCAGACGGTTTTTAGGGATGTCAGGTTGGTACAGAAAGTTTATTCGGAACTATGCTGCCATATCATCGCCATTAACAGACTTGTTAAAGGCCAAACGTAAGTTTGTCTGGTCTGATGAGGCTCAGCGTTCCTTTGAAGACTTAAAGTCTATTCTAAGCTCAGCTTCTGTTTTGCACAGCCCTAATTTTTCACAGCCGTTTTTCATACACTGTGATGCAAGAAAAACCGGAATAGGAAGTAAAGAGTTTCCAATAGCATTTATGTCAAAGAAACTCAATCAAGACCAACGAAACTATAGTGTCACCGAACAGGAATGCTTAGCAGCGATGGTAAGCATCAAAAAGTTCAGAGCTTATGTCGAAGGTCATGAGTTCACGGTGATCACTGATCACGCCTCTTTAAAGTGGCTCATGTCTCAATCCGACCTAAGTACTAGGCTGGCTCGATGGGCTTTGAAGCTTCAAGGGCACCGATTTAAAATTCAGCATAAAAAAAGGTTCGCAGAATATAGTTCCGGATACACTTTCACGTGTCAACACTGATGATTTGTCCGAAATAGGAAATGACAGCGGGATTTTTGTAGACTTAGGCTCTACACATTTCCAATCTGATGAATATAAAGACTTAGTTAAAAAGATTGAAGAAAATAATAATGCCACTCCCGACTTAAAAGTAATTAATGGATTTTTGTACCGTAGGACTGAACACAGTGTGGGGGAACAGAGACCGACGACCTGACATGGAAACTCTGGATTCCGAAAGGATTAATCCTTGATGTCCTGCAAAAGCACCATGACGACCCACTATCTTCTCACTCGGGGATAAACAAAACGCTGGAGAGAATACGACGTTACTATATCTGGCCAAATCTTGTCAACGATGTGAAAAATTACATCAATAATTGCGAAACATCCGAATCAAATCATGCGACCCCCAATGGGAAGAACTGGAGAGACACAGAGATTTTTCCAAAAACTATACGTCGACTTTTTGGGGCCGTACCCGAGATCAAAATCTGGAAACATAGGAATATTTGTTGTTTTAGACCACTTCTCAAAATTTTCTTTTCTTCACCCAGTAAAGAAGTTTACAACTGACGTTGTGATTAGATATTTGGAAGAATCTCTGTTTCACACATTCGGGGTACCGGAAATATAAGTTTCTGACAACGGAACGCAATTTAAAGCTCACAAATTTAATTCGTTACTTCAACGTTATGGGATTTCTCACGTTTACACTGCTGTTCATGCTCCTCAGGCAAATGCTTCTGAGAGAGTGAACAGGTCAGTCATTGCGGCAATCAAAGCGTATATCGACACTGATCAACAGAATTGGGATGAAAACTTGAGCAGAATATCGTGCGCTCTACGGTCTTGAAGTAACGTATGAGGAAGGCCAGTTAGTTTTTCGCAGGAATTTCCGTTTAAGCAATTTTGAAAAAGGTTATAATGCCAAGTTGGCCCCAACCTTTATTAAAGCCCGAGTTCGGCGAAAACTTGGAACTGCGTATTATGAGCTTGAAGATTTGCAGGGACGCCCAATTGGAAAATATCATGCGAAAGATATCAGACAATAGCAAGTATCTACAAGCGTGATCATCTTTCGGATCTTGTAAATCCCCGAAATCTGATTTTGTTGGGGGGTAAATGTAGTGGCGCTTGCAGATACTTTTTGGTGTATCTCATTCTGTGGTCTGTTTGTTTGCTCATATGTATGTACAATGCGTTGTTTGCCTTTTTGTAAATGAGCGGATGATTCTTCTCAGTTCCTTTATTTTTCCTTCTAAATTTAGAAACTTGATCTTTTGAGAACCATTGCAGAGAGCATACTTTCAGGCTCCAATGTAAATCAGGAAGGTCGCCTTACTGGTGGTCCTGTGGGGTTGTTGGCGACTACTACTCAGACGTTCTAGGTTCAATTCCTACACCAGACCTCTGAGATTTTGTTTTTTTTATTTTATTTTATTTTTCTTTTTTTGTGGGTATTTTTATTCATTGATTCTTTTGATTTTTGCTAAACTGGCTGTTTGTTGAGAAAAAATCAGTAAGTTGGTACATCGAAAACTCTCATTTAGATTCCCCACTTCCATTTGATGCTTTCCTACTTGGCCTTTTTCTTATCGAAGAGGTGAATATTCTTATATAATGTTGTGTTGCATAAGTGGTAGTTGCATATGGCGGTTTATTGCGATTGTTGTAAGAAGTGTTAGTGTATCTGAGCAGAAGACATATTTGTCTGGAAACATAAAGATGTTTTTGGCGCTAGTCCAGCAAAACGGTTTGGATTTCGGAATAAACCGAGGTTTAAAAAGGGGTAAAGGGAAGCCATTTTTGCCAATTTGTTCCAGCATTAGCTCTGTGCACACGTAAATCGATTTCAGTTCAATTATAAGTTTTTTTTTTGTGATGATAAGCCGGTAAAGGATTTTTTTTTGTCATACTTTTTTTTGTGAAACTGTCAAGCTGCTGTAAGTACGTGTGAACTTTGCTTATAACTTGTATGCCTTCCTTCCTCTTGATTTTTTTAAGGCCTTGTGCTTACGAGCAATTTTCAATTGTTTGAGATAACATAGGAATGCTCTAATTCAGAAGGTTGGAAGTCATAAGGTGTGCAAGTTTTCTAAGTATTTCAGTTTAGTTTTGCTTACAGTGCTAAAATCTATCATTGTGTGCTTCCTGTGATCTTCATTTGATCGAAGAGTGGATGATTGCTGAGCTGGAGCAGAGATTGAAGGCAATCTATTTCTCTTATGTTGGTGCCAACGCAAAAAAGGTAATAGAATGCGGCAATTTCTCTTTTATTTCCCTATGTTAACGGTCCACCTGTTCTTCCTCAGCTTTGGCACCAAGTGTTCTCAGCCACTTGTCCCCGCTTCCTCACCTATGTACCCTACAAGCTCCTATTCTGCCCCTAAAAGAAGTTAAAAATAACCTGTCTGCCAGCAGTCTAATTTTAGCTCGTGTTTAAAGTGTGCCTAAGTATACGGAAAGAAAAAGTGAAAAAAAGTGCCGTCGGATCTTCTTTGTGCAATTTTTACAAGAAGTCCAAAGGTCGAATACATAAATTTAAACGTTTGTGCATCATATTCCATTGGCTTTCTAAAAACTTCTATCAAGCTGTGAAGGAATAAAATTTAAAAGGAGTTCGTTTGGTTAATCCTCGAAAAAAACTAAGAACCATTGGGTTTTTTTTTGCATTAATTTTAATATAAATTTTTGTTTAATTGTTGTTATCGTCTCAGTCGATTTCATCTTTGTAAATCCAAAGTGAAACCAACCAAAAACGAATTAATTTATGCCAACAAAAACATTCTATTAAGAACGTTCGCGACATCGATTTAAAGGAAAAAAATATAGTCAAAAAAAAATGTTCAATCTCAATTAAAAAGTGTTTAGTGCAATCCCTTGTTTTGTGTGCAGTGTCGAGGAGAGGGCAAAGGTAACAAGATTTGGTGTTTGGGGCAACCTCTATTTGAAATTTCATTTTTTTTGCCTGGATTATCTGCGTGGAAGGCCTTTCATCGTGGGATCACCAGTCAAGTAAGTGCATCAACATCTTAATTCTTTTAAATATTGGTGACGTAAGTACTCTAGGAACAACTAGACCAACCGTTGTCTCCAGGAGTACACTTGTCCCTAAAACCCCAGACCGGAGTCATTCTCCTGGAAATCGTTATTTTTCTTGCATGGAATCCTAAATCCAGTTTGTTATAAGCACAGAAATGACGAGTTCCATGAGAGAGATCAGCCCTTGTTATTAATTTATGAGTGAATGTTTGTTATTTAAACGTCTGTGAGGCAGACTTATCCCTTTTCAAAGAAAAAAAACCTGATACAATCAGCAAAAACATTATGTACTTAAAAGAAATTCGAACCACATTCACTCACAAATTATTTGATTATATTTGCCACATACCTCCTAGATGTTCGACATAATTACCATAACTTTAAAGTACCCTACTTCAACATAAAATGCAATACCCTTTTATTTCGGTGTCGCGTTTGTGTGTATATATGTACATACGTAAGAAAAAAAAAGTTAATACGAAGAGTGCATTGACCTCGCACTACTACAGATATTGGTGTATGAATATATCCAATTATTGATATACTGCGCGTATATCAATAATTGCGCGTTGGTTTCACTCTTGATTTTGGTTTTTTCCCTTTCTTTCTTCTTTGTAAATAATGTTAACTAGATAAAATTTAATTTAGTTTGTACTTTCAATTTAAAAAAAAAAACAAAAAAATCTTATTTTATTTTTTTTTGAAATTCTTTTCATAGAATCTACTTAACTACAATATTACAGTTTGCTCTTAACTCATTTTATTAAATTTTTTTCTCATAATGAATATAGTAAACTTTAAATGAGAATATACTTATCTAAGCAAATGTTGCCTGAATTGATTAACTTTAATAAAATGTTATCGGTTGCTGAAATGCACTAAACATCTTTCATGTTTGATTTCTTGTAGCCGGAACTAGAGATAGGGGAATATTAAGTGGGTCTACCACAGATTTTTCCAATGGATATTGAGAAGACAGGATGGGCGGGCAAAAAGGTTGTGCATTTACCACCTAACGCACAAACAAACTCCACTTCGAATGGAACCAAATCCTTTCCTCTTTACCTGCTTACTATCTTCTTTTTGTTTTTCTTCGATACTGATATCATCCAGTCAAGCTCGCGATTTCTTAAAAATAAAATTTTATGGTAGCGAAACAGGAATGTGTGAAGGCAAGATCCCACCCAACGACGAGCAAGTAGGCCGGAAAACATGCGTGCTTCAGCCATCCATTCGTTCCTAAAAATACGTTTTTCGTTTTTGTTTCTGACCCAGTTAGAATTTGACCGTTGTATGCTACATTTTTAAAATTTTTGGCGCCCAACGTGGGGCCCGAGTGAATTTACTTTACATAACAATTTTTTTTAAAAAACTTGATATTTTCTTATAAATATCGTAGTAATTTCGCTTGGTTCCATTTTTCTTTCTATTTTCTTCATTTTCCCCGTCTCTTTTCTGATTCGGTTTTCTATATCTATATTTTAAAATTATTTTCTTTCTTTTTCACTACGTGATGTTTTTCTTTGAGTGCAATATATTATCATTGGAATATATATTCTGAGGAATGCAGTGGTGCTATCAGATATAGCCGGATATACAATTGTACTTGGTCTCTTCTTGCTGTAGATCTGCTTATGTTATTTGTCTTTGATGGAATTCAGTTTCTTTGGAATATAATTTCTAACGCTGACCTCGAAGTTCGAATGATATAAACATTTTTACCTTCATCATTCTAAACTGGAATATAGACATGTTAACGATGATGTGTTTATCCAGTGCAGATTTACATTTAGCTGTCTCTTTAGTTTCAATATATTGTTTTTTTTTCTTTCTCTATTCGAAGTGTAGATAATACATAACTAATAACCCTATCTCTTTTCTGGCTACTATAAGAAATCAAACAGTTATTTTTTTTATACCTTTTTCTGATTTTGGTTTTTATTTTTGTTTTTATACAATACTTTTTCCGACTTTGGTTTGAAGTTTTTGGCGGAATTATTTTTTTTTTACATCATTTGGTACACGTTTTTATCAGTCTCGTTTGATTTTGCGTATTTAAACAATGTCTGTACGAAGAAGTACCGACGACATTCATTCTGCTGCAGCTGCGGAGAATGAAAGCCTGGTTTGTAGCATTTGTGATAATGCCATATTAGACAAAGCGTCAAAAACCGAAACAATATGCAGACATCAATTTCATAAGCTGTGTATTAATAATTATGTGCGAACAAATTCAAATTGTCCAATCTGTGGCACTAAAGTCATAAAGGAGGCTGCTCCTTCAAAGGATTCTCAGAAACCTAGCTCACCTGTAAGGACTAGATCCAGCTCGAAAGCGAAGAATTTTGACTCTAGTAGGCCTTCAGATATCGCTGGAACCGTTCCGTTAGATATTGGGTCTTCCAATGTGACTTTGCCATCATCGACTGTTTCCGTCAGTAGTATAAAGGATGTCGTTTCTTCGATTGTTGCTGAGCAACAATCTCAATTGCTTTCGGCCTTGTCAACTCAGATTTCTACACTAGTCGAGAAAAGCGTTGAGGCTAGTTTGTCGAAACTAAACCTAAACAACCCCTCACAGGCTTTAACGTCATCTTCACCGCATTCGAATCGTAATCCGGTGATGCAAACATTGCCTGACGTGGAACAGCGTACGTTAGAGCAACTTTTGGGTTTACCTAATTCGTCTCGAAATTCAAACAACACTGGACGTGATCCTAATGGTCCAGATTATGCTTTAATCGGTAATGGTGCAAATGATTACCGTACTAGTCACAACAATACGTTCGGTGATTTTTCTTTTCGTCCGGATCGTGTGAGCCAGATCATGCATAACTGGAAGCTCAAATTTAACGGCGGACCAAACTGTTTGCCTGTTGAAAATTTTTTATATCGCGCAGAGGCTTTAACGAAGCATACTCTGAATGGGAATTTCGATATTTTATGTATGAACGCTAGCACGTTGTTCGAGGATAAGACAAACGATTGGTTCTGGCGGTTTCACAAATCAGTGCGTAATTTCCGCTGGCCAGACCTTTGTAGGGCTTTGAAACAATAGTATCGCGATTCTAGAACTGACGTGGACTTCCGTGAAATGATTCGTGATCGCAAGCAAAAGCCTAACGAGTCATTTGATTTGAAGATGAGGTATCCGAAATCCATCTCACTTGCTGGAATTGCAGACAGTCTGGTCACCGCTATCAGGACTGCTTGGCCGAGCGAACTGTCTTCTGCTATGGATGCGGATCACCGCAGACTTATAAGCTAAGCTGTAAAAAATGCTCTTCCGGTTCAAAAAACTTTCGACAGAACGCACCGAAAGGTGCATCCAAGCCCAGTCGCAACCCACAATTGCCGGAAAGCAATTGAAACTACATACGCGTTCTGACACAACTGCAATAGCCATAAATAAAAGCATTTCTAACACCAACATTACAATCGACCATACCAAACATGAATTGAATAATAAAGCCGACAACATGAAGTACTTAGGTCCTCGTCCTATCAGACCATTTCATGAAAGATTAAAACTCTACAATGAAGCTCGAGCTCAAATCTTTGGTGAAAGCTCTAAACCTGACAGGTCTAGTCGCCGCATGAAAGCTTATTGGAAAAAAATAAAAACAATAAAGAAAAACTTCTCTGTTTCAGTGTTAGATAGGCCTGGAGATGTCCGTCCGTATGCCGAAGTTCAACTTTTTAGAAAAAAATGTATTGGTTTATTAGATACAGGGGCATCTGTTTCATGTCTAGGATCTCCAGCTGCATTAGAATTTCTAGATTCTAATGAGTCATATCGGAAGTTGAACACTTCTGTAAAAACTGCTGATGGTAAGCCACTGGTTGTAGAGGGAGTTGTGACCACTGAGGTTAACTTTAGGGGGAAGTGTTCACCTTTGACTCTATATATAGTGCCGAGTATTTCACAAAACCTGATTTTGGGAATGGATTTTTGGAGTATTCAATTTACTGCCGCCAACGCTGATTTCTTCTAGCTTATCTGATCCTCCAATAGTAAGCGTTATATCAAACCGCAGATTTCTGTCTGGAGAACAAGAGTTTCAGCTTCAACGATTGATCGGTTTGTTTCCGTCCTTTACCAAAGAAGGACTTGGACGCACTTCTGTTTTATGCCATTTTATTGATACTAGAGATGCTAAGCCTATCAAGCAACGACATTTTTCAGTTTCTCCAGCTATTGAAAAGCTAATTAATGATGAGCTCGACCGCATGTTGGCAATGGATGTGATTGAGGAGTCAAATAGTGCTTGGTCGTTTTTACCCGGAAACCGGGTAAAAACCGATTGTGCTTGGACAGCCTAAAACTTAACTCAGTGACCATAGGCGACGCTTATCGACGGCATTTTAAGCCGTCTGCCGAAAGCAGAATACATTAGTAGTCTTGACCTAAAAGACGCTTTTTGGCAGATACCCTTAGATAAATCATCGAAAGATAAAACAGCATTCACCGTTCCTGGAAGGCCGTTGTATCACTTCAAAGTTATGCCATTCGGATTGTGCAATGCACCGCAAACGATGTCTAGGCTAATGGACCGAGTGATACCAGCAGCTCTCAGGACGGAGGTGTTTGTGTATCTGGATGATCTTCTGGTGGTATCTGCTATATTTGAGCGTCATGTTCAAGTCTTACAGGAAGTAGCTAAGTGTTTGCGTGCCTCAGGGCTTACTATAAATCTAGAGAAAAGCAAATTTTGTGTGACGGAAGTCCGATATCTTGGTCATATTGTTGGTAATGGGGTAATTAGAACAGACCCAGAAAAAGTTTCAGTCATAACTGAATTTCCGACGCCAAAGTCTGTCAAACAAATCAGACGGTTTTTAGGGATGTCAGGTTGGTACAGAAAGTTTATTCGGAACTATGCTGCCATATCATCGCCATTAACAGACTTGTTAAAGGCCAAACGTAAGTTTGTCTGGTCTGATGAGGCTCAGCGTTCCTTTGAAGACTTAAAGTCTATTCTAAGCTCAGCTTCTGTTTTGCACAGCCCTAATTTTTCACAGCCGTTTTTCATACACTGTGATGCAAGAAAAACCGGAATAGGAAGTAAAGAGTTTCCAATAGCATTTATGTCAAAGAAACTCAATCAAGACCAACGAAACTATAGTGTCACCGAACAGGAATGCTTAGCAGCGATGGTAAGCATCAAAAAGTTCAGAGCTTATGTCGAAGGTCATGAGTTCACGGTGATCACTGATCACGCCTCTTTAAAGTGGCTCATGTCTCAATCCGACCTAAGTACTAGGCTGGCTCGATGGGCTTTGAAGCTTCAAGGGTACCGATTTAAAATTCAGCATAAAAAAAGGTTCGCAGAATATAGTTCCGGATACACTTTCACGTGTCAACACTGATGATTTGTCCGAAATAGGAAATGACAGCGGGATTTTTGTAGACTTAGGCTCTACACATTTCCAATCTGATGAATATAAAGACTTAGTTAAAAAGATTGAAGAAAATAATAATGCCACTCCCGACTTAAAAGTAATTAATGGATTTTTGTACCGTAGGACTGAACACAGTGTGGGGGAACAGACGACCGACGACCTGACATTTAAACTCTGGATTCCGAAAGGATTAATCCTTGATGTCCTGCAAAAGCACCATGACGACCCACTATCTTCTCACTCGGGGATAAACAAAACGCTGGAGAGAATACGACGTTACTATTTCTGGCCAAATCTTGTCAACGATGTGAAAAATTACATCAATAATTGCGAAACATCCGAATCAAATCATGCGACCCCCAATGGGAAGAACTGGAGAGACACAGAGATTTTTCCAAAAACTATACGTCGACTTTTTGGGGCCGTACCCGAGATCAAAATCTGGAAACATAGGAATATTTGTTGTTTTAGACCACTTCTCAAAATTTTTTTTTCTTCACCCAGTAAAGAAGTTTACAGCTGACGTTGTGATTAGATATTTGGAAGAATCTCTGTTTCACACATTCGGGGTACCGGAAATAGTAGTTTCTGACAACGGAACGCAATTTAAAGCTCACAAATTTAATTCGTTACTTCAACGTTATGGGATTTCTCACGTTTACACTGCTGTTCATGCTCCTCAGGCAAATGCTTCTGAGAGAGTGAACAGGTCAGTCATTGCGGCAATCAAAGCGTATATCGACACTGATCAACAGAATTGGGATGAAAACTTGAGCAGAATATCGTGCGCTCTACGGTCGGCAGTACACTCGTCGGTAGGCACTTCTCCCTATTTTATGGCTTTTGGCCAACATATGGTTACAAATGGCTCTACCTATCAGCTTTTAAGAAATCTGGGTATGCTTGAGGATAGATCCGTCCAATTTAACCGGTCCGACTCATTTGAAGTAGTTCGAGCTAAAGCAACAGATATAATGAGAAAGCAATTTGAACGAAACGAGAGAGCCTACAACACTCGATCTCGTGAAGTAACGTATGAGGAAGGCCAGTTAGTTTTTCGCAGGAATTTCCGTTTAAGCAATTATGAAAAAGGTTATAATGCCAAGTTGGCCCCAACCTTTATTAAAGCCCGAGTTCGGCGAAAACTTGGAACTGCGTATTATGAGCTTGAAGATTTGCAGGGACGCCCAATTGGAAAATATCATGCGAAAGATATCAGACAATAGCAAGTATCTACAAGCGTGATCATCTTTCGGATCTTGTAAATCCCCGAAATCTGATTTTGTTGGGGGGTAAATGTAGTGGCGCTTGCAGATACTTTTTGGTGTATCTCATTCTGTGGTCTGTTTGTTTGCTCATATGTATGTACAATGCGTTGTTTGCCTTTTTGTAAATGAGCGGATGATTCTTCTCAGTTCCTTTATTTTTCCTTCTAAATTTAGAAACTTGATCTTTTGAGAACCATTGCAGAGAGCATACTTTCAGGCTCCAATGTAAATCAGGAAGGTCGCCTTACTGGTGGTCCTGTGGGATTGTTGGCGACTACTACTCAGAGGTTCTAGGTTCAATTCCTACACCAGGTATTTGAGATTTTGTTTTTTTATTTTATTTTATTTTTCTTTTTTTGTGGGTATTTTTATTGATTGATTCTTTTGATTTTTGCTAAAGTGGCTGTTTGTTGAGAAAAAATCAGTAAGTTGGTACATCGAAAACTCTCATTTAGATTCCCCACTTCCATTTGATGCTTTCCTACTTGGCCTTTTTCTTATCGAAGAGGTGAATATTCTTATATAATGTTGTGTTGCATAAGTGGTAGTTGCATATGGCGGTTTATTGCGATTGTTGTAAGAAGTGTTAGTGTATCTGAGCAGAAGACATATTTGTCTGGAAACATAAAGATGTTTTTGGCGCTAGTCCAGCAAAACGGTTTGGATTTCGGAATAAACCGAGGTTTAAAAAGGGGTAAAGGGAAGCCATTTTTGCCAATTTGTTCCAGCATTAGCTCTGTGCACACGTAAATCGATTTCAGTTCAATTATAAGTTTTTTTTGTGATGATAAGCCGGTAAAGGATTTTTTTTTGTCATACTTTTTTTTTGTGAAACTGTCAAGCTGCTGTAAGTACGTATGAACTTTGCTTATAACTTGTATGCCTTCCTTCCTCTTGATTTTTTTTAAGACCTTGTGCTTACGAGCAATTTTCAATTGTTTGAGATAACATAGGAATGCTCTAATTCAGAAGGTTGGAAGTCATAAGGTGTGCAAGTTTTCTAAGTATTTCAGTTTAGTTTTGCTTACAGTGCTAAAATCTATCATTGTGTGCTTCCTGTGATCTTCATTTGATCGAAGAGTGGATGATTGCTGAGCTGGAGCAGAGATTGAAGGCAATCTATTTCTCTTATGTTGGTGCCAACGCAAAAAAGGTAATAGAATGCGGCAATTTCTCTTTTATTTCCCTATGTTAACGGTCCACCTGTTCTTCCTCAGCTTTGGCACCAAGTGTTCTCAGCCACTTGTCCCCGCTTCCTCACCTATGTACCCTACAAGCTCCTATACTGCCCCTAAAAGAAGTTAAAAATAACCTGTCTGCCAGCAGTCTAATTTTAGCTCGTGTTTAAAGTGTGCCTAAGTATACGGAAAGAAAAAGTGAAAAAAGTGCCGTCGGATCTTCTTTGTGCAATTTTTACAAGAAGTCCAAAGGTCGAATACATAAATTTAAACGTTTGTGCATCATATTCCATTGGCTTTCTAAAAACTTCTATCAAGCTGTGAAGGAATAAAATTTAAAAGGAGTTCGTTTGGTTAATCCTCGAAAAAAAACTAAGAACCATTGGGTTTTTTTTGCATTAATTTTAATATAAATTTTTGTTTAATTGTTGTTATCGTCTCAGTCGATTTCATCATTGTAAATCCAAAGTGAAACCAACCAAAAACGAATTAATTTATGCCAACAAAAACATTCTATTAAGAACGTTCGCGACATCGATTTAAAGGAAAAAAATATAGTCAAAAAAAAAATGTTCAATCTCAATTAAAAAGTGGTAAGTGCAATCCCTTGTTTTGTGTGCAGTGTCGAGGAGAGGGCAAAGGTAGCAAGATTTGGTGTTTGGGGCAACCTCTATTTGAAATTTCATTTTTTTGCCTGGATTATCTGCGTGGAAGGCCTTTCATCGTGGGATCACCAATCAAGTAAGTGCATCAACATCTTAATTCTTTTAAATATTGGTAGTGTGACGTACGTACTCTAGGAACAACTATACCAACCGTTGTCTCCAGGAGTACACTTGTCCCTAAAACCCCAGACCGGAGTCATTCTCCTGGAAATCGTTATTTTTCTTGCATGGAATCCTAAATCCAGTTTGTTATAAGCATAGAAATGACGAGTTCCATGAGAGAGATCAGCCCTTGTTATTAATTTATGAGTAAATGTTTCTTATTTAAACGTCTGTGAGGCAGACTTATCCTTTTTCAAAGAAAAAAAACTGATACAATCAGCAAAAACATTATGTACTTAAAATAAATTCGAACCACATTCACTCACAAATTATTTGATTATATTTGCCACATACCTCCTAGATGTTCGACATAATTACCATAACTTTAAAGCACCCTACTTCAACATAAAATTCAATACCCTTTTTTTCGGTGTCGCGTTTGTGTGTATATATGTACATACGTAAGAAAAAAAAAGTTAATACGAAGAGTGAATTGACCTCGCACTACTACAGATATTGGTGTATGAATATATCCAATTATTGATATATATCAGATAATATTTTTGGTTTATACTGCGCGTTGGTTTCACTCTTGATTTTGGTTTTTTCCCTTTCTTTTTTCTTTGTAAATAATGTTAACTAGATAAAATTTAATTTAGTTTGTACTTTCAATTTAAAAAAAAAACAAAAAAATCTTATTTTATTTTTTTTGAAATTCTTTTCATAGAGTCTACTTAATTACAATATTACAGTTTGCTCTTAATTCATTTTATTACATTTTTATCTCATAATGAATATAGTAAACTTTAAATGAGAATATACTTATCTAAGCAAATGTTGCCTGAATTGATTAGCTTTAATAAAATGTTATCGGTTGCTGAAATGCACTAAACATCTTTCGTGTTTGATTTCTTTTAGCCGGAACTAGAGATAGGGGAATATTAAGTGGGTCTACCATAGAGTTTTCCAATGGATATTGAGTAGACAGGATGGGCGGGCAAAAAGGTTGTGCATTTACCACCTAACGCACAAACAAACTCCACTTCGAATGGAACCAAATCCTTTCCTCTTTACCTCCTTACTATCTTCTTTTTGTTTTTCTTCGATACTGATATCATCCAGTCAAGCACGCGATTTTTTAAAAATAATGGTAGCGAAACAGGAATGTGTGAAGGCAAGATCCCACCCCAACGACGAGCAAGTAGGCCGGAAAACATGCGTGCTTCAGCCATCCATTCGTTCCTAAAAATACGTTTTTCGTTTTTGTTTCTGACCCAGTTAGAATTTGACCGTTGTATGCTACAAATACTAGTATACCCACCGAAACGCAATTTCCAATACGCGACGCAAATGGCGAGTGGGCAATATCAAAAGAGGAAAAAGCCAATGTTTTTGCAAACCATCTGTTTCAGGTATTTCGCCAAAATCCTGCAAGTAGCGACCTCCTTCCATCTGATGATAAAATGTCTGCCGTAATTCTATTGTTTACTACGCAAATGAAGTTCTGAATGTCATTAAAAAAAACCGTGAATCCAGGTAAAGCACCTGGATATGATCTTATCACGCCTAAAGTGATCTTTTAACCTTCCTATATTGCTGTGATATTTTGAGACATGGTTACTTTCCTAAAGTGTGGAAAATGTCTCTGATTCAAATAATTTTAAAGCCAGGAAAGGGCAAATCAATAACTTCCTCATACATGCCGATCAGTTTGCTTCCCTGCTTATCTAAACTATTTGAAAAGGTTCTTTTATCGAATATAAAACCAGTCCATACCATCAGTTTGGATTCCGGGAAGGTCACAGCACCATCGAACAAATAAACCGTCTGAGCCAAGCAATTGAAAAATCATTTGAACGGCGAGAATATTGCTGCGACGTATTTCTGGATGTTGCTCAAGCATTTGTCAAAGTCTGGCACTTTGGCTTGACCTACAAATTTGCAAATACTTACCGGCAAATACGCATCGAATTCTTGAGTCTTACTTAGAAAATGCAGATTCAGAGTCAAATGTGGGCAACACGTCACCGATGACAGCGAAATACTAGCAGGTGTGCCCCAGGGAAGCGTCCTGGGGCCTATCCTTTACCTTCTGTTTACAGCAGATATCCCTACCAGCCGAAACGTGCTAACATCCACTTTTGCCGATGATACCGCTATAATGGCCGCACATAAAAAGCAGGATATTGCATCTATGAAACTAGGTGTACATCTCAGACTAGTAGAATCTTGACTCTTTGTACATATTTTAAACAAAAACAAATATGCACTTACCAATATATATATATATATATATATATATATATATATATATATATATATATATATATATATATATATATATATATATATATATATATATATATATATATATATATATATATATATAGATTGCCTTCAATCTCTGCTCCAGCTCAGCAATCATCCACTCTTCGATCAAATGAGCTTTCGGAAGAAGATCACAGGAAGCACACAATGATAGATTTTAGCACTGTAAGCAAAACTAAACTGAAATACTTAGAAAACTTGCACACCTTATGACTTCCAACCTTCT
Organism: Hydrotaea diabolus; assembly: GCA_963513945.1. NCBI lineage: Eukaryota > Metazoa > Arthropoda > Insecta > Diptera > Muscidae > Hydrotaea > Hydrotaea diabolus. The sequence goes on from OY740722.1 coordinate 13,909,607, forward strand.
GAATTAGAGCATTCCTATGTTATCTCAAACAATTGAAAATTGCTCGTAAGCACAAGGCCTTAAAAAAAATCAAGAGGAAGGAAGGCATACAAGTTATAAGCAAAGTTCACAAGTACTTACAGCAGCTTGACAGTTTCACAAAAAAAGTATGACAAAAAAAATCCTTTACCGGCTTATCATCACAAAAAAAAACTTATAATTGAACTGAAATCGATTTACGTGTGCACAGAGCTAATGCTGGAACAAATAGGCAAAAATGGCTTCCCTTTACCCCTTTTTAAACCTCGGTTTATTCCGAAATCCAAACCGTTTTGCTGGACTAGCGCCAAAAACATCTTTATGTTTCCAGACAAATATGTCTTCTGCTCAGATACACTAACACTTCTTACAACAATCGCAATAAACCGCCATATGCAACTACCACTTATGCAACACAACATAATATAAGAATATTCACCTCTTCGATAAGAAAAAGGCCAAGTAGGAAAGCATCAAATGGAAGTGGGGAATCTAAATGAGAGTTTTCGATGTACCAACTTACTGATTTTTTCTCAACAAACAGCCACTTTAGCAAAAATCAAAAGAATCAATGAATAAAAATACCCACAAAAAAAGAAAAATAAAATAAAAAAAACAAAATCTCAGAGGCCTGGTGTAGGAATTGAACCTAGAACCTCTGAGTAGTAGTCGCCAACAATCCCACAGGACCACCAGTAAGGCGACCTTCCTGATTTACATTGGAGCCTGAAAGTATGCTCTCTGCAATGGTTCTCAAAAGATCAAGTTTCTAAATTTAGAAGGAAAAATAAAGGAACTGAGAAGAATCATCCTCTCATTTACAAAAAGGCAAACAACGCATTGTACATACATATGAGCAAACAAACAGACCACAGAATGAGATACACCAAAAAGTATCTGCAAGCGCCACTACATTTACCCCCCAACAAAATCAGATTTCGGGGATTTACAAGATCCGAAAGATGATCACGCTTGTAGATACTTGCTATTGTCTGATATCTTTCGCATGATATTTTCCAATTGGGCGTCCCTACAAATCTTCAAGCTCATAATACGCAGTTCCAAGTTTTCGCCGAACTCGGGCTTTAATAAAGGTTGGGGCCAACTTGGCATTATAACCTTTTTCAAAATTGCTTAAACGGAAATTCCCGCGAAAAACTAACTGGCCTTCCTCATACGTTACTTCACGAGATCGAGTGTTGTAGGCTCTCTCGTTTCGTTCAAATTGTTTTCTCATTATATCTGTTGCTTTAGCTCGAACTACTTCAAATGAGTCGGACCGGTTAAATTGGACGGATCTATCCTCAAGCATACCCAGATTTCTTAAAAGCTGATAGGTAGAGCCATTTGTAACCATATGTTGGCCAAAAGCCATAAAATAGGGAGAAGTGCCTACCGACGAGTGTACTGCCGACCGTAGAGCGCACGATATTCTGCTCAAGTTTTCATCCCAATTCTGTTGATCAGTGTCGATATACGCTTTGATTGCCGCAATGACTGACCTGTTCACTCTCTCAGAAGCATTTGCCTGAGGAGCATGAACAGCAGTGTAAACGTGAGAAATCCCATAACGTTGAAGTAACGAATTAAATTTGTGAGCTTTAAATTGCGTTCCGTTGTCAGAAACTACTATTTCCGGTACCCCGAATGTGTGAAACAGAGATTCTTCCAAATATCTAATCACAACGTCAGTTGTAAACTTCTTTACTGGGTGAAGAAAAGAAAATTTTGAGAAGTGGTCTAAAACAACAAATATTCCTATGTTTCCAGATTTTGATCTCGGGTACGGCCCCAAAAAGTCGACGTATAGTTTTTGGAAAAATCTCTGTGTCTCTCCTGTTCTTCCCATTGGGGGTCGCATGATTTGATTCGGATGTTTCGCAATTATTGATGTAATTTTTCACATCGTTGACAAGATTTGGCCAGAAATAGTAACGTCGTATTCTCTACATCGTTTTGTTTATCCCCGAGTGAGAAGATAGTGGGTCGTCATGGTGTTTTTGCAGGACATCAAGGATTAATCCTTTCGGAATCCAGAGTTTCCATGTCAGGTCGTCGGTCGTCTGTTCCCCCAACATGTGTTCAGTCCTACGGTACAAAAATCCATTAATTACTTTTAAGTCGGGAGTGACATTATTATTTTCTTCAATCTTTTTAACTAAGTCTTTATATTCATCAGATTGGAAATGTGTAGAGCCTAAGTCTACAAAAACCCCGCTGTCATTTCCTATTTCGGACAAATCATCAGTGTTGACACGTGAAAGTGTATCCGGAACTATATTCTGCGAACCTTTTCTATGCTGAATTTTAAATCGGTACCCTTGAAGCTTCAAAGCCCATCAAACCAGCCTAGTACTTAGGTCGGATTGAGACATGAGCCACTTTAAAGAGGCGTGATCAGTGATCACCGTGAACTCATGACCTTCGACATAAGCTCTGAACTTTTTGATGCTTACCATCGCTGCTAAGCATTCCTGTTCGGTGACACTATAGTTTCGTTGGGCTTGATTGAGTTTCTTTGACATAAATGCTATTGGAAACTCTTTACTTCCTATTCCGGTTTTTCTTGCATCACAGTGTATGAAAAACGGCTGTGAAAAATTAGGGCTGTGCAAAACAGAAGCTGAGCTCAGAATAGACTTAAAGTCTTCAAAGGAACGCTGAGCCTCATCAGACCAGACAAACTTACGTTTGGCCTTTAACAAGTCTGTTAATGGCGACGATATGGCAGCATAGTTCCGAATAAACTTTCTGTACCAACCTGACATCCCTAAAAACCGTCTGATTTGTTTGACAGACTTTGGCGTCGGAAATTCAGTTATGACTGAAACTTTTTCTGGGTCTGTTCTAATTACCCCATTACCAACAATATGACCAAGATATCGGACTTCCGTCACACAAAATTTGCTTGTCTCTACATTTATAGTAAGCCCTGAGGCACGCAAACGCTTAGCTACTTCCTGTAAGACTTGAACATGACGCTCAAATGTAGCAGATGCCACCAGAAGATCATCCAGATACACAAACACCTCTGTCCTGAGAGCTGCTGGTATCGCTCGGTCCATTAGCCTAGACATCGTTTGCGGTGCATTGCACAATCCGAAAGGCATAACTTTGAAGTGATACAACGGCCTTCCAGGAACGGTGAATGCTGTTTTATCTTTCGATGATTTATCTTTAAGGTCAAGACTACTAATGTATTCTGCTTTCGGCAGACGGCTTAAAATGCCGTCGATGTGAGGAAGTGGATAAGCGTCGCCTATGGTCACTGAGTTAAGTTTCCGGCTGTCCAAGCACAATCGGTTTTTACCCGGTTTCCGATGAAGAACAACGGGAGACGACCAAGCACTATTTGACTCCTCAATCACATCCATTGCCAACATGCGGTCGAGCTCATCATTAATTAGCTTTTCAATAGCTGGAGAAACTGAAAAATGTCGTTGCTTGATAGGCTTAGCATCTCTAGTATCAATAAAATGGCATAAAACAGAAGTGCGTCCAAGTCCTTCTTTGGTAAAGGACGGAAACAAACCGATCAATCGTTGAAGCTGAAACTCTTGTTCTCCAGACAGAAATCTGCGGTTTGATATAACGCTTACTATTGGAGGATCAGATAAGCTAGAAGAAATCAGCGTTGGCGGCAGTAAATTGAAGACTCCAAAAATCCATTCCCAAAATCAGGTTTTGTGAAAAACTCGGCACTATATATAGAGTCAAAGGTGAACACTTCCCCCTAAAGTTAACCTCAGTGGTCACAACTCCCTCTACAACCAGTGGCTTACCATCAGCGGTTTTTACAGAAGTGTTCAACTTCCGATATGACTCATTAGAATCTAGAAATTCTAATGCAGCTTAAGATCCTAGACATGAAACAGATGCCCCTGTATCTAACAAACCAATACATTTTTTTCTAAAAAGTTGAACTTCGGCATACGGACGGACATCTCCAGGCCTATCTAACACTGAAACAGAGAAGTTTTTCTTTATTGTTTTTATTTTTTTCCAATAAGCTTTCATGCGGCGACTAGACCTGTCAGGTTTAGAGCTTTCACCAAAGATTTGAGCTCGAGCTTCATTGTAGAGTTTTAATCTTTCATGAAATGGTCTGATAGGACGAGGACCTAAGTACTTCATGTTGTCGGCTTTATTATTCAATTCATGTTTGGTATGGTCGATTGTAATGTTGGTGTTAGAAATGCTTTTATTTATGGCTATTGCAGTTGTGTCAGAACGCGTATGTAGTTTCAATTGCTTTCCGGCAATTGTGGGTTGCAACTGGGTTTGGATGCACCTTTCGGTGCGTTCTGTCGAAAGTTTTTTGAACCGGAGGAGCATTTTTTACAGCTTGGCTTATAAGTCTGCGGTGATCCGCATCCATAGCAGAAGACAGTTCGCTCGGCCAAGCAGTCCTGATAGCGGTGACCAGACTGTCTGCAATTCCAGCAAGTGAGATGGATTTCGGATACCTCATCTTCAAATTCAATGATTTCCGGTGCACTTTCTTCCTCAATATCAAGCTCGGAAATGCGCTTGGAGAACTGAGGAGGTCTACTACCGGAAGTGCCATGCCTTGAACGCATATCGTGAAGAAAACATTCACGACATCGACATATCTCACGCAATTGGCCTACTGAATCGATAGTCATATTTAACATCTCCGGTAGTAGATTCCTTCTCAAGATCTCTACAAAAGTACGATCATCCAAAGGCTGACCCAACCTGTCTACCAAATCGATGACAGATTCGTAGAATGCTTCAAATGACTCGTTAGCCTTTTGCTTGCGATCACGAATCATTTCACGGAAGTCCACGTCAGTTCTAGAATCGCGATACTGTTGTTTCAAAGCCCTACAAAGATCTGGCCAGCGGAAATTACGCACTGATTTGTGAAACCGCCAGAACCAATCGTTTGCCTTACCCTCGAACAACGTGCTAGCGTTCATACATAAAATATCGAAATTCCCATTCAGAGTATGCTTCGTTAAAGCCTCTGCGCGATATAAAAAATTTTCAACAGGCAAACAGTTTGGTCCGCCGGTAAATTTGAGCTTCCAGTTATGCATGATCTGGCTCACACGATCCGGACGAAAAGAAAAATCACCGAACGTATTGTTGTGACTAGTACGGTAATCATTTGCACCATTACCGATTAAAGCGTAATCTGGACCATTAGGATCACGTCCAGTGTTGTTTGAATTTCGAGACGAATTAGGTAAACCCAAAAGTTGCTCTAACGTACGCTGTTCCACGTCAGGCAATGTTTGCATCACCGGATTACGATTCGAATGCGGTGAAGATGACGTTAAAGCCTGTGAGGGGTTGTTTAGGTTTAGTTTCGACAAACTAGCCTCAACGCTTTTCTCGACTAGTGTAGAAATCTGAGTTGACAAGGCCGAAAGCAATTGAGATTGTTGCTCAGCAACAATCGAAGAAACGACATCCTTTATACTACTGACGGAAACAGTCGATGATGGCAAAGTCACATTGGAAGACCCAATATCTAACGGAACGGTTCCAGCGATATCTGAAGGCCTACTAGAGTTAAAATTCTTCGCTTTCGAGCTGGATCTAGTCCTTACAGGTGAGCTAGGTTTCTGAGAATCCTTTGAAGGAGCAGCCTCCTTTATGACTTTAGTGCCACAGATTGGACAATTTGAATTTGTTCGCACATAATTATTAATACACAGCTTATGAAATTGATGTCTGCATATTGTTTCGGTTTTTGACGCTTTGTCTAATATGGCATTATCACAAATGCTACAGACCAGGCTTTCATTCTCCGCAGCTGCAGCAGAATGAATGTCGTCGGTACTTCTTCGTACAGACATTGTTTAAATACGCAAAATCAAACGAGACTGATAAAAACGTGTACCAAATGATGTAAAAAAAAATAATTCCGCCAAAAACTTCAAACCAAAGTCGGAAAAGTATTGTATAAAAACAAAAATAAAAACCAAAATCAGAAAAAGGTATAAAAAAAAATAACTGTTTGATTTCTTATAGTAGCCAGAAAAGAGATAGGGTTATTAGTTATGTATTATCTACACTTCGAATAGAGAAAGAAAAAAAAACAATATATTGAAACTAAAGAGACAGCTAAATGTAAATCTGCACTGGATAAACACATCATCGTTAACATGTCTATATTCCAGTTTAGAATGATGAGGGTAAAAATGTTTATATCATTCGAACTTCGAGGTCAGCATTAGAAATTATATTCCAAAGACACTGAATTCCATCAAAGACAAATAACATAAGCAGATCTACAGCAAGAAGAGACCAAGTACAATTGTATATCCGGCTATATCTGATAGCACCACTGCATTCCTCAGAATATATATTCCAATGATAATATATTGCACTCAAAGAAAAACATCACGTAGTGAAAAAGAAAGAAAATAATTTTAAAATATAGATATAGAAAACCGAATCAGAAAAGAGACGGGGAAAATGAAGAAAATAGAAAGAAAAATGGAACCAAGCGAAATTACTACGATATTTATAAGAAAATATCAAGTTTTTTAAAAAAAATTGTTATGTAAAGTAAATTCACTCGGGCCCCACGTTGGGCGCCAAACATTTTATAAATGTAGCATACAACGGTCAAATTCTAACTGGGTCAGAAACAAAAACGAAAAACGTATTTTTAGGAACGAATGGATGGTTGAAGCACGCATGTTTTCCGGCCTACTTGCTCGTCGTTGGGTGGGATCTTGCCTTCACACATTCCTGTTTCACTACCATAAAATTTTATTTTTAAGAAATCGCGTGCTTGACTGGATGATATCAGTATCGAAGAAAAACAAAAAGAAGATAGTAAGCAGGTAAAGAGGAAAGGATTTGGTTCCATTCGAAGTGGAGTTTGTTTGTGCGCTAGGTGGTAAATTCCCAACCTTTTTGCCCGCCCATCCTGTCTTCTCAATATCCATTGGAAAAATCTATGGTAGACCCACTTAATATTCCCCTATCTCTAGTTCCGGCTACAAGAAATCAAACATGAAAGATGTTTAGTGCATTTCAGCAACCGATAACATTTTATTAAAGCTAATCAATTCAGGCAACATTTGCTTAGATAAGTATATTCTCATTTAAAGTTTACTATATTCATTATGAGAAAAAAATTTAATAAAATGAATTAAGAGCAAACTGTAATATTGTAATTAAGTAGATTCTATGAAAAGAATTTCAAAAAAAAAATAAAATAAGATTTTTTTTTTTTTTTTTAAATTGAAAGTACAAACTAAATTAAATTTTATCTAGTTAACATTATTTACAAAGAAGAAAGAAAGGGAAAAAACCAAAATCAAGAGTGAAACCAACGCGCAATTATTGATTTACGCGCAGTATATCAATAATTGGATATATTCATACACCAATATCTGTAGTAGTGCGAGGTCAATGCACTCTTCGTATTAACTTTTTTTTTCTTACGTATGTACATATATACACACAAACGCGACACCGAAATAAAAGGGTAGAATTTTATGTTGAAGTAGGGTGCTTTAAAGTTATGGTAATTATGTCGAACATCTAGGAGGTATGTGGCAAATATAATCAAATAATTTGTGAGTGAATGTGGTTCGAATTTCTTTTAAGTACATAATGTTTTTGCTGATTGTATCAGGTTTTTTTTCTTTGAAAAGGGATAAGTCTGCCTCACAGACGTTTAAATAACAAACATTCACTCATAAATTAATAACAAGGGCTGATCTCTCTCATGGAACTCGTCATTTCTGTGCTTATAACAAACTGGATTTAGGATTCCATGCAAGAAAAATAACGATTTCCAGGAGAATGACTCCGGTCTGGGGTTTTAGGGACAAGTGTACTCCTGGAGACAACGGTTGGTCTAGTTGTTCCTAGAGTACTTACGTCACAAATATTTAAAAGAATTAAGATGTTGATGCACTTACTTGACTGGTGATCCCACGATGAAAGGCCTTCCACGCAGATAATCCAGGCAAAAAAAAATGAAATTTCAAATAGAGGTTGCCCCAAACACCAAATCTTGCTACCTTTGCCCTCTCCTCGACACTGCACACAAAACAAGGGATTGCACAAAACAAGGGATTGCACAAAACAAGGGATTGCACTAACCACTTTTTAATTGAGATTGAACCTTTTTTTTTGACTATATTTTTTCCTTTTAATCGATATCGCGAACGTTCTTAATAGAATGTTTTTGTTGGCATAAATTAATTCGTTTTTGGTTGGTTTCACTTTGGATTTACAATGATGAAATCGACTGAGACGATAACAACAATTAAACCAAAAATTATATTAAAATTAATGCAAAAAAAACTCAATGGTTCTTTTCGATGATTAACCAAACGAACTCCTTTTAAATTTTATTCCTTCACAGCTTGATAGAAGTTTTTAGAAAGCCAATGGAATATGATGCACAAACGTTTAAATTTATGTATTCGACCTTTGGACTTCTTGTAAAATTGCGCAAAGAAGATCCGACGGCACTTTTTTTTTCACTTTTTCATTCCGTATACTTAGGCACACTTTAAACACGAGCTTAAATTATACTGCTGGCAGACAGGTTATTTTTAACTTCTTTTAGGGGCAGTATAGGAGCTTGTAGGGTACATAGGTGAGGAAGCGGGGACAAGTGGCTGAGAACACTTGGTGCCAAAGCTGAGGAAGAACAGGTGGACCGTTAACATAGGGAAATAAAAGAGAAATTGTCGCATTCTATTAACTTTTTTGCGTTAGCACCAACATAAGAGAAATAGATTGCCTTCAATCTCTGCTCCAGCTCAGCAATCATCCACTCTTCGATCAAATGAGCTTTCGGAAGAAGATCACAGAAAGCACACAATGATAGATTTTAGCACTGTAAGCAAAACTAAACTAATATACTTATATATATATATATATATATATATATATATATATATATATATATATATATATATATATATATATATATATATATATATATATATATATATATATATATATATATATATATATATATATATATATATATATATATATATATATATACCGGAGTCATTCTCCTGGAAATCGTTATTTTTCTTGCATGGAATCCTAAATCCAATTTGTTATAAGCATAGAAATGACGTGTTCCATGAGAGAGATCAGCCCTTGTTATTAATTTATGAGTGAATGTTTCTTATTCAAACGTCTGTGAGGCAGACTTATCCTTTTTCAAAGAAAAAAAACCTGATACAATCAGCAAAAACATTATGTACTTAAAAGAAATTCGAACCACATTCACTCACAAATTATTTGATTATATTTGCCACATACCTCCTAGATGTTCGACATAATTACCATAACTTTAAAGCACCCTACTTCAACATAAAATTCTACCCTTTTATTTCGGTGTCGCGTTTGTGTGTATATATGTACATACGTAAGAAAAAAAAAGTTAATACGAAGAGTGCATTGACCTCGCACTACTACAGATATTGGTGTATGAGTATATCCAATTATTGATATATATCAGATAATATTTTTGGTTTATATATATATATATATATATATATATATATATATATATATATATATATATATATATATATATATATATATATATATATATATATATATATATATATATATATATATAAACCAAAAATATTATCTGATATATATCAATAATTGGATATATTCATACACCAATATCTGTAGTAGTGCGAGGTCAATGCACTCTTCGTATTAACTTTTTTTTTCTTACGTATGTTTAGAGTCCTGGAAGCAAAAGCTAAGGGGCCATCTTTTTGTAACAATACGGCGCCCATAGCCAAGTTGCTTGCATCCGTTGTGAGAATAAAGGTTTCATTAAAATTGGGGTATCTTAGTATCATATCTGACATTAAAATTGTCCTTAGTTTGTTAAAAGATTCCTTATAATCCGCATCATTTATGTTGATTATGCAATCCTTTTTCAACCTTTTTGTCAAAGGTTTCGCTATTTTTGCGTAGTCTGGATAAACTTTCTGTAATATCCGCTTAGACCTAGGAAACTCTGAATTTCCTTAACTGTTTTCGGTATAGGGAAATTCTTAATACATTTGACCTTACTGGGATTTGGCTTTATGCCATCAGGGGTCACAACGTGTCCCAAAAAATCTGTCTCTTTCTTTAAGAAATCACTTTTATTTAATGACACTTTTAAATTTGCTTTTCTTAGAGTATTAAAAATTATCCTTAAGTTGTTCATATGTTCTTGAAGAGATGTGCTAAAAATTAATATGTCGTCCATGAAAATGACGCATATTCTGTTAACATATTCTTTTAGAACATTGTTCATCATACGTTGGAAGGTTGCGGGGGCGTTATTTAACCCGAAGGGCATCCTATTAAATTCATAGTGACCGTCCGAAGTAGAAAAGGCTGTTTTCTCCCGGTCCTCTGGTCTAACTTCTATCTGATAAAAGCCCTTGGTTAAGTCTAGAGTTGAGAAGTAATTTGCTCTTCCTAGCTTATCCAGGACGTCATCAATTAAAGGTATGGGAAATTTATCTTCTTTGGTAACCGCATTCAGTTTTCTATAGTCAATGACTACTCTCCATTCTTTGTTACCTTCCTTGTCTTCCTTTTTTGGAACTACCCGAATAGGTGCGTTATAAGGCGAAGTGCTTGGTCTGATAATATCCTGCTCTAGCATTTCACTAATCTGTTTGTTCACCTCTTTCCTATGAATTTCTGGATATCGATAAGTCCGAGAATATATTGGTCCTGAGTTTCCTGTAGGAATACTGTGTTTAACTTCATTCGTGAAGGTCAGGTCGTCCCCTTTTTTATAAAATACGTCATAATTTTTCTGGATAATATCCTTAATTGCTGCTTGTTCCTCAAAATGTAAATGCTCAATCCTTAGTTGCTCAATAATTCCTAATTCATCTAGGTGATAGAATTCTGGTAAATCCACTAATCTGATTTCTACCTGATTTTCATCATCTCCTTCGAAAAACAAAGGAATCTCTTGATTATTTATCACTAGCACCTTATTTTCATAATCCAATTTAGCATTGTTTTCCCTTAAAAGAGTTGAACCAAAAATTCCCGAAAACAAGGTGTGGAAATCGAGAATTCGGAAATTCGGGCTAGTTTTCAGCGAAACGGCCATAGTTTCTTTTGGAATGATCGCTTCTTGCGTAATTCTTAAATGACCAGATGCGGTCTTTATTGACATGGGTGTTCTTAAGTTTCTAATATATTTGGGAGGACAATGTCCTTTTGCTAAAATATTTTCAGTTGATCCCGTATCAATTAGGATTCTTGTAGATCTGTTACGAGATTTAAACAATATATAGGGAAGTCCCTGTCGGGTGGTATTCCCGAGGCCAGATAATGAAAAATTTACAGGCTTATTATTAGTTTCATACTCATCTATTTGTATTGGGTACTGATCATTTTGTAGATTTTCATTGTCACTCATGTAATGGTTTTGCTTAGTTTGTTGTGAGATGTCCATTGCTTCTACTGGTGGTTGTCTTTGTTGCCATTGTTGTCTAGGTTGTTGTTGCCATTGACGTTGCTGCCACTGATTGGGTTGTTGCTGCCATTTATTGTTTTGTTATTGCTGTTGTTGGTATGGTTGTTGTCCTGTTTGTGGGGTAAAATTCCTTGGTTGGAATTGCTGATTATTATTTTTCTGGTCCGTTTGTGGTTTCACATTTTTTTGGGTAATATTTTGGTTGTTTGTAGTGGTATTAATCATCCCGGCCATTGCCAATTCGAGCAATGAGCGTTCTAAAGTTATGGGTTTTAAGGCACATAGCACTGTTCGCGGGTGTATAGGTAATTTATTTACAAAAACGTTTAGTGCCGTTTTGTTGTTTTGCGCGATATCTATTAACGCTCCGTCCATTGTATGTCGTTGATTAAGTAAGGAGAGTTTGAACTGTACTTAATGGTAAAATTTCATAATATCGCCCCGATATTGTGAATTTCTGAGGTCCTCGTACAGTTGCTTACAGGAGGATAATCCACCGAAATTAGTTTCCAGCATCGTCCTAATCTCTGTCCATGTCGCGAGGTGTGGGTGCACATTTAAAGCTACCTTAGCTTTTCCCTTTAATTTACCTTTTATTATAGTTAACAGCATCCTTTGCGATGCTTCCGGATATGTTGCTATTACTGGTATTATATTATCAATACCATTTGTGAAGGAATTTAGGTCCTCTCGAGCCCCATCAAAATCTGGTATTTGTACCAGATATGTTAGTGGAGATATTTCCGCTGCCATTTTTTCTTTTGGTTAACTTTTATGGTTTAGTTTTCTATTTGTCCTTTTTTTTTATTCAACCGTCACTTTCAATTTGTTTAATTCAGTTTCCTCAGGTTTTGTTGTTATTATTATTTCCTTTTTATTTTTTCTTTATTTTAATAACTTATAATTTAAATTTTGTCACTTATTAGTAGGTTCTGTTTTACAGGATATTCAACACGTTTTGAATATCCTACCGACTGCGCCAGTTTTAAGTCAAAGTATTGAACTTGTAATTTGCACTTACTTTAAAATACTTCTTGCGACGAATTGAAAATACACTTCTTTACTTTTGCGTAGTAAAATTAAGTCTGATTTTTATTTCTCTGTTTCAAGCTTACAAACTGGTGAGTACGAATGAATTTGTTTATAAAATAATAATAATAAAGGGTGTATATTTGACACCACTGGTATGACTCCATTCATTCAACTTAAAAGCTGATAATTATAAATACAACAAATGAAAAAGGGGAAGTCTAATAATTGTTTACTATGGGTCGAATGGCATAGGCGATGGCTTTGCCATAACTATATATATATATATATATATATATATATATATATATATATATATATATATATATATATATATATATATATATATATATATCCATCGCGATTGACGATATATATATATATATATATATATATATATATATATATATATATATATATATATATATATATATATATATATATATATATATATATATATATATATATATATATATATATATATATATATATATATATATATATATATATATATATATATATAAATATATATGTATATGGATCATTTCACGCGCATCCACTTTTGCCAAAAAAGGTAATAGAATGCGGCAATTTCTCTTTTATTTCCCTATGTTAACGGTCAACCTGTTCTTCCTCAGCTTTGGCACCAAGTGTTCTCAGCCACTTGTCCCCGCTTCCTCACCTATGTACCCTACAAGCTCCTATACTGCCCCTAAAAGAAGTTAAAAATAACCTGTCTGCCAGCAGTCTAATTTTAGCTCGTGTTTAAAGTGTGCCTAAGTATACGGAAAGAAAAAGTGAAAAAAAGTGCCGTCGGATCTTCTTTGTGCAATTTTTACAAGAAGTCCAAAGGTCGAATACATAAATTTTAACGTTTGTGCATCATATTCCATTGGCTTTCTAAAAACTTCTATCAACCTGTGAAGGAATAAAATTTAAAAGGAGTTCGTTTGGTTAATCCTCGAAAAAAACCTAAGAACCATTGGGTTATTTTCTTGCATGGAATCCTAAATCCAGTTTGTTATAAGCATAGAAATGACGAGTTCCATGAGAGAGATCAGCCCTTGTTATTAATTTATGAGTGAATGTTTCCTATTTAAACGTCTGTGAGGCAGACTTATCCTTTTTCAAAGAAAAAAAACCTGATACAATCAGCAAAAACATTATGTACTTAAAAGAAATTCGAACCACATTCACTCACAAATTATTTGATTATATTTGCCACATACCTTCTAGATGTTCGACATAATTACCATAACTTTAAAGCACCCTACTTCAACATAAAATTCAATACCCTTTTATTTCGGTGTGCGACGTATTTCTGGATGTTGCTCAAGCATTTGTCAAAGTCTGGCACTTTGGCTTGACCTACAAATTTGCAAATACTTACCGGCAAATACGCATCGAATTCTTGAGTCTTACTTAGAAAACTGCAGATTCAGAGTCAAATGTGGGCAACACGTCACCGATGACAGCGAAATACTAGCAGGTGTGCCCCAGGGAAGCGTCCTGGGGCCTATCCTTTACCTTCTGTTTGCAGCAGATATCCCTACCAGCTGAAACGTGCTAACATCGACTTTTGCCGATGATACCGCTATAATGTCCGCACATAAAAAGCAGGATATTGCATCTATGAATCTAGGTGTACATCTCAGACTAGTAGAATCTTGGCTCTCTGTACATATTTTAAGCAAATATGCACTTACACATATATATATATATATATATATATATATATATATATATATATATATATATATATATATATATATATATATATATATATATATATATATATATATATATATATATATATATATATATATGTTGGTAAGTGCATATTTGCTTAAAATATGTACAGAGAGCCAAGATTCTACTAGTCTGAGATGTACACCTAGATTCATAGATGCAATATCCTGCTTTTTATGTGCGGACATTATAGCGGTATATATATATATATATATATATATATATATATATATATATATATATATATATATATATATATATATATATATATATATATATATATATATATATATATATATACATATATATACATATATATATATATATATATATATATATATATATATATATATATATATATATATATATATATATATATATATATATATTCGAAATGTCCGCTTTTTGCCCTTATACACCCCTTAAGGCCCACTGGCCAATCGTCAATCGCGATGGATATATATATATATATATATATATATATATATATATAGTTATGGCAAAGCCATCGCCTATGCCATTCGACCCATAGTAAACAATTATTAGACTTCCCCTTTTTCATTTGTTGTATTTATAATTATCAGCTTTTAAGTTGAATGAATGGAGTCATACCAGTGGTGTCAAATATACACCCTTTATTATTATTTTATAAACAAATTCATTCGTACTCACCAGTTTGTAAGCTTGAAACAGAGAAATAAAAATCAGACTTAATTTTACTACGCAAAAGTAAAGAAGTGTATTTTCAATTCGTCGCAAGAAGTATTTTAAAGTAAGTGCAAATTACAAGTTCAATACTTTGACTTAAAACTGGCGCAGTCGGTAGGATATTCAAAACGTGTTGAATATCCTGTAAAACAGAACCTACTAATAAGTGACAAAATTTAAATTATAAGTTATTAAAATAAAGAAAAAATAAAAAGGAAATAATAATAACAACAAAACCTGAGGAAACTGAATTAAACAAATTGAAAGTGACGGTTGAATAAAAACAAAAGGACAAATAGAAAACTAAACCATAAAAGTTAACCAAAAGAAAAAATGGCAGCGGAAATATCTCCACTAACATATCTGGTACAAATACCAGATTTTGATGGGGCTCGAGAGGACCTAAATTCCTTCACAAATGGTATTGATAATATAATACCAGTAATAGCAACATATCCGGAAGCATCGCAAAGGATGCTGTTAACTATAATAAAAGGTAAATTAAAGGGAAAAGCTAAGGTAGCTTTAAATGTGCACCCACACCTCGCGACATAGACAGAGATTAGGACGATGCTGGAAACTAATTTCGGTGGATTATCCTCCTGTAAGCAACTGTACGAGGACCTCAGAAATTCACAATATCGGGGCGATATTATGAAATTTTACCATTAAGTACAGTTCAAACTCTCCTTACTTAATCAACGACATACAATGGACGGAGCGTTAATAGATATCGCGCAAAACAACAAAACGGCACTAAACGTTTTTGTAAATAAATTACCTATACACCCGCGAACAGTGCTATGTGCCTTAAAACCCATAACTTTAGAACGCTCATTGCTCGAATTGGCAATGGCCGGGATGATTAATACCACTACAAACAACCAAAATATTACCCAAAAAAATGTGAAACCACAAACGGACCAGAAAAATAATAATCAGCAATTCCAACCAAGGAATTTTACCCCACAAACAGGACAACAACCATACCAACAACAGCAATAACAAAACAATAAATGGCAGCAACAACCCAATCAGTGGCAGCAACGTCAATGGCAACAACAACCTAGACAACAATGGCAACAAAGACAACCACCAGTAGAAGCAATGGACATCTCACAACAAACTAAGCAAAACCATTACATGAGTGACAATGAAAATCTACAAAATGATCAGTACCCAATACAAATAGATGAGTATGAAACTAATAATAAGCCTGTAAATTTTTCATTATCTGGCCTCGGGAATACCACCCGACAGGGACTTCCCTATATATTGTTTAAATCTCGTAACAGATCTACAAGAATCCTAATTGATACGGGATCAACTGAAAATATTTTAGCAAAAGGACATTGTCCTCCCAAATATATTAGAAACTTAAGAACACCCATGTCAATAAAGACCGCATCTGGTCATTTAAGAATTACGCAAGAAGCGATCATTCCAAAAGAAACTATGGCCGTTTCGCTGAAAACTAGCCCGAATTTCCGAATTCTCGATTTCCACACCTTGTTTTCGGGAATTTTTGGTTCAACTCTTTTAAGGGAAAACAATGCTAAATTGGATTATGAAAATAAGGTGCTAGTGATAAATAATCAAGAGATTCCTTTGTTTTTCGAAGGAGATGATGAAAATCAGGTAGAAATCAGATTAGTGGATTTACCAGAATTCTATCACCTAGATGAATTAGGAATTATTGAGCAACTAAGGATTGAGCATTTACATTTTGCGGAACAAGCAGCAATTAAGGATATTATCCAGGAAAATTATGACGTATTTTATAAGAAAGGGGACGACCTGACCTTCACGAATGAAGTTAAACACAGTATTCCTACAGGAAACTCAGGACCAATATATTCTCGGACTTATCGATATCCAGAAATTCATAGGAAAGAGGTGAACAAACAGATTAGTGAAATGCTAGAGCAGGATATTATCAGATCAAGCACTTCGCCTTATAACGCACCTATTCGGGTAGTTCCAAAAAAGGAAGACAAGGAAGGTAACAAAGAATGGAGAGTAGTCATTGACTATAGAAAACTGAATGCGGTTACCAAAGAAGATAAATTTCCCATACCTTTAATTGATGACGTCCTGGATAAGCTAGGAAGAGCAAATTACTTCTCAACTCTAGACTTAACCAAGGGCTTTTATCAGATAGAAGTTAGACCAGAGGACCGGGAGAAAACAGCCTTTTCTACTTCGGACGGTCACTATGAATTTAATAGGATGCCCTTCGGGTTAAAAAACGCCCCCGCAACCTTCCAACGTATGATGAACAATGTTCTAAAAGAATATGTTAACAGAATATGCGTCATTTACATGGACGACATATTAATTTTTAGCACATCTCTTCAAGAACATATGAACAACTTAAGGATAATTTTTAATACTCTAAGAAAAGCAAATTTAAAAGTGTCATTAAACAAAAGTGATTTCTTAAAGAAAGAGACAGATTTTTTGGGACACGTTGTGACCCCTGATGGCATAAAGCCAAATCCCAGTAAGGTCAAATGTATTAAGAATTTCCCTATACCGAAAACAGTTAAGGAAATTCAGAGTTTCCTAGGTCTAAGCGGATATTACAGAAAGTTTATCCAGACTACGCAAAAATAGCGAAACCTTTGACAAAAAGGTTGAAAAAGATTGCATAATCAACATAAATGATGCGGATTATAAGGAATCTTTTAACAAACTAAGGACAATTTTAATGTCAGATATGATACTAAGATACCCCAATTTTAATGAAACCTTTATTCTCACAACGGATGCAAGCAACTTTGCTATGGGCGCCGTATTGTTTCAAAAAGATGGCCCCTTAGCTTTTGCTTCCAGGACTCTAAACAAACACGAAATAAACTATTCAACCATAGAGAAGGAACTGTTGGCCATTGTTTGGGCAACAGGACAATTTCGCCATTATTTGTATGGATGAAAATTTAAACTAAATACCGATCACAAACCCTTAATTTGGTTATCTTTCTTGAAGGAACCAAATTCGAAATTGATTAGATGGAAAATAAAACTTAATGAGTATGAGTTCGATATCTGAAAAAGAAAATAAGCTTGCAGATGCTCTTTCTAGAATTCAACACGAAATTAATCTTTTTGAATGTAAGGAATGCAATAAGAAATATACTCAAGCTACAAATTTAGGGATTCACCAGAGGATCGTTCATAAGGGATTAAGATTCCAATGCACTATATGCAAAAATCAATTTAAGTTAAAAAACTCTCTAAAGAAGCATTTTAAGAAGAATCACCCAAAAGACAAATTATCGTTTATGGACGTTATCGCCAACGATAATGAATCCGCAAGAACGAAAGATTCAGCGATAGAAAGACATAGTTCACCTGTACCAACAGTACATAGTGCCAGTGAAGATGGCAATGATTACATTAAAATTACTGATAAACCCCTCCAATATAATACAAGGCAAATCTTGTTAGTAAACGGAGATAACAATGAGTATGAACTAATACAGAAACACGACAAAAAGAGATATAAATTTATTATATTGATGATAAGGAGATAGTTAGGAAAATATTAAATATCATAGAGAACGAAGAAACCGTAGCGATCTATTGTGAAAATGAAGAAGTTTATTTAGAAATACAAGAAGAGGTAGTTAAGATGAGAAACATAAAATCTTTTGAAATATTTAGAACTTATACATTAGTAGAAGACGTCGATATAGAAACCCTAATGGAAATAATTCTGAAACATCACAAGTATGAAAATAATCATCCTGGAATTGAAAAAACGTATCAAGAATTGAAGAATTTCTACTATTACCCTAATATGAAACGGGAAATTACAAAGATAATTAATAATTGTGAAATTTGCAATTTTAAAATAGAGCGAAGACCGATTAAACTGCCATATGAAAAAACAGAGACACCAAAAAGTCCTCATGAGATTTATCACGCTGACATTTGGTATATGAGCAGAGGTAAAATGTATTTAACAATAATAGATAAATTTTCCAAGTACGCCCTTGTACAAGAAATTGAGGAAAGAACACCTCTTTGCTTAATTAAAGCTTTTACGATTACCTTTAATTTAATGAAAGCTCCGAAATTGTTGATAACAGACAATGAGACAGCATTAACAACTGCCTTGTTTAAATACTTTTTAGATAAGAATATTGAATTGCATTTAACTACACCGAATAGACATACTGGAAATTCTGATATTGAGAGGTTCCACAGTAGTCTAAATGAAAACATCCGATTATACAGAAAACGTGAAGAAGAGAATGACATTGCTTATAATGTCGATTTAGTTATCCAATCCAACTATACCTATAACACTACCATTCACCTTACCACAAAGAGAAAGCCCATAGACATTCACTTTTCAGGAAGTAATGTTAATCTGCAAGATGTTTACAGACAAATCGAAGAAACCAAAGAAAGGACTTTGTCATATCGAAATAAGGATAGAAAAGATGCAGAAATAAATCAAGAGTTTAAAAAAACACCCAATGTACAGAAAATGAAGACAAGACAGGAAAGAGTTGACGTTGAACAAATTGACGGAAAACGATACAGAACTAGAAATAAGAATTTGCCCATTTATAGGGATCAATTTTTAAAACGAAAAAATCATTTCAGGTCTACGGACGTATTGGTGGATGATAATGATCTTGCTGATAACCAGTCCAGTACAGGCGCAGAAGCTGGAAATTACTGACTTAAACCATGGTAATGGTTACATCTTACTCGAGATTGGGAAGACACAACTTATTGCAGGACACAATATTATTCTTCATATTTTTAATGTAACAAAATACGAAACTTTTATCAATAGCCTCAAGGAAGAAATATCTAATTTGGGAGATTCTTATATGGAACATCAGATTTATCATCTTAGTACTAAACTTCAAAGCATAATTCCCCACAACCGCAAGAAACGAGGTTTAATAAATGTTCTAGGAACAGGAATGAAATATTTATTTGGAACCCTAGATGACAGTGACAAAATAGAAATTGAAAATCAGTTAGGAATACTTGAAACTAACACTCACAATGTAATAACTCAAAGCAATAATCAGATCCAAATAAATAGGCAATATGATGAAGAACTGGAGAAATTGCATACACTTTACAATTCACAAACGGGAAAATTGATGAAACAATATTCGGAAATAAAAAATCTATCAATACAACAACAGAAGGCAACAAAATCTCAAGAATTTAAATATCAGTTAACACATTTGGAGAAAATTATTGATAGTATAGGGGAGATAATCCTTACATCTAGTTTAGGTCTCCTAAATAGAAACATTCTTACAGATTACGAAGTGCAAAAATATAATATAACATTCGAACGATTGCAAGGGATTAGGCTGACGGTAGCGTCTTCAGGAAGGGACATTATTTTTATAATACACATTCCTATTATGTCTAATGAAACGTACGATAAGTTATTAATTCAACCTATTCCTAATAAAGAAGGTCTAGAGATTTGTTTAGAATCTAAGGAATATTTAACAAATAATAACGTAATATTCTCTAGTACTAACGAAGTACGTAATCTAAAAATCATCAAAGACAATTGTATATAAAACATTTTTAAAGAAGAAAAATGCATTGTTCCTACAAAAAGAATAATGAAAAAATTGTTATTGAAGTAAATACTGATGTAATATTCGCTATTAATATGATAAACGAAAAAATTGAACAAACCTGTAACAAAATTCCAATAATACTAACGGGCAACTATTTGATAAAGATCGAAAATTGTAAAGTAAAGATAATGAAAAAATGGTATGATAGGAATTTATATGGGAGAAATACTGTTTTACCAAACCCAATAAGAGACATAAATGTAACAAAAGAAGAAAGTATCTTCTTCCAAGAACTCACATTTCATCATGTCAATAATTTAAAAAATATTGAAGAAATACAAAGGAAGCAAAAATTAACAAATATTTTTTCCTATGCATTAATTACTTTCATAGTTGTAATTACAATTACTTATTTTTGTATAAAATTAAAATATAAAAGAGTCACTAACAGCACAGTTATCTCTTTGCACCCTCTTCCTTTGGAAAATGGGCAGAGATCTTCGTCTGGGGGAGTTATGGCAAAGCCATCGCCTATGCCATTCGACCCATAGTAAACAATTATTAGACTTCCCCTTTTTCATTTGTTGTATTTATAATTATCAGCTTTAAAGTTGAATGAATGGAGTCATACCAGTGGTGTCAAATATACACCCTTTATTATTATTTTATAAACAAATTCATTCGTACTCACCAGTTTGTAAGCTTGAAGCAGAGAAATAAAAATCAGACTTAATTTTACTACGCAAAAGTAAAGAAGTGTATTTTCAATTCGTCGCAAGAAGTATTTTAAAGTAAGTGCAAATTACAAGTTCAATACTTTGACTTAAAACTGGCGCAGTCGGTAGGATATTCAAAACGTGTTGAATATCCTGTAAAACAGAACCTACTAATAAGTGACAAAATTTAAATTATAAGTTATTAAAATAAAGAAAAAATAAAAAGGAAATAATAATAACAGCAAAACCTGAGGAAACTGAATTAAACAAATTGAAAGTGACGGTTGAATAAAAACAAAAGGACAAATAGAAAACTAAACCATAAAAGTTAACCAAAAGAAAAAATGGCAGCGGAAATATCTCCACTAACATATCTGGTACAAATACCAGATTTTGATGGGGCTCGAGAGGACCTAAATTCCTTCACAAATGGTATTGATAATATAATACCAGTAATAGCAACATATCCGGAAGCATCGCAAAGGATGCTGTTAACTATAATAAAAGGTAAATTAAAGGGAAAAGCTAAGGTAGCTTTAAATGTGCACCCACACCTCGCGACATGGACAGAGATTAGGACGATGCTGGAAACTAATTTCGGTGGATTATCCTCCTGTAAGCAACTGTACGAGGACCTCAGAAATTCACAATATCGGGGTGATATTATGAAATTTTACCATTAAGTACAGTTCAAACTCTCCTTACTTAATCAACGACATACAATGGACGGAGCGTTAATAGATATCGCGCAAAACAACAAAACGGCACTAAACGTTTTTGTAAATAAATTACCTATACACCCGCGAACAGTGCTATGTGCCTTAAAACCCATAACTTTAGAACGCTCATTGCTCGAATTGGCAATGGCCGGGATGATTAATACCACTACAAACAACCAAAATATTACCCAAAAAAATGTGAAACCACAAACGGACCAGAAAAATAATAATCAGCAATTCCAACCAAGGAATTTTACCCCACAAACAGGACAACAACCATACCAACAACAGCAATAACAAAACAATAAATGGCAGCAACAACCCAATCAGTGGCAGCAACGTCAATGGCAACAACAACCTAGACAACAATGGCAACAAAGACAACCACCAGTAGAAGCAATGGACATCTCACAACAAACTAAGCAAAACCATTACATGAGTGACAATGAAAATCTACAAAATGATCAGTACCCAATACAAATAGATGAGTATGAAACTAATAATAAGCCTGTAAATTTTTCATTATCTGGCCTCGGGAATACCACCCGACAGGGACTTCCCTATATATTGTTTAAATCTCGTAACAGATCTACAAGAATCCGAATTGATACGGGATCAACTGAAAATATTTTAGCAAAAGGACATTGTCCTCCCAAATATATTAGAAACTTAAGAACACCCATGTCAATAAAGACCGCATCTGGTCATTTAAGAATTACGCAAGAAGCGATCATTCCAAAAGAAACTATGGCCGTTTCGCTGAAAACTAGCCCGAATTTCCGAATTCTCGATTTCCACACCTTGTTTTCGGGAATTTTTGGTTCAACTCTTTTAAGGGAAAACAATGCTAAATTGGATTATGAAAATAAGGTGCTAGTGATAAATAATCAAGAGATTCCTTTGTTTTTCGAAGGAGATGATGAAAATCAGGTAGAAATCAGATTAGTGGATTTACCAGAATTCTATCACCTAGATGAATTAGGAATTATTGAGCAACTAAGGATTGAGCATTTACATTTTGAGGAACAAGCAGCAATTAAGGATATTATCCAGGAAAATTATGACGTATTTTATAAGAAAGGGGACGACCTGACCTTCACGAATGAAGTTAAACACAGTATTCCTACAGGAAACTCAGGACCAATATATTCTCGGACTTATCGATATCCAGAAATTCATAGGAAAGAGGTGAACAAACAGATTAGTGAAATGCTAGAGCAGGATATTATCAGACCAAGCACTTCGCCTTATAACGCACCTATTCGGGTAGTTCCAAAAAAGGAAGACAAGGAAGGTAACAAAGAATGGAGAGTAGTCATTGACTATAGAAAACTGAATGCGGTTACCAAAGAAGATAAATTTCCCATACCTTTAATTGATGACGTCCTGGATAAGCTAGGAAGAGCAAATTACTTCTCAACTCTAGACTTAACCAAGGGCTTTTATCAGATAGAAGTTAGACCAGAGGACCGGGAGAAAACAGCATTTTCTACTTCGGACGGTCACTATGAATTTAATAGAATGCCCTTCGGGTTAAAAAACGCCCCCGCAACCTTCCAACGTATGATGAACAATGTTCTAAAAGAATATGTTAACAGAATATGCGTCATTTACATGGACGACATATTAATTTTTAGCACATCTCTTCAAGAACATATGAACAACTTAAGGATAATTTTTAATACTCTAAGAAAAGCAAATTTAAAAGTGTCATTAAATAAAAGTGATTTCTTAAAGAAAGAGACAGATTTTTTGGGACACGTTGTGACCCCTGATGGCATAAAGCCAAATCCCAGTAAGGTCAAATGTATTAAGAATTTCCCTATACCGAAAACAGTTAAGGAAATTCAGAGTTTCCTAGGTCTAAGCGGATATTACAGAAAGTTTATCCAGACTACGCAAAAATAGCGAAACCTTTGACAAAAAGGTTGAAAAAGGATTGCATAATCAACATAAATGATGCGGATTATAAGGAATCTTTTAACAAACTAAGGACAATTTTAATGTCAGATATGATACTAAGATACCCCAATTTTAATGAAACCTTTATTCTCACAACGGATGCAAGCAACTTTGCTATGGGCGCCGTATTGTTACAAAAAGATGGCCCCTTAGCTTTTGCTTCCAGGACTCTAAACAAACACGAAATAAACTATTCAACCATAGAGAAGGAACTGTTGGCCATTGTTTGGGCAACAGGACAATTTCGCCATTATTTGTATGGAAAAAAATTTAAACTAAATACCGATCACAAACCCTTAATTTGGTTATCTTTCTTGAAGGAACCAAATTCGAAATTGATTAGATGGAAAATAAAACTTAATGAGTATGAGTTCGATATCTGAAAAAGAAAATAAGCTTGCAGATGCTCTTTCTAGAATTCAACACGAAATTAATCTTTTTGAATGTAAGGAATGCAATAAGAAATATACTCAAGCTACAAATTTAGGGATTCACCAGAGGATCGTTCATAAGGGATTAAGATTCCAATGCACTATATGCAAAAATCAATTTAAGTAAAAAAACTCTCTAAAGAAGCATTTTAAGAAGAATCACCCAAAAGACAAATTATCGTTTATGGACGTTATCGCCAACGATAATGAATCCGCAAGAACGAAAGATTCAGCGATAGAAAGACATAGTTCACCTGTACCAACAGTACATAGTGCCAGTGAAGATGGCAATGATTACATTAAAATTACTGATAAACCCCTCCAATATTATACAAGGCAAATCTTGTTAGTAAACGGAGATAACAATGAGTATGAACTAATACAGAAACACGACAAAAAGAGATATAAATTTATTATATTGATGATAAGGAGATAGTTAGGAAAATATTAAATATCATAGAGAACGAAGAAACCGTAGCGATCTATTGTGAAAATGAAGAAGTTTATTTAGAAATACAAGAAGAGGTAGTTAAGATGAGAAACATAAAATCTTTTGAAATATTTAGAACTTATACATTAGTAGAAGACGTCGATATAGAAACCCTAATGGAAATAATTCTGAAACATCACAAGTATGAAAATAATCATCCTGGAATTGAAAAAACGTATCAAGAATTGAAGAATTTCTACTATTACCCTAATATGAAACGGGAAATTACAAAGATAATTAATAATTGTGAAATTTGCAATTTTAAAATAGAGCGAAGACCGATTAAACTGCCATATGAAAAAACAGAGACACCAAAAAGTCCTCATGAGATTTATCACGCTGACATTTGGTATATGAGCAGAGGTAAAATGTATTTAACAATAATAGATAAATTTTCCAAGTACGCCCTTGTACAAGAAATTGAGGAAAGAACACCTCTTTGCTTAATTAAAGCTTTTACGATTACCTTTAATTTAATGAAAGCTCCGAAATTGTTGATAACAGACAATGAGACAGCATTAACAACTGCCTTGTTTAAAGACTTTTTAGATAAGAATATTGAATTGCATTTAACTACACCGAATAGACAAACTGGAAATTCTGATATTGAGAGGTTCCACAGTAGTCTAAATGAAAACATCCGATTATACAGAAAACGTGAAGAAGAGAATGACATTGCTTATAATGTCGATTTAGTTATCCAATCCAACTATACCTATAACACTACCATTCACCTTACCACAAAGAGAAAGCCCATAGACATTCACTTTTCAGGAAGTAATGTTAATCTGCAAGATGTTTACAGACAAATCGAAGAAACCAAAGAAAGGACTTTGTCATATCGAAATAAGGATAGAAAAGATGCAGAAATAAATCAAGAGTTTAAAAAAACACCCAATGTACAGAAAATGAAGACAAGACAGGAAAGAGTTGACGTTGAACAAATTGACGGAAAACGATACAGAACTAGAAATAAGAATTTGCCCATTTATAGGGATCAATTTTTAAAACGAAAAAATCATTTCAGGTCTACGGACGTATTGGTGGATGATAATGATGTTGCTGATAACCAGTCCAGTACAGGCGCAGAAGCTGGAAATTACTGACTTAAACCATGGTAATGGTTACATCTTACTCGAGATTGGGAAGACACAACTTATTGCAGGACACAATATTATTCTTCATATTTTTAATGTAACAAAATACGAAACTTTTATCAATAGCCTCAAGGAAGAAATATCTAATTTGGGAGATTCTTATATGGAACATCAGATTAATCATCTTAGTACTAAACTTCAAAGCATAATTCCCCACAACCGCAAGAAACGAGGTTTAATAAATGTTCTAGGAACAGGAATGAAATATTTATTTGGAACCCTAGATGACAGTGACAAAATAGAAATTGAAAATCAGTTAGGAATACTTGAAACTAACACTCACAATGTAATAACTCAAAGCAATAATCAGATCCAAATAAATAGGCAATATGATGAAGAACTGGAGAAATTGCATACACTTTACAATTCACAAACGGGAAAATTGATGAAACAATATTCGGAAATGAAAAATCTATCAATACAACAACAGAAATCAACAAAATCTCAAGAATTTAAATATCAGTTAACACATTTGGAGAAAATTATTGATAGTATAGGGGAGATAATCCTTACATCTAGTTTAGGTCTCCTAAATAGAAACATTCTTACAGATTACGAAGTGCAAAAATATAATATAACATTCGAACGATTGCAAGGGATTAGGCTGACGGTAGCGTCTTCAGGAAGGGACATTATTTTTATAATACACATTCCTATTATGTCTAATGAAACGTACGATAAGTTATTAATTCAACCTATTCCTAATAAAGAAGGTCTAGAGATTTGTTTAGAATCTAAGGAATATTTAACAAATAATAACGTAATATTCTCTAGTACTAACGAAGTACGTAATCTAAAAATCATCAAAGACAATTGTATATAAAACATTTTTAAAGAAGAAAAATGCATTGTTCCTACAAAAAGAATAATGAAAAAATTGTTATTGATGTAAATACTGATGTAATATTCGCTATTAATATGATAAACGAAAAAATTGAACAAACCTGTAACAAAATTCCAATAATACTAACGGGCAACTATTTGATAAAGATCGAAAATTGTAAAGTAAAGATAATGAAAAAATGGTATGATAGGAATTTATATGGGAGAAATACTGTTTTACCAAACCCAATAAGAGACATAAATGTAACAAAAGAAGAAAGTATCTTCTTCCAAGAACTCACATTTCATCATGTCAATAATTTAAAAAATATTGAAGAAATACAAAGGAAGCAAAAATTAACAAATATTTTTTCCTATGCATTAATTACTTTCATAGTTGTAATTACAATTACTTATTTTTGTATAAAATTAAAATATAAAAGAGTCACTA
This sequence comes from Hydrotaea diabolus, assembly GCA_963513945.1. Lineage (NCBI taxonomy): Eukaryota > Metazoa > Arthropoda > Insecta > Diptera > Muscidae > Hydrotaea > Hydrotaea diabolus. The sequence continues at coordinate 13,936,908 of OY740722.1, forward strand.
ACAGCACAGTAATCTCTTTGCACCCTCTTCCTTTGAAAATGGGCAGAGATCTTCGTCTGGGGGAGTTATGGCAAAGCCATCGCCTATGCCATTCGACCCATAGTAAACAATTATTAGACTTCCCCTTTTTCATTTGTTGTATTTATAATTATCAGCTTTTGAGTTGAATGAATGGAGTCATACCAGTGGTGTCAAATATACACCCTTTATTATTCTTTTAAGCAAATCCTATTTCACTTTTTATTTACATTTATCAGCTTTTAACCCGTTACTGCCTGCCCATAGATCGACTCGTACAATTTTTATGAAAGTTAGAAATTTATGTCCAAAAGACCATAGAAGTTGAAAGAAAAAAATTAATTTAGCACAATCTTTTATCTTTTCTCTTTTCTAAAACAAAAAAATTGCCGCGATATCGCTCACCTGGCCCACGCTAAAATTATTTATGTATCAACACTTTCTTGGGTATTTAAATACCCATGAGGCAGGAATGGGTTAAGTTGAATGAATAAAATCATACGAGTGGTGTCAAATACACCCTCTATTATTATTTTATAAACAAATTCATTCGTACTCACCAGTTTGTAAGCTTGAAGCAGAGAAATAAAAATCAGACTTAATTTTACTACGCAAAAGTAAAGAAGTGTATTTTCAATTCGTCGCAAAAAGTATTTTAAAGTTAGTGCAAATTACAAGTTCAATACTTTGCCTTAAAACTATATATATTTATATATATATATATATATATATATATATATATATATATATATATATATATATATATATATATATATATATATATATATATATATATATATATATATATATATATATATATATATATATATATATATATATATATATATATATATATATATATATATATATATATATATATATATATATATATATATATATATATATATATAAATATATATAGTTTTAAGGCAAAGTATTGAACTTGTAATTTGCACTAACTTTAAAATACTTTTTGCGACGAATTGAAAATACACTTCTTTACTTTTACGTAGTAAAATTAAGTCTGATTTTTATTTCTCTGCTTCAAGCTTACAAACTGGTGAGTACGAATGAATTTGTTTATAAAATAATAATAGAGGGTGTATTTGACACCACTCGTATGATTTTATTCATTCAACTTAACCCATTCCTGCCTCATGGGTATTTAAATACCCAAGAAAGTGTTGATACATAAATAATTTTAGCGTGGGCCAGGTGAGCGATATCGCGGCAATTTTTTTGTTTTAGAAAAGAGAAAAGATAAAAGATTGTGCTAAATTAATTTTTTTCTTTCAACTTCTATGGTCTTTTGGACATAAATTTCTAACTTTCATAAAAATTGTACGAGTCGATCTATGGGCAGGCAGTAACGGGTTAAAAGCTGATAAATGTAAATAAAAAGTGAAATAGGATTTGCTTAAAAGAATAATAAAGGGTGTATATTTGACACCACTGGTATGACTCCATTCATTCAACTCAAAAGCTGATAATTATAAATACAACAAATGAAAAAGGGGAAGTCTAATAATTGTTTACTATGGGTCGAATGGCATAGGCGATGGCTTTGCCATAACTCCCCCAGACGAAGATCTCTGCCCATTTTCAAAGGAAGAGGGTGCAAAGAGATTACTGTGCTGTTAGTGACTCTTTTATATTTTAATTTTATACAAAAATAAGTAATTGTAATTACAACTATGAAAGTAATTAATGCATAGGAAAAAATATTTGTTAATTTTTGCTTCCTTTGTATTTCTTCAATATTTTTTAAATTATTGACATGATGAAATGTGAGTTCTTGGAAGAAGATACTTTCTTCTTTTGTTACATTTATGTCTCTTATTGGGTTTGGTAAAACAGTATTTCTCCCATATAAATTCCTATCATACCATTTTTTCATTATCTTTACTTTACAATTTTCGATCTTTATCAAATAGTTGCCCGTTAGTATTATTGGAATATTGTTACAGGTTTGTTCAATTTTTTCGTTTATCATATTAATAGCGAATATTACATCAGTATTTACATCAATAACAATTTTTTCATTATTCTTTTTGTAGGAACAATGCATTTTTCTTCTTTAAAAATGTTTTATATACAATTGTCTTTGATGATTTTTAGATTACGTACTTCGTTAGTACTAGAGAATATTACGTTATTATTTGTTAAATATTCCTTAGATTCTAAACAAATCTCTAGACCTTCTTTATTAGGAATAGGTTGAATTAATAACTTATCGTACGTTTCATTAGACATAATAGGAATGTGTATTATAAAAATAATGTCCCTTCCTGAAGACGCTACCGTCAGCCTAATCCCTTGCAATCGTTCGAATGTTATATTATATTTTTGCACTTCGTAATCTGTAAGAATGTTTCTATTTAGGAGACCTAAACTAGATGTAAGGATTATCTCCCCTATACTATCAATAATTTTCTCCAAATGTGTTAACTGATATTTAAATTCTTGAGATTTTGTTGATTTCTGTTGTTGTATTGATAGATTTTTCATTTCCGAATATTGTTTCATCAATTTTCCCGTTTGTGAATTGTAAAGTGTATGCAATTTCTCCAGTTCTTCATCATATTGCCTATTTATTTGGATCTGATTATTGCTTTGAGTTATTACATTGTGAGTGTTAGTTTCAAGTATTCCTAACTGATTTTCAATTTCTATTTTGTCACTGTCATCTAGGGTTCCAAATAAATATTTCATTCCTGTTCCTAGAACATTTATTAAACCTCGTTTCTTGCGGTTGTGGGGAATTATGCTTTGAAGTTTAGTACTAAGATGATTAATCTGATGTTCCATATAAGAATCTCCCAAATTAGATATTTCTTCCTTGAGGCTATTGATAAAAGTTTCGTATTTTGTTACATTAAAAATATGAAGAATAATATTGTGTCCTGCAATAAGTTGTGTCTTCCCAATCTCGAGTAAGATGTAACCATTACCATGGTTTAAGTCAGTAATTTCCAGCTTCTGCGCCTGTACTGGACTGGTTATCAGCAAGATCATTATCATCCACCAATACGTCCGTAGACCTGAAATGATTTTTTCGTTTTAAAAATTGATCCCTATAAATGGGCAAATTCTTATTTCTAGTTCTGTATCGTTTTCCGTCAATTTGTTCAACGTCAACTCTTTCCTGTCTTGTCTTCATTTTCTGTACATTGGGTGTTTTTTTAAACTCTTGATTTATTTCTGCATCTTTTCTATCCTTATTTCGATATGACAAAGTCCTTTCTTTGGTTTCTTCGATTTGTCTGTAAACATCTTGCAGATTAACATTACTTCCTGAAAAGTGAATGTCTATGGGCTTTCTCTTTGTGGTAAGGTGAATGGTAGTGTTATAGGTATAGTTGGATTGGATAACTAAATCGACATTATAAGCAATGTCATTCTCTTCTTCACGTTTTCTGTATAATCGGATGTTTTCATTTAGACTACTGTGGAACCTCTCAATATCAGAATTTCCAGTTTGTCTATTCGGTGTAGTTAAATGCAATTCAATATTCTTATCTAAAAAGTCTTTAAACAAGGCAGTTGTTAATGCTGTCTCATTGTCTGTTATCAACAATTTCGGAGCTTTCATTAAATTAAAGGTAATCGTAAAAGCTTTAATTAAGCAAAGAGGTGTTCTTTCCTCAATTTCTTGTACAAGGGCGTACTTGGAAAATTTATCTATTATTGTTAAATACATTTTACCTCTGCTCATATACCAAATGTCAGCGTGATAAATCTCATGAGGACTTTTTGGTGTCTCTGTTTTTTCATATGGCAGTTTAATCGGTCTTCGCTCTATTTTAAAATTGCAAATTTCACAATTATTAATTATCTTTGTAATTTCCCGTTTCATATTAGGGTAATAGTAGAAATTCTTCAATTCTTGATACGTTTTTTCAATTCCAGGATGATTATTTTCATACTTGTGATGTTTCAGAATTATTTCCATTAGGGTTTCTATATCGACGTCTTCTACTAATGTATAAGTTCTAAATATTTCAAAAGATTTTATGTTTCTCATCTTAACTACCTCTTCTTGTATTTCTAAATAAACTTCTTCATTTTCACAATAGATCGCTACGGTTTCTTCGTTCTCTATGATATTTAATATTTTCCTAACTATCTCCTTATCATCAATATAATAAATTTATATCTCTTTTTGTCGTGTTTCTGTATTAGTTCATACTCATTGTTATCTCCGTTTACTAACAAGATTTGCCTTGTATAATATTGGAGGGGTTTATCAGTAATTTTAATGTAATCATTGCCATCTTCACTGGCACTATGTACTGTTGGTACAGGTGAACTATGTCTTTCTATCGCTGAATCTTTCGTTCTTGCGGATTCATTATCGTTGGCGATAACGTCCATAAACGATAATTTGTCTTTTGGGTGATTCTTCTTAAAATGCTTCTTTAGAGAGTTTTTTAACTTAAATTGATTTTTGCATATAGTGCATTGGAATCTTAATCCCTTATGAACGATCCTCTGGTGAATCCCTAAATTTGAAGCTTGAGTATATTTCTTATTGCATTCCTTACATTCAAAAAGATTAATTTCGTGTTGAATTCTAGAAAGAGCATCTGCAAGCTTATTTTCTTTTTCAGATATCGAACTCATACTCATTAAGTTTTATTTTCCATCTAATCAATTTCGAATTTGGTTCCTTCAAGAAAGATAACCAAATTAAGGGTTTGTGATCGGTATTTAGTTTAAATTTTCTTCCATACAAATAATGGCGAAATTGTCCTGTTGCCCAAACAATGGCCATATATATATATATATATATATATATATAAATATATATATATATATATATATATATATATATATATATATATATATATATATATATATATATATATATATATATATATATATATATATATATATATATATATATATATATATATATATATATATATATATATATATATATATATATATATATATATATATATATATATATATATATATATATATATATATATATATATATATATATATATATATATATATATATATATATATATATATATATATATATATATATATATATATATATATATATATACACTCAACTCTGTTTTTACACGGTCTTTTTTTACACGATTTTAAAATAACACGGTTCACAAAAAAACTTTTTTACACGAATTTTTCGTTCTAGCACGAATTAAAAAAATTTTTTCTTTGAAACGTTGTGGTGGGTTAAAACAGTTTGAAAGCCATTCAACCTCAATAGTTTCAATAGCCATTAAAATCAGCTGTTTTACTTGTGGCTTTCGCGGGCACAAACAAAGAAACGAGAAACAAATACAAATACATACATACATACATACTACATACATACAATTTTGGGAATTCCCCGAATTTTCGTCAACTTCTTGTTGCTGAGCAAAGCTGAACAAAGCATTTCGCTTTTCAGTATTGATTTAAGTGTTGAGAGTGGAGGATGCCAAAAATATTATAACAGATAAATAAGGTAAACAAATCCAAACGTTGGTGTTGATTTAAGATTTTAATTCTAGGTATCTCTTTCAGTATAATTTGTATTACTCATTGTTTTAAAATATAATATTAAAAAGTAAGATGTCAACACAAAAACAAAATATGTACTTCAAAGAGACAAGCAATTTCATTGGAAACTAAAATAAAAATTTTAGACTGTCTAAAAAGAGGGGAAGGTCCCACATCTGTTGGCAAAAAGTTTTGCTTAAATGAAGCGACTATAAGAACAATTAGAAAAAACGAAGATTCCATTCGACAATCAATAATCTCTGGTTCGGCACTCAGTTGCAAAACATCTTCTTATAGTCGAAATCCTATCTTAGAGAAAACGGAAAAACATTTGGTGTTCTGGATTGAAGATTTAATAAAGAAAAAAATTCCAGTTGATGGGCCGATTATAAAAGAGAAAGCACTTAGACTATTCAATCGGATTCAGGAATCGGAGCCATCAACAAGTCATCAGGTAACGAAGACTGTAGCATTTAATGCAAGTGATGGATGGCTAACAGGTTTTTTGAAAAGACACGCTTTTCATAGTGTAAAAATAAAAGGAGAAGTAGCATCAGCTGACGTAAATGCTGCAAAAAGCTTTCCAGATTATCTTGCAAAAGTAATTCAACAGGGCGGCTATACTCCAGACCAAATATTTAATGCCGACGAAACAGGATTATTCTGGAAGAAAATGTCTAAAAAAACATACATAGCGAAATCTGAAAGATCAGCTAGTGGTTTTAAAGCGGCCAAGGATCGGTTGACGTTCTTGCTTTGTAGCAACGCATCTGGTGATAAAATGTTAAAGCCTCTTTTAATAAACAAGTCCCTTATGCCACGGGCTTTAAGAGGTAAGAACATTAAACAACTTCCAGTTCATTTTATGGCAAATAAAAAGGCATGGATGACGACTGATCTCTTTACGAAATGGTTCAACGATTGCTTTGTTCCTGAAGTCCAAAAATATATTGAAGAAAAAGGTTTGGAATTCAAAATACTTTTGCTCGTTGATAATGCGCCCAGCCATCCAGTAGTAGATCATCCAAATATTCAACTCCTGTTTTTGCCGCCTAATACTACCTCTCTGATTCAACCACTTGATCAGGGTATTATAGCCACTTTCAAAATGTACTACATGAAGCAAACGTTAAAATACATTATAGATTCAGTGGAAGAAAAAAATGTTACGGTTGTGGAAGCATGGAAAAAGTTTACGATTCTGGATTGTATAACACATGCTTCCCTTGCCATCAAACAGTTGCGCCCATCGACATTAAATGCTTGTTGGAAACAAATTTTGCCAGCATGCGTCAAAAATGATAATTTATTATTACCAAACTCAACTGTGTGTTCTGAAATTATAGCTCTAGCAAATGAAATTGGTGGCGAAGGTTTTAATAACATGCAAATGGCTGACATTGATGAATTGATACAAGAAATCGCTTTGACTGAGGACGATTTGATGGAAGTTATGGCGGTTGATGATAGGGAAGACATCAATAATGACGAAGTTGAAAGTGAAGTTCAGCTATTAACGGCTGATTTAATTCGTGAAGGCTTGAAATTTGCTACAAGTATGGAACAACATTTTCTTGCACATTATCCTGACATGGAGCGTGCTTTAAAATTTCAACGCAATCTTCAGTTTTGTGTAGCTGGATATCGTGAATTATATAAGCAACTGGAAAAACCAAAAAAACAGCAGCTAATAACAGACTTTATGCCATCAACAAATCCAACTGAGGCAATAAATGACGATCGAAGTTCTTCATTTGAATCCAACACGACTATTCTACTAGACATATCTGATGAAAGCAATTTTGGAGTAGTCAGTAATAAACGTGCACGCTTGTTATCAAGTGACGATGAATAGTTGCGGAATTACTTTTTTTTTTTCTTATTTTAATTTTTATGCAATGTACTCATGGACTGAATCCTTACAATTATTAATTTATGTTATTTTATTATTATTATTTATTGTTTTTTTATTCTTATATGTTATTTTTTTTTAATAAAAATGGATTGTTTTTATATTTTAAAATAATATGCATTTCATTATAACTTTTTTTGCACGGATTTTTGGAAAAATATATAGGGTTTTTTCATTTTACACGATTTTTATTAGGTTTGGAACGTATCCCCAAATTTTATATGTGTCGTATGCATTTTTTTACACGATATTTTTTACACGGTTTTCTTAGGAACTTATCTACCGTGTAAAAAGAGAGTTGGGTGTATATATATATATATATATATAGTTTTAAGTCAAAGTATTGAACTTGTAATTTGCACTTACTTTAAAATACTTCTTGCGACGAATTGAAAATGCACTTCTTTACTTTGGCGTAGTAAAATTAAGTCTGATTTTTATTTCTCTGCTTCAAGCTTACAAACTGGTGAGTACGAATGAATTTGTTTATAAAATAATAATAGAGGGTGTATTTGACACCACTCGTATGATTTTGTTCATTCAACTTAACCCATTCCTGCCTCATGGGTATTTAAATACCCAAGAAAGTGTTGATACATAAATAATTTTAGCGTGGGCCAGGTGAGCGATATCGCGGCAATTTTTTTTGTTTTAGAAAAGAGAAAAGATAAAAGATTGTGCTAAATTAATTTTTTTCTTTCAACTTCTATGGTCTTTTGGACATAAATTTCTAACTTTCATAAAAATTGTACGAGTCGATCTATGGGCAGGCAGTAACGGGTTAAAAGCTGATAAATCAGTAACGGGTTAAAAGCTGATAAATGTAAATAAAAAGTAAAATAGGATTTGCTTAAAAGAATAATAAAGGGTGTATATTTGACACCACTGGTATGACTCCATTCATTCAACTCAAAAGCTGATAATTATAAATACAACAAATGAAAAAGGGGAAGTCTAATAATTGTTTACTATGGGTCGAATGGCATAGGCGATGGCTTTGCCATAACTCCCCCAGACGAAGATCTCTGCCCATTTTCCAAAGGAAGAGGGTGCAAAGAGATTACTGTGCTGTTAGTGACTCTTTTATATTTTAATTTTATACAAAAATAAGTAATTGTAATTACAACTATGAAAGTAATTAATGCATAGGAAAAAATATTTGTTAATTTTTGCTTCCTTTGTATTTCTTCAATATTTTTTAAATTATTGACATGATGAAATGTGAGTTCTTGGAAGAAGATACTTTCTTCTTTTGTTACATTTATGTCTCTTATTGGGTTTGGTAAAACAGTATTTCTCCCATATAAATTCCTATCATACCATTTTTTCATTATCTTTACTTTACAATTTTCGATCTTTATCAAATAGTTGCCCGTTAGTATTATTGGAATTTTGTTACAGGTTTGTTCAATTTTTTCGTTTATCATATTAATAGCGAATATTACATCAGTATTTACTTCAATAACAATTTTTTCATTATTCTTTTTGTAGGAACAATGCATTTTTCTTCTTTAAAAATGTTTTATATACAATTGTCTTTGATGATTTTTAGATTACGTACTTCGTTAGTACTAGAGAATATTACGTTATTATTTGTTAAATATTCCTTAGATTCTAAACAAATCTCTAGACCTTCTTTATTAGGAATAGGTTGAATTAATAACTTATCGTACGTTTCATTAGACATAATAGGAATGTGTATTATAAAAATAATGTCCCTTCCTGAAGACGCTACCGTCAGCCTAATCCCTTGCAATCGTTCGAATGTTATATTATATTTTTGCACTTCGTAATCTCTAAGAATGTTTCTATTTAGGAGACCTAAACTAGATGTAAGGATTATCTCCCCTATACTATCTATAATTTTCTCCAAATGTGTTAACTGATATTTAAATTCTTGAGATTTTGTTGCCTTCTGTTGTTGTATTGATAGATTTTTTTATTTCCGAATATTGTTTCATCAATTTTCCCGTTTGTGAAGTGTAAAGTGTATGCAATTTCTCCAGTTCTTCATCATATTGCCTATTTATTTGGATCTGATTATTGCTTTGGGTTATTACATTTTGAGTGTTAGTTTCAAGTATTCCTAACTGATTTTCAATTTCTATTTTGTCACTGTCATCTAGGGTTCCAAATAAATATTTCATTCCTGTTCCTAGAACATTTATTAAACCTCGTTTCTTGCGGTTGTGGGGAATTATGCTTTGAAGTTTAGTACTAAGACGTTTAATCTGATGTTCCATATAAGAATCTCCCAAATTAGATATTTCTTCCTTAAGGCTATTGAAAAAAGTTTCGTATTTTGTTACATTAAAAATATGAAGAATAATATTGTGTCCTGCAATAAGTTGTGTCTTCCCAATCTCGAGTAAGATGTAACCATTACCATGGTTTAAGTCAGTAATTTCCAGCTTCTGCGCCTGTACTGGACTGGTTATCAGCAAGATCATTATCATCCACCAATACGTCCGTAGACCTGAAATGATTTTTTCGTTTTAAAAATTGATCCCTATAAATGGGCAAATTCTTATTTCTAGTTCTGTATCGTTTTCCGTCCATTTGTTCAACGTCAACTCTTTCCTGTCTTGTCTCCATTTTCTGTACATTAGGTGTTTTTTTAAACTCTTGATTTATTTCTGCATCTTTTCTATCCTTATTTCGATATGCCAAAGTCCTTTCTTTGGTTTCTTCGATTTGTCTGTAAACATCTTGCAGATTAACATTACTTCCTGAAAAGTGAATGTCTATGGGCTTTCTCTTTGTGGTAAGGTGAATGGTAGTGTTATAGGTATAGTTGGATTGGATAACTAAATCGACATTATAAGCAATGTCATTCTCTTCTTCACGTTTTCTGTATAATCGGATGTTTTCATTTAGACTACTGTGGAACCTCTCAATATCAGAATTATGTCTATTCGGTGTAGTTAAATGCAATTCAATTTTCTTCTTATCTAAAAAGTCTGTAAACAAGGCAGTTGGTAATGCTGTCTCATTGTCTGTTATCAACAATTTCGGAGCTTTCATTAAATTAAAGGTAATCGTAAAAGCTTTAATTAAGCAAAGAGGTGTTCTTTCCTCAATTTCTTGTACAAGGGCGTACTTGGAAAATTTATCTATTATTGTTAAATACATTTTACCTCTGCTCATATACCAAATGTCAGCGTGATAAATCTCATGAGGACTTTTTGGTGTCTCTGTTTTTTCATATGGCAGTTTAATCGGTCTTCGCTCTATTTTAAAATTGCAAATTTCACAATTATTAATTATCTTTGTAATTTCCCGATTCATATTAGGGTAATAGTAGAAATTCTTCAATTCTTGATACGTTTTTTCAATTCCAGGATGATTATTTTCATACTTGTGATGTTTCAGAATTATTTCCATTAGGGTTTATATATCGACGTCTTCTACTAATGTATAAGTTCTAAATATTTCAAAAGATTTTATGTTTCTCATCTTAACTACCTCTTCTTGTACTTCTAAATAAACTTCTTCATTTTCACAATAGATCGCTACGGTTTCTTCGTTCTCTATGATATTTAATATTTTCCTAACTATCTCCTTATCATCTTTATAAATGAATTTATATCTCTTTTTGTCGTGTTTCTGTATTAGTTTATACTCATTGTTATCTCCGTTTACTAACAAGATTTTCCTTGTATAATATTGGAGGGGTTTATCAGTAATTTTAATGTAATCATTGCCATCTTCACTGGCACTATGTACTGTTGGTACAGGTGAACTATCTTTCTATCGCTGAATCTTTCATTCTTGCGGATTCATTATCGTTGGCGATAACGTCCATAAACGATAATTTGTCTTTTGGGTGATTCTTCTTATAATGCTTCTTTAGAGAGTTTTTTAACTTAAATTGATTTTTGCATATAGTGCATTGGAATCTTAATCCCTTATGAACGATCCTCTGGTGAATCCCTAAATTTGTAGCTTGAGTATATTTCTTATTGCATTCCTTACATTCAAAAAGATTAATTTCGTGTTGAATTCTAGAAAGAGCATCTGCAAGCTTATTTTTTTGTACATGGCAGATATCGAACTCATACTCATTAAGTTTTATTTTCCATCTAATCAATTTCGAATTTGGTTCCTTCAAGAAAGATTACCAAATTAAGGGTTGTGATCGGTATTTAGTTTAAATTTTCTTCCATACAAATAATGGCGAAATTGTCCTGTTGCCCAAACAATGGCAAACAGTTCCTTCTCTATGGTTGAATAGTTTATTTCGTGTTTGTTTAGAGTCCTGGAAGCAAAAGCTAAGGGGCCATCTTTTTGTGACAATACGACGCCCATAGCAAAGTTGCTTGCACCCGTTGTGAGAATAAAGGTTTCATTAAAATTGGGGTATCTTAGTATCATATCTGACATTAAAATTGTCCTTAGTTTGTTAAAAGATTCCTTATAATCCGCATCATTTATGTTGATTATGCAATCCTTTTTCAACCTTTTTGTCAAAGGTTTCGCTATTTTTGCGTAGTCTGGGATAAACTTTCTGTAATATCCGCTTAGACCTAGGAAACTCTGAATTTCCTTAACTGTTTTCGGTATAGGGAAATTCTTAATACATTTGACCTTACTGGGATTTGGCTTTATGCCATCAGGGGTCACAACGTGTCCCAAAAAATCTGTCTCTTTCTTTAAGAAATCACTTTTATTTAATGACACTTTTAAATTTGCTTTTCTTAGAGTATTAAAAATTATCCTTAAGTTGTTCATATGTTCTTGAAGAGATGTGCTAAAAATTAATATGTCGTTCATGTAAATGACGCATATTCTGTTAACATATTCTTTTAGAACATTGTTCATCATACGTGGGAAGGTTGCGGGGGCGTTTTTTTAACCCGAAGGGCATCCTATTAAATTCATAGTGACCGTCCGAAGTAGAAAAGGCTGTTTTCTCCCGGTCCTCTGGTCTAACTTCTATCTGATAAAAGCCCTTGGTTAAGTCTAGAGTTGAGAAGTAATTTGCTCTTCCTAGCTTATCCAGGACGTCATCAATTAAAGGTATGGGAAATTTATCTTCTTTGGTAACCGCATTCAGTTTTCTATAGTCAATGACTACTCTCCATTCTTTGTTACCTTCCTTGTCTTCCTTTTTTGGAACTACCGAAATTGGTGCGTTATAAGGCGAAGTGCTTGGTCTGATAATATCCTGCTCTAGCATTTCACTAATCTGTTTGTTCACCTCTTTCCTATGAATTTCTGGATATCGATAAGTCCGAGAATATATTGGTCCTGAGTTTCCTGTAGGAATACTGTGTTTAACTTCATTCGTGAAGGACAGGTCGTCCCCTTTCTTATAAAATACGTCATAATTTCCCTGGATAATATCCTTAATTGCTTCTTGTTCCTCAAAATTTAAATGCTCAATCCTTAGTTGCTCAATAATTCCTAATTCATCTAGGTGATAGAATTCTGGTAAATCCACTAATCTGATTTCTACCTGATTTTCATCATCTCCTTCGAAAAACAAAGGAATCTCTTGATTATTTATCACTAGCACCTTATTTTCATAATCCAATTTAGCATTGTTTTCCCTTAAAAGAGTTGAACCAAAAATTCCCGAAAACAAGGTGTGGAAATCGAGAATTCGGAAATTCGGGCTAGTTTTCAGCGAAACGGCCATAGTTTTTTTTGGAATGATCACTTCTTGCGTAATTCTTAAATGACCAGATGCGGTCTTTATTGACATGGGTGTTCTTAAGTTTCTAATATATTTGGGAGGACAATGTCCTTTTGCTAAAATATTTTCAGTTGATCCCGTCCCTGAAAAAATGAAAAATTTACAGGCTTATTATTAGTTTCATACTCATCTATTTGTATTGGGTACTGATCATTTTGTAGATTTTCATTGTCACTCATGTAATGGTTTTGCTTAGTTTGTTGTGAGATGTCCATTGCTTCTACTGGTGGTTGTCTTTGTTGCCATTGTTTTCTAGGTTGTTGTTGCCATTGACGTTGCTGCCACTGATTGGGTTGTTGCTGCCATTTATTGTTTTGTTGTTGCTGTTGTTGGTATGGTTGTTGTCCTGTTTGTGGGGTAAAATTCCTTGGTTGGAATTGCTGATTATTATTTTTCTGGTCCGTTTGTGGTTTCACATTTTTTTGGGTAATATTTTGGTTGTTTGTAGTGGTATAAATCATCCCGGCCATTGCCAATTCGCGCAATGAGCGTTCTAAAGGTATGGGTTTTAAGGCACATAGCACTGTTCGCGGGTGTATAGGTAATTTATTTACAAAAACGTTTAGTGCCGTTATATTGTTTTGCGCGATATCGATTAACGCTCCGTCCATTGTATGTCGTTGATTAAGTAACGAGAGTTTGGACTGTACATAATGGTAAAATTTCATAATATCGCCCCGATATTGTGAATTTCTGAGGTCCTCGTACAGTTGCTTACAGGAGGATAATCCACCGAAATTAGTTTCCAGCATCGTCCTAATCTCTGTCCATGTCGCGAGGTGTGGGTGCACATTTAAAGCTACCTTAGCTTTTCCCTTTAATTTACCTTTAATTATAGTTAACAGCATCCTTTGCGATGCTTCCGGATATGTTGCTATTACTGGTATTATATTATCAATACCATTTGTGAAGGAATTTTGGTCCTCTCGAGCCCCATCAAAATCTGGTTATTGTGCCAGATATGTTAGTGGAGATATTTCCGCTGCCATTTTTTCTTTTGGTTAACTTTTATGGTTTAGTTTTCTATTTGTCCTTTTGTTTTTATTCAACCGTCACTTTCAATTTGTTTAATTCAGTTTCCTCAAGTTTTGTTGTTATTATTATTTCCTTTTTATTTTTCTTTATTTTAATAACTTATAATTTAAATTTTGTCACTTATTAGTAGGTTCTGTTTTACAGGATATTCAACACGTTTTGAATATCCTACCGACTGCGCCAGTTTTAAGTCAAAGTATTGAACTTGTAATTTGCTCTTACTTTAAAATACTTCTTGCGACGAATTGAAAATACACTTCTTTACTTTTGCGTAGTAAAATTAAGTCTGATTTTTATTTCTCTGCTTCAAGCTTACAAACTGGTGAGTACGAATGAATTTGTTTATAAAATAATAATAGAGGGTGTATTTGACACCACTCGTATGATTTTGTTCATTCAACTTAAAAGCTGATGAATGTAAATAAAAAGTGAAATAGGATTTGCTTAAAAGAATAATAAAGGGTGTATATTTGACACCACTGGTATGACTCCATTCATTCAACTTAAAAGCTGATAATTATAAATACAACAAATGAAAAAGGGGAAGTCTAAAAATTGTTTACTATGGGTCGAATGGCATAGGCGATGGCTTTGCCATAACTATATATATATATATATATATATATATATATATATATATATATATATATATATATATATATATATATATATATATATATATATATATATATATATATATATATATATATATATATATATATATATATAGTTTTAATACTTACACTAACCGGGAAATAGAGCACCTTGTAAGTGAAAACTCGCGAATGGCAACGAAAAATATATATTTTTATATTTCGTTTATATATTTCGTTCGGAGGTAGACTGCGCCACAATATGCCTTCTCCGAGGCGTCGCTGAAACCATGTATTTGTAGCTGACGATCTGGCGAAAAGTCTACCCACCGTGGGATTCTTAAAGTTGTTATTTCTGGTAGGGTGTTGAGAAATGAATTCCAAGTTGTCAGTAGGTGCGGTGGGACACCCTCATCCCAGCCTGCTTTCTCTTCCCATAATTTCTGCATTAATACCTTGGCAACGACTACAATTGGACCCAGCCAACTAAGTGGGTCAAAAAGTCGTGCGAAGACTGAGAGGATTTGTCTTTTTGTCGCTGAGGGAGTAACTTCGACCGAGTCAACCACGTAGTAAAAACTATCTGACATCGCATTCCACCGAATGCCCAAAGTTTTCATGGTACTCGAATCATCAATCTTCAAAAAATCTTCATCAAGAAGATCCTCCCGGGCAACATGTTTCAAGAGTTCGCAATCGTTGGCTGCAATTTTCTTCAGGGGGAAGGCAGCAGAGTTTAACGCTTGAAGAAGTTGTTCCTGTTTTGCTTTAGCTTCTTGTAAAGTGTGTCCTCCTGACAACACGTCGTCAACGTAAAATTCGTCTTTGAGAATCTTAGAAGCTTCTGGCTGATCTTTTTCACAATCCTCGCTGAGCTGTCTTAATGTCGGTATGGCCAGGAAGGGCGCACAGTTAACCCCAAAGTTACTGTCTTTAACTCGAAAGATTTGATAGTTTCGTTTTTATGCGGCCGAAATAAAATTCGTTGATATTGACGATCATCTCGATGGAGAAGTACTTGGCGATACATCTTTTGAACGTCGCCTGTAAACACGTATTTATAATATCTCCAGCCTAGGACAATTTGCATAAGGTCCGCTTGTAAAATAGGACCGGGATATAAAACGTCGTTCAGGGAGAACCCGCTATTGGTCTTTTTTGACCCATTGAAGACCACCCTTACTTTTGTAGTCTTACTTTCTGGTTTCACGACGGCATGGTGTGGTAGAAAAAACGTAAAATGTTTCTCAGCATCGCTTTCGAAGTGATTGACTTGCTCCATGTGATCCATGTCTAAATACTCATGTAGAACCTTATCGTACTGTATTTTTAGATCTGGAGTTTTTGCTAACGTTTTTTCCATGCGATGATACTGAGCGAGAGCCATGTTTCGGGAGGGGCCCAGAAATACATTTTCAGGAAACTCAGCTTTAAACGGGAGTCGTACGATGTATCGGCCGTCGGGTTGGCGGTACGTCGTTTTTTTTTATAAAACTCTTCGCAGTACAGATCATTCTCCGAGGTTAAGCTCGTTTTCTCGCATTCTTCCAATTCCCAAAATTTCCTAAGTTGCTCGTGGAGCGCGACATCGTATGAAGTGGAACCCATCGTGGAAAATGTATTTACGGTACATGCCTGCAGGGGGCCAGACAAGTACCAGCCAAATTTGGACTCTCTTGCCTCTAAACCTCTACCAATATTCGAACGTACACCATCCAAGTTGATGAATGGTAGGTAATCGCTGCCTATTATCATATCAATAGGAGCTGGCTTGAAAAAGTGTGGATCTGCCAAAGTTAAATTCGTAATATCAGGGAGATATTCAACTTTAACACGTTTCGAAGGGAGAAAATGTGATAGTTTTGAGACCACAATTGCAATTATTTTGATTTTGAATTTGGATTTACGTGAACTAAGAGTAATGTCACAACAATTGTTTGAATTTCCGACAATTGTACCACCAAGTCCCGAGATTTGTGAGTGGTGAGTACGAACTGGTAGAGCAAGAGTTTGCTGAATTCTTTTCGATACAAAACTCTTTTCAGACCCTGAATCCAAAAGCGCGCGAATACTGAACAATTCACCAGCATGCTCAATATCGATTAGTGCCGTGGGCAATATGGTTGTTCCCTCATTCTGTGAAAAATGTGCCTGAACATTTTCAACTTGTGGATTCGTCGATTTGCTAGGAGCAGGGGGCTCATTACGTGGAGTATAACTATTCTCGTGGTTGTATGACTTGTACTGACCACGGTTCCGTTGTGAATTATCCTTCCTCCCCTCATCTTCCAGATGAAGCATCGTATGATGTTTCTTGTTGCATTTTGAACATGATTTGTCGCTCGTACAATTCGACTTAAAGTGTGTCGACGATAGGCAATTAGCACAATATTTATTCGAGTAGACATATTTTATTCGATCGCTTATGATTTTGACGACATTTTTTGCATGTTAATTTTGTACTTTCAGATTCCAGGTGGGAATGAAAAACCTGAGACTTTTGATGTGACCCATGGCTATCCCTAGAACCTGATTTGCGAAAATCGGAAATAGTCTCAATAATCTAGATTCGTTTTGAAAGGAAAGTATTCATCTGAGACCAGGTAGGCAACTCTTTGTGATTGCTAAGAGAATCTTCCCACGCACGTAAAGTCTCTTCTGGTAGCTTAGTAGAGCAGATGTGGATCAGGATGGGATCCCAATTCTCTGTTACTATCTTGTAAGATTGGAAAATAGATAAACTGTCGTTTATTCCACTTTGCACCTGTCGTATTGACTTTGGATTCTCAACCTGTACAGTTTGAATTCCAAAAAGCACTTTCATCTGCCGATGAACTAAAATCCTGGGATTTTCATACCGATTTCGAAGTGCTTCCCAAGCCAAATGAAAATTTTCATCTACCAAATCGAATTTTTTCACTATTTGGTACGCCTCCCCTCTCGTCTTGCTTCGCAGGCGGTAAAGCTTTTGAGCCGACGATAGTTCGGGATGATTTCCGAACACGGCTGTAAAAATATCACGAAATGCCGGCCATTTCGAGTATCCAGAAAGTTTTCTAGCTTAGAAAACGTCATCGGTACCTATGCACAAAAGGTACAAGTGAAGTGAATGTTATTTCTGTTGGCCTTCCGTTGCGGAGAAATAAATTCACTGAGGCAGTTGCGCCATCCTCCTGTGTCACCAGCTTACATCCCGGTACGGCAAAGGCAGCAGAAGAGAAGAGCGACAACTCCACCAAAAATACGAAGAGGTTACAGTACACCATCCATTTTACCCCCCTGGTAAAGTCATCACCCGAAGATCCCCCTAAAATTCGTTCCTCAGGAGGAGGAACAAGACGATTGGAAACCCAAAAAGAGTAAGAGGAATTGAGCTGGTAAGTACAGTGATAATTGGCATTTTGAATAGGGCGATCATTTTGTTACGAGCGCAAAATAAAAATCGTTAATAATCAAAAAAATACTTAAAATCGCGAAAACGGTATCGTGATAACAAGATTACGTAATAACCGACATAACCAAAAAATTGGCAAAAGAATTTCGAGAAGAATTCATTTTGAATTCCAAAAACAATACATACATAACGCGGCATTTGGCGCCATATTAATTTGTTATATACAGTAGCGTACCAACAAGTCGGCTTCACACTGTATATAAAGAGATAACACAATAAACGAAAGCATCTTTAATGTTTCAATTCCAATGTTTCTCGTTGTAACTAGCGCACCCGCGATCGTATCACACATGTAAATACATACATATGCACATCAACATATAAGAACAAGAAGAAGAATAAATCAAAGTTAAAGAAATTTCCAAGTGTTCGGGCGGTAATAACGATAGATAATCTCGGAAAATAAATAAGTAATAAAGAAGAAACAATTAACGAACAGTATAAAATTAACATTTAAATAAAACATTTAAGTGGGCCCCATGGCAAGTAAAAAATTAACAAATAGTGAACGATTTATTAAACAAACAGTGCCCGTCCTGGAAATTATAAAGTGAAATATGTTTAGCTCGTTTGTTTTATTTCAGTCTGTTGCTTTTACACATTGAACGGGGATTAAACCGGCTCAAGACCTCTTGCTTCTATATATAAATAGAATACAAGTCTTTAACAAAATGGCAAAGTGACATTGATTTTCGTGGCTGCACACTACTTTTATCATGATTTCGGGTCCGTGACAACCCTCTTCAGAAAGCCTTGCTGCAATTGTTGGAAGTAAAACCGAACTCTATAAGGCCAGGCTCTCCACAAACGAATGAGAACTACTGTTGTAAACCTTACTTTCAAAGTTTTCTTCACACAATTGCCCACGAAAATACAACTCACTCTTGCCAGCTCTAAAGAGACTCCACGTCGAGGGCCATCAATAAATTTCTTTTACAACAACGTGTGTGTGTGTTGTAAAAAGAGTTTAGTTGACTATGTCAACTTTTGTGCCGTGCCGTGCATGTACGTATGTTTAGCTCGTTTGTTTTATTTCGGTCTGTTGCTTTTACACATTGAACAGGGATTAAACCGGCTCAAGACCTCTTGCTTCTATATTTAAATAGAATACAAGTTTTTAACAAAATGGCAAGTGACATTGATTTTCGTGGCTGCACACTACTTTTATCATGATTTCGGGTCCATGACAACCCTCTTCAGAAAGCCTTGCTGCAATTGTTGGAAGTAAAACCGAACTCTATAAGGCCAGGCTCTCCACAAACGAATGAGAACTACTGTTGTAAACCTTACTTTTCAAGTTTTCTTCACACAATTGCACACGAAAATACAACTCACTCTTGCCAGCTCTAAAGAGACTCCACATCGAGAGCCATCAATAGATTTCTTTTACAACAACGTGTGTGTGTGTTGTAAAAAGAGTTTAGTTGACTATGTCAACTTTTATGCCGTGCCGTGCATGTACGTATGTTTAGCTCGTTTGTTTTATTTCGGTCTATATTTTAATAATAGAAAAGTTTTACGAAAAAACATAAAAACCCTCCTGGCAGACAATTTAAAACACCATAACAATAAAAAACGTATATAAGGGTGAGTTTTTCAACAACTGCTTTCGATCAATGATCAACAAAATCGTGAAGTGCGGGAAATAAAACTTAAATGGTACAAAAAAGTAATATTCGTTACGAAAATAGCCATTATAAATTAAAATAAAACATTATATAAAAAAAAACAAAAAAGTGCAGAAAGTTATTGTCGATTAACTAAATAAAAGTGGTGACAAGTAAAACCCAACAAAAAATTTTGGAGAAATTGTGCCCACTTGGTAGAGACAATTGTTGTTTCAACAAAAAAGGGTTCCAACGAACACCAAAAAAGAAACAAATTGCGACAAAGATATTAATTAAACCTGAAAACATACAACCAACATAACAACAGATACATTGGGTGAGTGTTTAATGAAATTATTAAATATTTTTTACCCTCCCCCCTGGAAATTAACAAAAAAAAAACACCTGAAAACAGAAAGAATTTAGTGGACTACATAAACAATAAAACAAACCTACGAAAAGAAAAAGAAAACATTACAATAACAAATTTCAACTAGAAAAAAGAACGGTTTTACTTCTCGATGTGTTTTTTCATTTCTGCATTCAATTGCAATTTTGATTTCAAGGCCAACCATCGATCTGCCTGATACAAGATAACGAAGAAAGAAGTTTTGTGACGTCAAGCTAGCGCCTGATCGAAGCAGGCAGCGAACGATTCAAATAAGAAGAAGAATTTGTGTGGCTACTGGAATATTTTTTGTGTGCCAAACCAAAATCAATAACAGTCCGTCTGACAAACATATGCGAAAATGATGTAAACAAAGAATTGACAATTTCTTTGTAGGGTTACCGTCTCAACCAAGAACAATAAAATCCGTGGGATTGTAGTGTAATGCCCATAAGGTATTTCATTTTTCACTGAAATTAATTAAATTTCGCTCTTAAATTAAAATTATCAGTGGAGATAACAATTCGGACAATTTAAACTAAAATTATGATTGGAAATTAATAATTTGGACAATTTTAAAAAATAATACATATTATCATAAATCAAAAAAAAAAACACGAAAACACTTCTAATTGAAAAAAAATACGAAAAATATGGAAAAAAATTTATAAACCAAAAGTAAATATAAACATAAATATAATCTAAATTTACATTAATTGGAAATAATTAACCAGAATTTCAGGAGGAAAATTTACAGAAATTTTCGAGAAATATAAACGAAATTTTTGAGAAATAAGTAAAATTAAATGAAAAAAAAAATCAAAATTAATCGCGCAAAATATTTTAAATCAGAATAACTATTTTAATAAAGATTATACCTAAATCAAAGGTAATACATAGTAAACGGAATTTCGGAATAATATTATAAAACAACATACATACATACCTATTAGAGTGGAGTGAAAACATGTTTTTTTTTTTTAATTTGAAAAAGCTAACCTCGGAAAGAGATGTAGTCTGGGGTCCTAAAGAGGGGAAAAATAAAGAAAAAAATTTAAAAAAAATTTTAGGGGTCGCGCCAAAATAAACAAATACACATGTTTGAAGGCGTGAATTTTCCTAACCCCTGAACCGATTTTAAAGTTTTATGTCAATAAATGTTTGCAATAGCGTAAACAATGAAATAGGGGCATGAAAAAATTTAAAAAAAATTTTTTGATTGTTCAAAAATTTCAAAAAGTAAAATAAGTCAAATCGTCCCTTCTTCAGAAAATTGACTGAACAATGAAATCACCACCAAAGCTACAAATATAAGTCGATTATCCTCATATTTGCCTCAAATACTTTTGTTTGGGCACTGAACAAGCTCAAACTTTTTAATTTCGAATAAGTTAAGTCGTTAATTTTCAGGATTTTTCTAAAATCAACGCCAAAATAGCGATAATTTCCAAATTTCTAGGGAGTGGCGCGACCCCCTCTTTAGGACCCCAGACTACATCTCTTTCCGAGGTTAACTTTTTTTTTTTGAATTTCACTCCACCCTAATACCTATCTATATACCTAAATAATTGATAATTTGAGATCATTCATCGAATAAATAACATTATTAACCATTCTGAGGAATAATAATTTTAATCCAACGGCTGAAAATTAATTACAAATAAACATTTGCTGAATATTTCGCCAATTTTACGATTTTTTTTTGAATTGTTGGCTCCTGGTCGTGAACCGGGAGGCCTATTTTCTTCAAAGGATTTTCAAATAAAAGGCTGATGGAATTCCTCTTGAATTCAATGATGGAATCAACCTTCTTTATTGAAGTTGTGTAGCGAACTTAAATCTAATTCAAAAAAAGGCCGCTTCAAGCGGCGTAAAGTTAAACATACGTTTGTGTGTGTAGTAAAGACTAAAGAGACTAAGGCGAATTCGTTGCCAAAACTCTCACATATAAATAAGAAGAGAGGATTCCATAAACTATAATGCTAAAATACTACAACATGTGGGTACTCATATCTTGTTGAACAGTGGGTTCAACATATTCCCGGGCCAGACTTGGGCACATGGCGGGACGGACCCATATAAAACTACTTATCTTAATTTTCTTAAGCGCTGATAGCTTGATTGGCTTCCATCGAATGTGAGTTGTTGTCAATCGCTTAATGGCACCCCTCAATTGTGGAGATATCTTCCTGTACAAGTAAGGCTCAGGGTGAGCTAGTGACAACAGAGTGACATTGGCCTTTTTCTGCTTGATGCCAGTAGCTATGTTTGCTCGTTGGTGTTTTCTGCTGCAATCATTGCACTCCGCATTTGCCCGATACATTAGGCATCTCTGATGATGTTTTTGGTGCAGGAGGGCAAAATTCGTAAAACAGGATAGGTTTTCTGTCTTGGTACTGGATCACAGATTTCATGATGGATCTGATGAAGAAAAAGAAAGAAAGAAAGAAAAGACAGACTAGTACAATGAATAATTAGCATTCTAATAAACGATCATTTTTAGTTTGTTGATTATTAATATCGTTGTTTTTTGTTGTTATTGGTTGTTGATTTATTGAGGTTGGTAGAACGCAAAGTTTAACCACTGGGTGTATGATGGTACCATTCTGGGTTTTAACTTCTGCTACTCGAACATTGCCATCCTTGCCGTAGATTACTTTGGTTATGCGGCCTAAGCGCCATTCTGTGGGTGGCAAGGAGTCGTCCTTGATGATGACGAAGTCATTTTCTTTTATATTATTCCTTGTTGTCTTCCACTTGTAGCGACGCTGGAGCTCGGTGACATATTCAGATTTCCAACGTTGGCTGAAAATATGTTGAATCGTTTTTAATCTTTTCCAACGGTTGATGTGAGACAAGTTTTCTGGTGGGGAATCTTCAGGAGACTCAGGGGGAGCTATGAGAGAAGCGCCGCGCAATAAGTGACCAGGAGTTAGTGGCAGGAGTTCGGAGGGGTTTTCTGACATAGGGGATAGAGGTCTCGAATTTAGTACAGCCTCAATTCTAATCAGCAGGGTGGTGAATTCCTCGAACGTAAATGTTAAATTGTTTGTAATCTTCTTTAGATAAGACTTCATACTTTTTACTGCAGCCTCCCAGAGGCCGCCCATATGTGGTGCATATGGCGGTATGAAAGACCATGTAAAACCATGCAAGCCATATTTATCCAGGAGGGATTTTTCGGCATTCTTCAGGAATTGGTTGTGTTCTTGCAGCAATTTATAACTGGCACCGACGAAATTTCGACCATTGTCTGAAAACATAGATTTTGGTAGTCCTCGGCGTCCCGTAAATCGTGTGAAAGCTGCTAGGAAACAATCTGCGGATAGATCAGAGCACACTTCAAAGTGAACTGCTCGTGTTGAGAAGCAAACAAATATTGCTGCGTATCCTTTTACCAGCTTGAAATACCGTAGAACTGATGACTTGAGGTTAAATGGCCCAGCGAAGTCCACACCAGCGTAAGTGAATGGTAATGAAAAAGTTACACGTTCAGGTGGAAGTGCTGCCATCATTTGGCTCTGGAACTTGCGTTTGTAGATAGTACAGGCTTTACATCTTCTGATGCATTTCCTGATCATGTTCTTTAGCCTGGGAATATAAAATCCCTGTCTTATAGCTCGAAGCATGATGTTGTATTCAGCGTGCAGTAAAATGTCATGAGAATATCTGACAAAAAGTTCAGAAAAAGTTGATTTCTCTGGTAGGATGACTGGATGTCGCTCTTCGTAGCTGAGACCAGAGTTCTCGAGACGACCACCCACTCGGATAAGTCCTTTGCTATCCAGGAATGGATTCAGCGTGAGAATATGACTTTTTCTGCTAACAGGATTTTTATTCGTCAGGCACTCTTATTCTCTATAGTAATATAGCTGCTGAGCAAGAATAATTAATCGGTTTTTAGCGAAGTTTATTTCTTCCGTCGCGATAGATCTACTCTCAGGGGGAGGTATCTTACGGCACGACTTGGAAAATCTGAAGATATAGCATATTACTCGAAGCGCACGATTCAGTGATGAAAATCTGGAGATGATTTCTTCGTTGACTTCCAAGTAAAAGGTTGAAACCCGTTTGGTTTCAAGATCCGTCGGATCAAAAGTGCGAGGTTTTGGCCAAGTGTCTACTGGTTGTTGTAGCCAGGAGGGCCCATGCCACCAGAGGGAGTTATGCAGTAACTCTGTTGAAGGACATCCCTGGGTACCCAGGTCGGCGGGATTATCCTCCGTTCTCACATGTTTCCACAAATCGGTGCTGGTAACGTTCTGTATCTCTGTCACACGTTTTGAAACAAACGTCTTTAAGTATTGTGGCGATTTTTGTAGCCATCCAAGGACGATGGAAGAATCGGTCCACATGTGAAGTTTATAAGGCCCATCAAAGGTCTTCAGAATAGCTTTCACCAAGTTTGCTAGAAGCACAGCACCGCAAAGCTCCAATTTGGGAAATGTCGTTCGCTTGATTGGCGCAACTCTGGTTTTGGCTACCAGCAGGTGGCTAGAGAGTTGGCCTGCTGAAGTTCTCGTTCGGAGGTAGACTTCGCCACAATATGCCTTCTCCGAGGCGTCGCTGAAACCATGTATTTGTAGCTGACGATCTGGCGAAAAGTCTACCCACCTTGGGATTCTTAAAGTTGTTATATCTGGTAGGGTGTTGAGAAATGAATTCCAAGTTGTCAGTAGGTGCGGTGGGACACCCTCATCCCAGCCTGCTTTCTCTTCCCATAATTTCTGCATTAATACCTTGGCAACGACTACAATTGGACCCAGCCAACCAAGTGGGTCAAAAAGTCGTGCGATGACTGAGAGGATTTGTCTTTTTGTCGCTGAGGGAGTAACTTCGGCCGAGTCAACCACGTAGTAAAAACTATCTGACATCGCATTCCACCGAATGCCCAAAGTTTTCATGGTACTCGAATCATCAATCTTCAAAAAATCTTCATCAAGAAGATCCTCCCGGGCAACATGTTTCAAGAGTTCGCAATCGTTGGCTGCAATTTTCTTCAGGGGGAAGACAGCAGAGTTTAACGCTTGAAGAAGTTGTTCCTGTTTTGCTTTAGCTTCTTGTAAAGTGTGGGAGGGTAAAAAATATTTAATAATTTCATTAAACACTCACCCAATGTATCTGTTGTTATGTTGGTTGTATGTTTTCAGGTTTAATTAATATCTTTGTCGCAATTTGTTTCATTTGTGTTCAAGTTGGAACCCTTTTTTGTTGAAACAACAATTGTCTCTACCAAGTGGGCACAATTTCTCCAAAATTTTTTGTTGGGTTTTACTTGTCACCACTTTTATTTAGTTAATCGTCATTGATCTAAAACAGTTGTTGAAAAACTCACCCTTATATACGTTTTTTATTGTTATGGTGTTTTATATTGTCTGCCAGGAGGGCTTTTATGTTTTTTCGTTAAAACTTTTCTATTATTAAAATATTTCACTTTATAATTTCCAGGACGGGCACTGTTTGTTTAATAAATCGTTCACTATTTGTTAATTTTTTACTTGCCATGGGGGCCACTTAAATGTTTTATTTAAATGTTAATTTTATACTGTTCGGTAATTCTTTCTTTTTTATTACTTATTTATTTTCCGCGATTATCTATCGTTATTACCGCCCGAACACTTGGAAATTTCTTTAACTTTGATTTATTCTTCTTCTTGTTCTTATATGTTGATGTGCATATGTATGTATTTACATGTGTGATACGATCGCGGGTGCGCTAGTTACAACGAGAAACATTGGAATTGAAACATTAAAGATGCTTTCGTTTCTTGTGTTATCTCTTTATATACAGTGTGAAGCCGACTTGTTGGTACGCTACTGTATATAACAAATTAATATGGCGCCAAATGCCGCGTTATGTATTTATTGTTTTTGGAATTCAAAATGAATTCTTCTCGAAATTCTTTTGCCGATTTTATGGTTATGTCGGTTATTACGTAATCTCGTTATCACGATACCGTTTTCGCGGTTTTAAGTATTTTTTTTTTGATTATTAACGATTTTTATTTTGCGCTCGTAACAAAATGATCGACCTATTCAAAATGCCAATTATCACTGTAATTACCAGCTCAATTCCTCTTTCAATGATGGAATCAACCTTCTTTATTGAAGTTGTGTGGCGAACTTAAATCTAATTACAAAAAAAGGCCGCTTCAAGCGGTGTAAAGTTAAACATACGGTTGTGTGTGTAGTAAAGACTAAAGAGACTAAGGCGAATTCGTTGCCAAAACTCTCACATATAAATAAGAAGAGAGGATTCCATAAACTATAATGCTAAAATACTACAACATGTGGGTACTCATATCTGGTTGAACAGTGGGTTCAACATATTCCCGGGCCAGACTTGGGCACATGGCGGGACGGACCCATATAAAACTACTTATCTTAATTTTCTTAAGCGCTGATAGCTTGATTGGCTTCCATCGAATGTGAGTTGTTGTCAATCGCTTAACGGCACCCCTCAATTGTGGAGATATCTTCCCGTACAAGTAAGGCTCAGGGTGAGCTAGTGACAACAGAGTGACATTGGCCTTTTTCTGCTTGATGCCAGTAGCTATGTTTGCTCGTTGGTGTTTTCTGCTGCAATCATTGCACTCCGCATTTGCCCGATACATTAGGCATCTCTGATGATGTTTTTGGTGCAGGAGGGCAAAATTCGTAAAACAGGATAGGTTTTCTGTCTTGGTACTGGATCACAGATTTCATGATGGATCTGATGAAGAAAAAGAAAGAAAGAAAAGACAGACTAGTATGGATACATACCTATCTATACTTAGGTATATAGATAGGTATGTATGTATGTTGTTTTATAATATTATTCCGAAATTCCGTTTACTATGTATTACCTTTGATTTAGGTATAATCTTTATTTAAAATATTTTGCGCGATTAATTTTGATTTTTTTTTCATTTAATTTTAATTATTTCTCAAAAATTTCGTTTATATTTCTCGAAAATTTCTGTAAATTTTCCTCCTGAAATTCTGGTTAATTATTTCCAATTAATGTAAATTTAGATTATATTTATGTTTATATTTACTTGTGGTTTATAAATTTTTTTCCATATTTTTCGTAGTTTTTTTTAATTAGAAATGTTTCCGTGTTTTTTTTTTGATTTATGATAATATTATTTTTTAAAATTGTCCAAATTATTAATTTCCAATCATAATTTTAGTTTAAATTGTCCGAATTGTTATCTCCACTGATAATTTTAATTTAAGAGCGAAATTTAATTAATTTCAGTGAAAAATGAAATACCTTATGGACATTACACTGCACTCCCACGGTTTTTATTGTTCTTGGTTATGACGGTAACCCTACAAAGAAATTGTCAATTCTTTGTTTACATCATTTTCGCATACGTTTGTCAGACGGACTGTTATTGATTTTGGTTTGACACACAAAAAATATTCCAGTAGCCACACA
Source organism: Hydrotaea diabolus (assembly GCA_963513945.1). Lineage (NCBI taxonomy): Eukaryota > Metazoa > Arthropoda > Insecta > Diptera > Muscidae > Hydrotaea > Hydrotaea diabolus. Next base: position 13,964,556 of record OY740722.1, read on the forward strand.
AATTCTTCTTCTTATTTGGCTTGACGTCACAAAACTTCTTTCTTCGTTCTCTTGTATCAGGCAGATCGATGGTTGGCCTTGAAATCAAAATTGCAATGGAATGCAGAAATGAAAAACCACATCGAGAAATAAAATCTAGTTGAAATTTGTTATTGTAATGTTTTCTTTTTCTTTTCGTAGGTTTGTTTTATCGTTTATGTAGTCCACTAAATTCTTTCTGTTTTCAGGTGTTTTTTTTGTTAATTTCCAGGGGGGAGGGTAAAAAATATTTAATAATTTCATTAAACACTCACCCAATGTATCTGTTGTTATGTTGGTTGTATGTTTTCAGGTTTAATTAATATCTTTGTCGCAATTTGTTTCATTTGTGGTGTTCAAGTTGGAACCCTTTTTTGTTGAAACAACAATTGTCTCTACCAAGTGGGCACAATTTCTCCAAAACTTTTTGTTGTGTTTTACTTGTCACCACTTTTATTTAGTTAATCGACAATAACTTTCTGCACTTTTTTGTTTTCTTTTATAAAATGTTTTATTTTAATTTATAATGACTATTTTCGTAACGAATATTACTTTTTTGTACCATTTATGTTTTATTTCCCGCACTTCACGATTTTGTTGATCATTGATCGAAAACAGTTGTTGAAAAACTCACCCTTATATACGTTTTTTATTATTATGATGTTTTATATTGTCTGCCAGGAGGGCTTTTATGTTTTTTCGTTAAAACTTTTCTATTATTAAAATATTTCACTTTATAATTTCCAGGACGGGCACTTTTTGTTTAATAAATCGTTCACTATTTGTTAATTTTTTACTTGGCAAATGTTTTATTTAAATGTTAATTTTATACTGTTCGGTAATTGTTTCTTTTTTATTACTTATTTATTTTCCGCAATTATCTATCGTTATTACCGCCCGAACACTTGGAAATTTCTTTAACTTTGATTTATTCTTCTTCTTGTTCTTATATGTTGATGTGCATATGTATGTATTTACATGTGTGATACGATCGCGGGTGCGCTAGTTACAACGAGAAACATTGGAATTGAAACATTAAAGATGCTTTCGTTTCTTGTGTTATCTCTTTATATACAGTGTGAAGCCGACTTGTTGGTACGCTACTGTATATAACAAATTAATATGGCGCCAAATGCCGCGTTATGTATTTATTGTTTTTGGAACTCAAAATGAATTCTTCTCGAAATTCTTTTGCCGATTTTTTGTTTATGTCGGTTATTACGTAATCTCGTTATCACGATACCGTTTTCGCGATTTTAAGTATTTTTTTGATTATTAACGATTTTTATTTTGCGCTCGTAACAAAATGATCGCCCTATTCAAAATGCCAATTATCACTGTACTTACCAGCTCAATTCATCTTACTCTTTTTGGGTTTCCAATCGTCTTGTTCCTCCGAATTTTGGGGGAATCTTCGGGTGATGACTTTACCAGGGGGGTAAAATGGATGGTGTACTGTAACCTCTTCGTATTTTTGGTGGAGTTGTCGCTCTTCTCTTCTGCTGACTTTGCCGTACCGGGATGTAAGCTGGTGACACAGGAGGATGACGCAACTGCCTCAGTGAATTTATTTCTCCGCAACGGAAGGCCAACAGAAATAACATTCACTTCACTTGTACCTTTTGTGCATAGGTACCGATAACGTTTTCTAAGCTAGAAAACTTTCTGGAAAATTTCCAATCCTAGACTCCGCTAGGGATTGGAAATTGAAAGGACCCGCGAAATCAACACCTGCATACGTGAATGGTAAGGAAAAAGTCACTTGTTCAGGGGGAAGTGCTGCCATGACTTGATGTTGAAACTTTTGTTTATATATAGTGCAAGGTTTGCACTCTCTGATAGATTTTCGAATTACGTTTTTGAGCCTTGGTATATAAAATCCTTGTCTGATAGCTCTAAGCATAATATTGTACTCTGCATGCATTAATATGTGGTGAGTATATCTGACAAGAAGCTCTGCAAAATGTGATTTATCGTGTAGGATGACAGGATGTCTCTCGCCGTAGCTTAAACCAGAGTTCTCAAGTCGGCCACATACTCGTAGTAAGCCATTGTTGTCCAAGAATGGCGCCAAAGTGAGTATATGGCTTTTTCTGCTGATATTTCGTTTCTGGGAAAGCGATTCGTATTCTTGAGGAAAGTACATTCTCTGCGATATGCACATTAAACGTTGTTTGGCGAAGCGCATAAGATATAACTCTGAGTGCTTTGTTTAAAGATGAGAATCTTGTAATAATATTGTCAGTAATTAATAAATGAAAGTTAGACACTTTTTTCGTTCCCAACTCAGTAGGATCAAACGATCTTGGTTTTGGGCATGTTTCTTGGGGTTCTTGGAGCCAGGAAGGCCCATGCCACCACAAGCTGTTGTTTATAAGCTCTGGTGGGGAACATCCTCGGGTACCTAAGTCTGCGGGATTGTCCACTGTACGGACATGCTTCCACATAGTTGTGTAGGAAAGACATAGAATTTCAGTTATTCGATTCGCGACAAATGTTTTTAGAGTTTGCGGAGATTTTTGCAGCCATCCAAGAACAATTGCTGAATCAGTCCATAAATATATTTCGTAATCAAAGTTTAAAGTTTTGGTTACAGTGTTAACCAAATTGGCAAGTAATACTGCACCGCATAGTTCCAATTTAGGAATGGTTGTACGTTTTAACGGAGCAACTCTTGTTTTCGCTACCAGCAGGTTACTGGAGAGTTTGCCAGCGTCGTTTGTTCGGATATAGACAGCTCCACAGTAGGCCTTTTCCGACGAGTCACAGAACCCATGTATTTGCACCCGATGTTCAGGAACAAAGTTTACCCATCGCGGAATTGTCAATGTTTGGATATGAGGTAAATTTCTCGAAAAGACGTCCACTTTACTAGCAAATGCGATGGAACAGCCTAATCCCAATCAGTCTTCTCCTCCCATAGTTGCTGCATCAATAATTTCGGCAAGATGATGATAGGACCTAACCAGCCGAGTGGATCAAAAAGTCGGGCAATAACAGACAGGACTTGGTCGTTTTGTGACAATTGGAGAAGAGTTTATTTCACCTACTACATAGTAAAATATATCTGACATAGCATTCCAACGGATGCCCAGAGTTTTGGCTGTGGTGGATTCAGCGAAGTTCAAAAATTCTTCGTCAAGAAGATCCTCCCGGGCAATTGTTTTAAGTAGAATTTTGTTATTAGCGGTTATTTTCTTCAGGGGGAATGCAGCCGACGTAAGAGTGTCACTTAATTGTTGTTACTTTGTTGTTGCCTCAGTTACAGTGTGTCCTCCTGACAACACATCATCAACGTAGACTTCGTTTCTCAATATCTCAGAAGCAATAGGATTTGTATCAGCGACGTCATCACTTAAACGCTGGAGGGTTCTTATGGCCAAAAAAGGCGCACAATTAATGCCAAAAGTCACGGTTTTCAGCTCATAAGATTTAATGACATCATTCAGAAAAGGCCGAAATAAGATGCGCTGAAAAGGTCGGTCAGCTGGATGTACAAGTATTTGACGATACAATTTTTGAATGTCGCCTGTGAACACATATCGATAATAACGCCAGTTGAGTATAATTTTCACAATATCGGATTGCAGAATCGGACCTGGAAATAAGAGATCGTTCAGGGAGAACCCACTTTTGGTCTTTTTCGAACCATTGAACACAACTCTTAACTTTGTCGTTTTACTGTCAGGTTTCACAACAGCGTGGTGCGGCAAGAAAAATGAAAAGTATTTTTCGGCATTAGAATCAAAATGAAGAATTTGCTGTATATGATCCAAATCAATATATTCTTGCAAAACTTGCTCATATTTTTTCTGCAGATCTGGAGTTTTGCTTAATGTCTTTTCCATACGATGGTACTGCGCTAAAGCCATGTTGCGAGATGGCCCCAGAAAAAGTTTTTCTGGAAATTCAGGACGAAAAGGTAATCGAACTACATATCTTCCGTCGTTTGACGGTAAGTAGTTTTCTGGAAGAACTCTTCACAGTACTCATCAGTTTCGGAAGCTGACGTTGGTTTTTGAACTTCTTCCATTTCACAAAACTTCTTTATTTGTTCAGTTAAAGCAATGTTCTCGGAAACCAAAGTAGAAAATGTGTTAATAACACTTGTCGGTAGGGGACCGGACAGATACCAGCCAAAATATGATTCTCTTGCTTCTAACCCATATACAATGTTAGACAACACACCTGGTAAATTGATGTGAGGTAAATAGTCACTACCTATGATCATATCTATAGGCGAGGGCTTGAAAAAGTTTGGATCAGCAAGTTTTAGATTTCGAAGCTCTGGTAGGATATCAATTCTGACTCGTTTGGACGGTAAAAAGTGTGATAGCTTTGATACTACAATAGCTTTAATTTTTATGGAGAAATTTGATTCCCGTGATCTTATATTTAGAAAACAGCGATGATTTGAGTTGCCAACGATCGTACCTCCTAGCCCGGTAATCTGAGACTGGTGACTGGACACAGGAAGGTCAAGTCTTTGTTGAACTCGTTTTGAAATAAAACATTTCTCGGATCCCGAATCTAAAAGTGCGCGGATTGGAAATCTTTCACCAGCATGCTCAATGTTGATTAAAGCGGTCGGCAGAATAGTTGTGCCTTTATTCTGTGCAAAATTTGCTTGGACATTGTCCACCATGGCGTCAGAACTTGAACTTGTAGTAGGTTGGTCTTTATTCTCGATTTGCAGCCAGTGTATACACGACAAGCGTCGTCATATTTCGTGGTAACTTTCTTGACTTCTTTTTCATCAATCTGCTCATCCGAAGTCATAAATTGCTTGTATGATCGAACTAGCTCCCTCCATCTTCTTTCCAGTTCTACCTCTTCAACTTTTAAGGCATAAACTTGGATGTCATCCGCGGGCTTAAAACGCTTGCAAAATGACACAATTTGTTCGTGGTCAAAAGTGAAGTTTTTAATGGCGTTCATGTCGAAAAATCTTGTAGAAATTAATTTTCGGTTTCGAAAAATATTAGATTTACAACACGCGATGTATAGTTGTTGTTTTAGAATGTTCTCGTATAACGCAAATAATTCCAGCGAATATTTAGTTATAAGTAATTTATCGGGCTTATAATCGTTTTCACGTTTCTAATGAATTTGTTAAATTTCTTTTACTTTGTTTTAATAGCGTCTCACCATATTTTGTTACTTGTTTATTTTGCCAAATATTTATGTAGGTTTTTAAATTTTATTAAATCCCGAAAAGTTTTATGCTTAACCCTCAGAGGTATAACCAGGTATGTGTAGACTTTTTGCACATTAAACTTTTGTTTTTCGTGTTAGAAATAAATCCTTCCATGACTTCCTGGAGCAACATTCTCCGGACACAATGAGCGTATAATCGGACCGGGTATGGGTCCGAGTTCGGGTTAATCCGGGTTTACAAATATTTTGGTTCAAACGTCATAACCAGGTCTGTGCAGACCTATGCATAATTTGTATGGAATTAATTGGGAGTAGGTGATTAAAACCGTTTTTAGCGTGATTTTGTGGAGTACATGAATAGAAAATTCCATATTGAATAGATCGCAGGCAAAATATTAGTATACCAACATCTTTTGAAATGTAAACAAGTGATGTGTAACGGTGCAGGAGATATGCCGTCAGTGGTCTGAGCAGAATCCTGACCAGGCACCGCGAACGTGGACGATCCCTGTGACGGAAAACGAAATATACGCTTTCATTGGCCTTACTTTGTTTGCCGGCATATTCGGGTCAAACGATCAGCCTGCACATGAGTTGTGGGGCAACAATGGAAACCCTATCTACAGGGCGACAATGTCTAATATCCGATATAAACAGATTCTTAAGTACATTCGATTTGATAGGAGCAACACGAGATCTGCTCGACTAATAGAAAGCAAATCGGCAGCCATCGACGACGTTTGGAACATGCTCATGAACAACTTAGAGCGTCGATATGTTCCGAGTGCGCAGATAACAGTTGATGAGCAATTGTTTCCATACCGGGGCCGCACGCGTTTCACCCAATATATACCATCAAAGCCAGCTAAATTCGGCATGAAAATTAGGTGGGTTTGCGACTCCAACTCAAATTACCCATTGAAAGGAATAATTTATGTTGGAAAAAAACCAACCGAAGCACGTGCGGCAAATTTAGGAGAGAACGTTGTTCTGAAACTGGTCGAAAAATATAGTGGTTCTGGCCGAACAATATATGCCGACAATTTTTTTTCGTCGTATAATTTGGCCTCGGTTTTGATGACAAAACGGTTGGGGTATGTAGGAACAATGCGAAAAAACAAAGCCTGCATACCGAAAGAGATGTTGGATCCCAAAAGAGAGGTATTAAGCACATTATTCATATGTGCCGAAAAAGAAAAAAGTTGTGGTTCTCATCTCGACGTAGCATTATAATTCCGCCATCGACTCATCGAAACCAGCGCAGAAGCCTTACCAAATTTTAGATTATAATATGTATAAATCCGGAGTGGACACTATGGATGAGATGGTTGGTGGTTACACTTGCAAACGGGCCACAAACCGATGGCCGTTAGCCATGTTTTTTAATGTGTTGGATGTTGCAGGCTTGGCTGCATTTGTCATTCATGACAAATTGGGACATGTCAAGCGAAACGATAGAAGACGTGTCTTTCTTATGGAATTGGCAGAACAGCTGGTGATCCCTCATATGGAACAAAGGGCAATGAACCCATTTGTACGAGGCATGCAACACGTCAAACAGTCAATGACGTTATTCGGTGTAGAGGTAAGCATTTGATTAATTCATTCACTGGATTCAAATTCTAAATCAAATTTTTAACTTTGTTCTTTTGCAGGTAGCTCCAGGCCCGCCGATAGATGACCAACCAGCACATGCCGCATCCTCTTCGAGTAGACCGTGCTCGCTTTGTTATAAGTTGGACAAAAAGCAGCGAAAAACACGGTTTCATTGCATGTATTGCAAAAAGCCTGTGTGCCAACAGCATTCACATGCCAGGTACTCGTGCATTGAATGCCGTGTATAATATTTAATAAAAAAGTTAATATAATATAATTAATAAAATAGCGTTAATAACTACCTAAGTTGTATAAAAATGTGTTTCTATTGTTCATTTTGTGTTTTCGTAGCATAAAACACACTCTTTTAGGACACCTGGCAACGTGTTTCCATACAAATCCCATGTAGGTCTACACAGACCTGGTTATACCGTTTAGCGCCAAAAAATCCCTATACCTCCGAGGGTTAAGGAATGTATTTTGAATTTGCCCTTTTTTCTATTATCGACAACCCTACACTGTAGATTTGTACTTTTCAGCCTTGAAGTTATAAATATATGTATGCGCGTGTGTGTTCGAACCAGGAGGACAGACGAAATGTTTTCTTTTTAGTAGCAAAGAAACCTTTAAATCTTTATATTTTCTTTCAGTTAGGTTGTGTGCTTAAATCTCCTTTTTTATGTGTATAAATAAGAATTAACGTAAAACACAAAATATTTTTGATATATAAGTATTGTCGATTTAAATTGCCATTTCACACACAATTCTTTTTCTGATGAGAAAAAAAGAAATATTTTATCACACACCACAAAACACGACTAATGTGCCACTTCTGTTTTAGTTTGTTTACTTCTTCAATCGGAGTGATGGGTTTATTGTTGTTGTTGTTGAAAATGCCGCTAGGAATTTTTGACCTTTCTTTTTGAATTGTCTTTTTTGGTTGCAAATTTGGCGAAAAATATGTATTTCAAGAAAAAGAAAAATATTAAACCCTTACCTATTATTCGTGAATAGTTTTTGATGGGATTTGGTGGCATAAAAAGATGTTAGATGGTGACAGTCCCTTTTATAGTTCTTTAAAACAAATTGGCTTTTGGCTCGAATTTTTAACTTAAATGCACTCAATTTTTTTTATAGCAATTAATTTTTTTGTATACTTTATGGTACCAGGAAGGCACCTTATTAAACATAATTTTATATTTCAAGTATAATTTTTTCTCTACTTAATTTTGTTTTGCTTTTCTGTTACTTGTGTGCGATCAGGATGACCCTTTTGTTCTTTTTGCAAATATTTTTTAACACACACTCTTTTCAGCACTAATTGTTTACTTATATCGTAGTACATACCACAAACTAATATTGTTTCTCTTTTATTTCATAAATATTTATTTCACTTTTTTTGTTTTACTAAAACCTCTTTATTGTGCGTGCGTTTTCGGTATTTTAAAATTATGATTTCTTCTTGTTTGTTTTCATTTTCTTAGAATTGACGTTTATCGATCTTTAGCGGACATGAGTATATGAGAGAATTGTGTCATGGAGTATGTTAAATGTGTGATAGTTTTATAACAGTTTAATTTTGCATAGGTTAGTGTAATATTTCTGATTTCTCTTTTCGCTTAAATTTTTAGATTGGAACAGTTTTTCTTCATAATTGTCTTTTTTTATTCATTGTGTGCACCTCGCGATTGACTTTAATGTTGTTATTGTTGCATTTTTTTGCACTGTTTTAGCATTTATGTAATACGTTATGGACTTTGTATGCTCTTTGCAACTTCAATTGTTTTTGTTGTTGTAAATGTCTGCGATTTTGATCTTTTAGGTAATGTTACCTTTTGCACACCGATATTGAGTTTTGTTTTTGGTATTAATTTTTTCTCAAATTGATCGTTATAATAGAAAACACTATTGTCATCGTACTTACCCTCATGATATCCTCTTATTCTCACCTGGTTGGCAGACTTCCTTCTATTGTACGGACTTGTTGTACGATGATGATGTGGTATTGCTAAGTGTTTCTTTCTCTGTTTTCGTGATAGGCTTCCACAAAACGTTGGTAGTGATGATAATAGATAATACTTCGATCATGAAGTTGTTGATGTATGTATGCTTTATGTTTAAGTGCGATAAAGCTTTTAATGCCGTGATATGGCGATTTATTTGTTGCGTTTTCAGGAAGAAAACTGGTGACGACACATAAACTGATTTTTTCCTATCCTAGATAGTGTAAAATTTTTCGAAGGACCAATGTTTAGCGCGTATCCTTGCAGCAAGGTTCGAAGGACCAATGTTTAGCGCGTATCCTTGTAGCAAGGAAGGCTAATTATATAAGAAGATAAATGAGTTGGATACATTGTTATAGATCTCGTCCGCGTTAGAAATTAGATGATTCGAATCTAAATGACTGCTAATGTACTTCCTGTATGAAGTAAGCCTTAGTGGGTCGTCTACAAGTACTGTCTTCTCGTGAAGAAGAAATATAACTGGCGAGTGGTCTGACGATAAGTCAGGGCAGATACTAGCAGATAAGTTAGATTTACTGACTCCTCTTATTATACCGAAGTCCGAAGTATATATATATATATATATATATATATATATATATATATATATATATATATATATATATATATATATATATATATATATATATATATATATATATATATATATATATATATATATATATATATATATATATATATATATATATATATATATACTTCGGACTTCGGTATAATAAGAGGAGTCAGTAAATCTAACTTATCTGCTAGTGCTAGTATCTGCCCTGACTTATCGTCAGACCACTCGCCAGTTATATTTCTTCTTCACGAGAAGACAGTACTTGTAGACGACCCACTAAGGCTTACTTCATACAGGAAGTACATTAGCAGTCATTTAGATTCGAATCATCTAATTTCTAACGCGGACGAGATCTATAACAATGTATCCAACTCATTTATCTTCTTATATAATTAGCCTTCCTTGCTACAAGGATACGCGCTAAACATTGGTCCTTCGAACCTTGCTGCAAGGATACGCGCTAAACATTGGTCCTTCGAAAAATTTTACACTATCTAGGATAGGAAAAAATCAGTTTATGTGTCGTCACCAGTTTTCTTCCTGAAAACGCAACAAATAAATCGCCATATCACGGCATTAAAAGCTTTATCGCACTTAAACATAAAGCATACATACATCAACAACTTCATGATCGAAGTATTATCTATTATCATCACTACCAACGTTTTGTGGAAGCCTATCACGAAAACAGAGAAAGAAACACTTAGCAATACCACATCATCATCGTACAACAAGTCCGTACAATAGAAGGAAGTCTGCCAACCAGGTGAGAATAAGAGGATATCATGAGGGTAAGTACGATGACAATAGTGTTTTCTATTATAACGATCAATTTGAGAAAAAATTAATACCAAAAACAAAACTCAATATCGGTGTGCAAAAGGTAACATTACCTAAAAGATCAAAATCGCAGACATTTACAACAACAAAAACAATTGAAGTTGCAAAGAGCATACAAAGTCCATAACGTATTACATAAATGATAAAACAGTGCAAAAAAATGCAACAATAACAACATTAAAGTCAATCGCGAGGTGCACACAATGAATAAAAAAAGACAATTATGAAGAAAAACTGTTCCAATCTAAAAATTTAAGCGAAAAGAGAAATCAGAAATATTACACTAACCTATGCAAAATTAAACTGTTATAAAACTATCACACATTTAACATACTCCATGACACAATTCTCTCATATACTCATGTCCGCTAAAGATCGATAAACGTCAATTCTAAGAAAATGAAAACAAACAAGAAGAAATCATAATTTTAAAATACCGAAAACGCACGCACAATAAAGAGGTTTTAGTAAAAAAGTGAAATAAATATTTATGAAATAAAAGAGAAACAATATTAGTTTGTGGTATGTACTACGATATAAGTAAACAATTAGTGCTGAAAAGAGTGTGTGTTAAACAATATTTGCAAAAAGAACAAAAGGGTCATCCTGATCGCACACAAGTAACAGAAAAGCAAAACAAAATTAAGTAGAGAAAAAATTATACTTGAAATATAAAATTATGTTTAATAAGGTGCCTTCCTGGTACCATAAAGTATACAAAAAAATTAATTGCTATAAAAAAAATTGAGTGCATTTAAGTTAAAAATTCGAGCCAAAAGCCAATTTGTTTTAAAGAACTATAAAAGGGACTGTCACCATCTAACATCTTTTTATGCCACCAAATCCCATCAAAAACTATTCACGAATAATAGGTAAGGGTTTAATATTTTTCTTTTTCTTGAAATACATATTTTTCGCCAAATTTGCAACCAAAAAAGACAATTCAAAAAGAAAGGTCAAAAATTCATAGCGGCATTTTCAACAACAACAACAATAAACCCATCACTCCGATTGAAGAAGTAAACAAACTAAAACAGAAGTGGCACATTAGTCGTGTTTTGTGGTGTGTGATAAAATATTTCTTTTTTTCTCATCAGAAAAAGAATTGTGTGTGAAATGGCAATTTAAATCGACAATACTTATATATCAAAAATATTTTGTGTTTTACGTTAATTCTTATTTATACACATAAAAAAGGAGATTTAAGCACACAACCTAACTGAAAGAAAATATAAAGATTTAAAGGTTTCTTTGCTACTAAAAAGAAAACATTTCGTTTGTCCTCCTGGTTCGAACACACACGCGCATACATATATTTATAACTTCAAGGCTGAAAAGTACAAATCTACAGTGTAGGGTTGTCGATAATAGAAAAAAGGGCAAATTCAAAATACATTCCTTAACCCTCGGAGGTATAGGGATTTTTTGGCGCTAAACGGTATAACCAGGTCTGTGTAGACCTACATGGGATTTGTATGGAAACACGTTGCCAGGTGTCCTAAAAGAGTGTGTTTTATGCTACGAAAACACAAAATGAACAATAGAAACACATTTTTATACAACTTAGGTAGTTATTAACGCTATTTTATTAATTATATTATATTAACTTTTTTATTAAATATTATACACGGCATTCAATGCACGAGTACCTGGCATGTGAATGCTGTTGGCATCTAAATGACTGCTAATGTACTTCCTGTATGAAGTAAGCCTTAGTGGGTCGTCTACAAGTACTGTCTTCTCGTGAAGAAGAAATATAACTGGCGAGTGGTCTGACGATAAGTCAGGGCAGATACTAGCAGGTAAGTTAGATTTACTGACTCCTCTTATTATACCGAAGTCCGAAGTATATATATATATATATATATATATATATATATATATATATATATATATATATATATATATATATATATATATATATATATATATATATATATATATATATATATATATATATATATATATATATATATATATATATATATATATATATATATATATATATATATATATATATATATATATATATATATATATATATATGCTTCGGACTTCGGTATAATAAGAGGAGTTAGTAAATCTAACTTATCTGCTAGTACCTGCCCTGACTTATCGTCAGACCATACAGGCCGATCAGTTTGCTTCCCTGCTTATCCAAACTATTTGTAAAGTTTTTTTATCGAATATAAAACCAGTCCATACCATCAGTTTGGATTCCGGGAAGGTCACAGCACCATCGAACAAGTAAACCGTCTGACCCAAGCAATTGAAAAATCATTTGAACGGCGAGAATGTTGCTGCGACGTATTTCTGGATGTTGCTCAAGCATTTGTCAAAGTCTGGCACTTTGGTTTGACCTACAAATTTGCAAATACTTACCGGCAAATACGCATCGAATTCTTGAGTCTTACTTAGAAAACTGCAGATTCAGAGTCAAATGTGGGCAACACGTCACCGATTACAGCGAAATACTAGCAGGTGTGCCCCAGGGAAGCGTCCTGGTTCCTATCCTATACCTTCTGCTTGCAGCAGATATCCCTACCAGCCGACACGTGCTAACATCGACTTTTGTCGATGATACCGCTATAATGTCCGCACATAAAAAGCAGGATATTGCATCTATGAATCTAGGTGTACATCTCAGACTAGTAGAATCTTGTCTCTCTGTACATATTTTAAGCAAATATGCACTTACCAATATATATATATATATATATATATATATATATATATATATATATATATATATATATATATATATATATATATATATATATATATATATATATATATATATATATATATATATATATATATATATATATATATATATATATATATATATATATATATATATATATATATATATATATATATATATATATATATATATATATATATATATATATATATATATATATATATATATATATATATATACATCTAATTTCTAACGCGGACGAGATCTATAACAATGTATCCAACTTGAACGTGATCCTGGAACAGGCGGCCATTCACGCTACACACAGACAAATATAAGCGACAAATAGTTTTAATACTTACACTAACCGGGAAATAGAGCACCTTGTAAGTGAAAACTCGCGAATGGCAACAAAATAGGTCACCAGCGGCCCGACTAAGACTGACTGAAGCTACTAAAAGGTTGCAAAGCGCACTTAGAAATGAAGACAGTATACAGCATGCTAGTTTCATTGCAAGTTTAACTCCGACAGCTTCAACCAAATTCTCATTATAGAAAACATACAGAAATACTAGTATGCCCACCGAAACGCAATTTCCAATACGCGACGCAAATGGCGAGTGGGCAATATCAGACGAGGAAAAAGCCAATGTTTTTGCAAAACATCTGTTTCAGGTATTTCGCCCAAATCCTGCAAGTAGCGACCTCCTTCCATCTGATGATAAAATGTCTGCCGTAATTCCATTGTTTACTAACGCAAATGAAGTTCTGAATGTCATTAAAGAACCCGTGAATCCAGGTAAAGCACCTGGATATGATCTTATCACGCCTAAAATGATCTTGGCACCTTCCTATATTGCTGTGATATTTTGAGACATGGTTACTTTCCTTAAGTGTGGAAAATGTCTCTGATTCAAATAATTTTAAAGCCAGGAAAGTGAAAATCAGTAACTTCCTCATACAGGCCGATCAGTTTGCTTCCCTGCTTATCCAAACTATTTGAAAAGGTTTTTTTTTATCGAATATATATATATATATATATATATATATATATATATATATATATATATATATATATATATATATATATATATATATATATATATATATATATATATATATATATATATATATATATATATATATATATATATATATATATATATATATATATATAGTCCATACCATCAGTTTGGATTCCGGGAAGGTCACAGCACCATAGAACAAGTAAACCGTCTGACCCAAGCAATTGAAAAATCATTTGAACGGCGAGAATATTGCTGCGACGTATTTCTGGATGTTGCTCAAGCATTTGTCAAAGTCTGGCACTTTGTTGTGACCTACAAATATGCAAATACTTACCGGCAAATACGCATCGAATTCTTGAGTCTTACTTAGAAAACTGCAGATTCAGAGTCAAATGTGGGCAACACGTCACCGATTACAGCGAAATACTAGCAGGTGTGCCCCAGGGAAGCGTCCTGGGGCCTATCCTTTACCTTCTGTTTGCAGCAGATATCCCTACCAGCCGACACGTGCTAACATCGACTTTTGCCGATGATACCGCTATAATGTCCGCACATAAAAACCAGGATATTGCATCTATGAATCTAGGTGTACATCTCAGACTAGTATAATCTTGGCTCTCTGTGCATATTTTATGCAAATATGCACTTACCAACATATATATATATATATATATATATATATATATATATATATATATATATATATATATATATATATATATATATATATATATATATATATATATATATATATATATATATATATATATATATATATATATATATATATATATATATATATATATATATATACCGCTATAATGTACGCACATAAAAAGCAGGATATTGCATCTATGAATCTAGGTGTACATCTCAGACTAGTAGAATCTTGGCTCTCTGTACATATTTTAAGCAAATATGCACTTACCAATATATATATATATATATATATATATATATATATATATATATATATATATATATATATATATATATATATATATATATATATATATATATATATATATATATATATATATATATATATATAGAGTTATGGCAAAGCCATCGCCTATGCCATTCGACCCATAGTAAACGATTATTAGACTTCCCCTTTTTCATTTGTTGTATTTATAATTATCAGCTTTTAAGTTGAATGAATGGAGTCATACCAGTGGTGTCAAATATACACCCTTTATTATTATTTTATAAACAAATTCATTCGTACTCACCAGTTTGTAAGCTTGAAGCAGAGAAATAAAAATCAGACTTAATTTTACTACGCAAAAGTAAAGAAGTGTATTTTCAATTCGTCGCAAGAAGTATTTTAAAGTAAGTGCAAATTACAAGTTCAATACTTTGACTTTAAACTGGCGCAGTCGGTAGGATATTCAAAACGTGTTGAATATCCTGTAAAACAGAACCTACTAATAAGTGACAAAATTTAAATTATAAGTTATTAAAATAAAGAAAAAATAAAAAGGAAATAATAATAACAACAAAACCTGAGGAAACTGAATTAAACAAATTGAAAGTGACGGTTGAATAAAAACAAAAGGACAAATAGAAAACTAAACCATAAAAGTTAACCAAAAGAAAAAATGGCAGCGGAAATATCTCCACTAACATATCTGGTACAAATACCAGATTTTGATGGGGCTCGAGAGGACCTAAATTCCTTCACAAATGGTATTGATAATATAATACCAGTAATAGCAACATATCCGGAAGCATCGCAAAGGATGCTGTTAACTATAATTAAAGGTAAATTAAAGGGAAAAGCTAAGGTAGCTTTAAATGTGCACCCACACCTCGCGACATGGACAGAGATTAGGACGATGCTGGAAACTAATTTCGGTGGATTATCCTCCTGTAAGCAACTGTACGAGGACCTCAGAAATTCACAATATCGGGGCGATATTATGAAATTTTACCATTATGTACAGTCCAAACTCTCGTTACTTAATCAACGACATACAATGGACGGAGCGTTAATCGATATCGCGCAAAACAATAAAACGGCACTAAACGTTTTTGTAAATAAATTACCTATACACCCGCGAACAGTGCTATGTGCCTTAAAACCCATACCTTTAGAACGCTCATTGCACGAAGTGACAATGGCCGGGATGATTAATACCACTACAAACAACCAAAATATTACCCAAAAAAATGTGAAACCACAAACGGACCAGAAAAATAATAATCAGCAATTCCAACCAAGGAATTTTACCCCACAAACAGGACAACAACCATACCAACAACAGCAAACAAAACAATAAATGGCAGCAACAACCCAATCAGTGGCAGCAACGTCAATGGCAACAACAACCTAGACAACAATGACAACAAAGACAACCACCAGTAGAAGCAATGGACATCTCACAACAAACTAAGCAAAACCATTACATGAGTGACAATGAAAATCTACAAAATGATCAGTACCCAATACAAATAGATGAGTATGAAACTAATAATAAGCCTGTAAATTTTTCATTATCTGGCCTCGGGAATACCACCCGAGAGGGACTTCCCTATATATTGTTTAAATCTCGTAACAGATCTACAAGAATCCTAATTGATACGGGATCAACTGAAAATATTTTAGCAAAAGGACATTGTCCTCCCAAATATATTAGAAACTTAAGAACACCCATGTCAATAAAGACCGCATCTGGTCATTTACGAATTACGCAAGAAGCGATCATTCCAAAAGAAACTATGGCCGTTTCGCTGAAAACTAGCCCGAATTTCCGAATTCTCGATTTCCACACCTTGTTTTCGGGAATTTTTGGTTCAACTTTTTTAAGGGAAAACAATGCTAAATTGGATTATGAAAATAAGGTGCTAGTGATAAATAATCAAGAGATTCCTTTGTTTTTCGAAGGAGATGATGAAAATCAGGTAGAAATCAGATTAGTGGTTTTACCAGAATTATATCACCTAGATGAATTAGGAATTATTTAGCAACTAAGGATTGAGCATTTAAATTTTGAGGAACAAGAAGCAATTAAGGATATTATCCAGGGAAATTATGACGTATTTTATAAGAAAGGGGACGACCTGTCCTTCACGAATGAAGTTAAACACAGTATTCCTACAGGAAACTCAGGACCAATATATTCTCGGACTTATCGATATCCAGAAATTCATAGGAAAGAGGTGAATAAACAGATTAGTGAAATGCTAGAGCAAGATATTATCAGACCAAGCATTTCGCCTTATAACGCACCAATTTGGGTAGTTCCAAAAAAGGAAGACAAGGAAGGTAACAAAGAATGGAGAGTAGTCATTGACTATAGAAAACTGAATGCGGTTACCAAAGAAGATAAATTTCCCATACCTTTAATTGATGACGTCCTGGATAAGCTAGGAAGAGCAAATTACTTCTCAACTCTAGACTTAACCAAGGGCTTTTATCAGATAGAAGTTAGACCAGAGGACCGGGAGAAAACAGCCTTTTCTACTTCGGACGGTCACTATGAATTTAATAGGATGCCCTTCGGGTTAAAAAACGCCCCCGCAACCTTCCAACGTATGATGAACAATGTTCTAAAAGAATATGTTAACAGAATATGCGTCATTTACATGGACGACATATTAATTTTTAGCACATCTCTTCAAGAACATATGAACAACTTAAGGATAATTTTTAATACTCTAAGAAAAGCAAATTTAAAAGTGTCATTAAATAAAAGTGATTTCTTAAAGAAAGAGACAGATTTTTTGGGACACGTTGTGACCCCTGATGGCATAAAGCCAAATCCCAGTAAGGTCAAATGTATTAAGAATTTCCATATACCGAAAACAGTTAAGGAAATTCAGAGTTTCCTAGGTCTAAGCGGATATTACAGAAAGTTTATCCAGACTACGCAAAAATAGCGAAACCTTTGACAAAAAGGTTGAAAAAGGACTGCATAATCAACATAAATGATGCGGATTATAAGGAATCTTTTAACAAACTAAGGACAATTTTAATGTCAGATATGATACTAAGATACCCCAATTTTAATGAAACCTTTATTCTCACAACGGGTGCAAGCAACTTTGCTATGGGCGCCGTATTGTCACAAAAAGATGGCCCCTTAGCTTTTGCTTCCAGGACTCTAAACAAACACGAAATTAACTATTCAACCATAGAGAAGGAACTGTTGGCCATTGTTTGGGCAACAGGACAATTTCGCCATTATTTGTATGGAAGAAAATTTAAACTAAATACCGATCACAAACCCTTAATTTGGTTATCTTTCTTGAAGGAACCAAATTCGAAATTGATTAGATGGAAAATAAAACTTAATGAGTATGAGTTCGATATCTGCCATGTAAAAGGAAAAGAAAATAAGGTTGCAGATGCTCTTTCTAGAATTCAACACGAAATTAATCTTTTTGAATGTAAGGAATGCAATAAGAAATATACTCAAGCTACAAATTTAGGGATTCACCAGAGGATAGTTCATAAGGGATTAAGATTCCAATGCACTATATGCAAAAATCAATTTAAGTTAAAAAACTCTCTAAAGAAGCATTTTAAGAAGAATCACCCTAAAGACAAATTATCGTTTATGGACGTTATCGCCAACGATAATGAATCCGCAAGAATGAAAGATTCAGCGATAGAAAGATAGTTCACCTGTACCAACAGTACATAGTGCCAGTGAAGATGGCAATGATTACATTAAAATTACTGATAAACCCCTCCAATATTATACAAGGCAAATCTTGTTAGTAAACGGAGATAACAATGAGTATGAACTAATACAGAAACACGACAAAAAGAGATATAAATTCATTTATAAAGATGATAAGGAGATAGTTAGGAAAATATTAAATATCATAGAGAACGAAGAAACCGTAGCGATCTATTGTGAAAATGAAGAAGTTTATTTAGAAATACAAGAAGAGGTAGTTAAGATGAGAAACATAAAATCTTTTGAAATATTTAGAACTTATACATTAGTAGAAGACGTCGATATAGAAACCCTAATGGAAATAATTCTGAAACATCACAAGTATGAAAATAATCATCCTGGAATTGAAAAAACGTATCAAGAATTGAAGAATGTCTACTATTACCCTAATATGAAACGGGAAATTACAAAGATACTTAATAACTGTGAAATATGCAATTTTAAAATAGAGCGAAGACCGATTAAACTGCCATATGAAAAAACAGAGACACCAAAAAGTCCTCATGAGCAGAGGTAAAATGTATTTAACAATAATAGATAAATTTTCCAAGTACGCCCTTGTACAAGAAATTGAGGAAAGAACATCTCTTTGCTTAATTAAAGCTTTTACGATTACCTTTAATTTAATGAAAGCTCCGAAATTGTTGATAACAGACAATGAGACAGCATTAACAACTGCCTTCTTTAAAGACTTTTTAGATAAGAAGAATATTGAATTGCATTTAACTACACCGAATAGACATACTGGAAATTCTGATATTGAGAGGTTCCACAGTAGTCTAAATGAAAACATCCGATTATACAGAAAACGTGAAGAAGAGAATGACATTGCTTATAATGTCGATTTAGTTATCCAATCCAACTATACCTATAACACTACCATTCACCTTAACACAAAGAGAAAGCCCATAGACATTCACTTTTCAGGAAGTAATGTTAATCTGCAAGATGTTTACAGACAAATCGAAGAAACCAAAAAAAGGACTTTGGCATATCGAAATAAGGATAGAAAAGATGCAGAAATAAATCAAGAGTTTAAAAAAACACCTAATGTACAGAAAATGGAGACAAGACAGGAAAGAGTTGACGGAAAACGATACAGAACTAGGAATAAGAATTTGCCCATTTATAGGGATCAATTTTTAAAACGAAAAAATCATTTCAGGTCTACGGACGTATTGGTGGATGATAATTATCTTGCTGATAACCAGTCCAGTACAGGCGCAGAAGCTGGAAATTACTGACTTAAACCATGGTAATGGTTACAGCTTACTCGAGATTGGGAAGACACAACTTATTGCAGGACACAATATTATTCTTCATATTTTTTATGTAACAAAATACGAAACTTTTATAGGTGTTCATCTCAGACTAGTAGAATCTTGGCTATATATATATATATATATATATATATATATATATATATATATATATATATATATATATATATATATATATATATATATATATATATATATATATATATATATATATATATATATATATATATATATATATATATATATATATATATATATATATATATATTGGTAAGTGCATATTTGCTTAAAATATGTACAGACAGCCAAGATTCTACTAGTCTGAGATGTACACCTAGATTCATAGATGCAGCGGTATCATCGGCAAAAGTGGATGTTAGCACGTTTCGGCGGTAGGGAAGGTAAAGGATAGGCCCCAGGACGCTTCCCTGGGGCACACCTGCAGTATTCTAAGTAAGACTCAAGAATTCGATGCGTATTTGCCGGTAAGTATTTGCAAATTTTGTAGGTCAACCCAAAGTGCCAGACTTTGTAAAATGCTTGAGCAACATCCAGAAATTCGTCGCAGCAATATTCTCGCCGTTCAAATGATTTTTCAGTTGCTTGGGTCAGACGGTTTACTTGTTCGATGGTGCTGTGACCTTCCCGGAATCCAAACTGATGGTCTGGACTGGTTTTATATTCGATAAAAGAACCTTTTCAAATAGTTTGGATAAGCAGGAAAGCAAACTGATCGGCCTGTATGAGGAAGTTATTGATTTGCCCTTTCCTGGCTTTAAAATTATTTGAATCAGAGACATTTTCCACACTTTAGGAAAGTAACCATGTCTCAAAATATCACAGCAATATAGGAAGGTTCCAAGATCATTTTAGGCGTGATAAGATCATATCCAGGTGCTTTACCTGGATTCACGGTTTCTTTAATGACATTCAGAACTTCATTTGCGTTAGTAAACAATGGAATTACGGCAGACATTTTATCATCAGATGGAAGGAGGTCGCTTCTTGCAGGATTTGGGCGAAATACCTGAAACAGATGGTTTCTCTTCTGATATTGCCCACTCGCCATTTGCGTCGCGTATTGGAAATTGCGTTTCGGTGGGCATACTAGTATTTCTGTATGTTTTCTATAATGAGAATTTGGTTGAAGCTGTCGGAGTTAAACTTGCAATGAAACTAGCATGCTGTATACTGTATATATATATATATATATATATATATATATATATATATATATATATATATATATATATATATATATATATATATATATATATATATATATATATATATATATATATATATATATATATATATATATATATATATATATATATATATATATATATATATATATATATATATATATATATATATATATATATATATATATATATATATATATATATATATATATATAGCGATATATAGCGATTTTAAAAATATCACTTTTTTTCATTTCACACTTGAAAAGCGCTATTACAGATACGGATCTCATTATCTGACCACACCATGATGAAAGTTGAAACAATTTTAAAATCCCATATATATATATGTGACGTGAGGTGAATATCACGCAAAAGTCCATGAGTCAATTTTTTTTTTTTTTATATAAGCTTTATTTGAATTATTGAATCTGCTCCAAAGGAGCCTAACAATAAGTATACGAATCTTAAGTATAATTCAATAATGAGTCCTAGTATAGATTTCTTGTAATGTGGATCTCTGCTAATTGGCAGGAATTTTAATTAATTTGGTCAAAATAGTATATAACTGGTATGGATCACATGTCTGAGAATTTTAAACCTGGTTTGACTTAAACCTCGTGATAAAGGTTTAGAGGACCCTTACAGTCATTTACAGAGTGTTCGCGATATTATGTAGAGTGAAGAACTCTAGTTATGTATATATAACGGATAACTCTAGAATAGCAGAGTGGACGACTTAATTTGGGTTTTGTAGGTTTTTTGCGTTGACTGTTTTAAGGATCTCGTATGAGAGCATTTAAGCCACGTGACGTAGAATAAAGGATTCTACACAGTCTTTTTTTGAGTGTTCGTCCGCGATTGATATTGACTGTTTTAAAGATCACGTATAAGAGCGTTTAAGCCACGTGACGAAGAATAAAGGATTCTACACAGTCTTTCGGGCGCGCATGTTCGCGATTACTGTTACGGATGAAGATTAGAAAACACGGCGTTCGTTTCTCCGAAGTCTTAAAGAGCTGGGACAATAATTGTCTAGCAAGTATGTTATCATGACGTTCGAGCTTCTCTTTGTGCTTTATATTGATTTTTTGAATTGCCTCTTTAACGAGAGGTATTTTCAAGTCTCGGTGGATATTTTCATTCCTCATATACCAAGGGGCACCGGTAATAAACCGCAATGTCTTCGATTGGACTCTTTAGATTTTGTCGAGATTGCTCGAGCTTGCTTTGCCCCATAGCTGGGTACCGTATAACCAGATAGGTTTGATTGCACTGTTATATTCAAGGCTTAGTTTTGAGTTCGCGTTTAGGAGCCAGTGAAGTTGATGGACCTTAAGTTTCAGTGGAGTTTTCTTGGCTTCGATATGACTTCTCCAGGTGAGTCGGCGATCCAGGTGGATTCCAAGGTATGAAACATGATCAGATTGAGAAAAAGGGATATTGTTTAATTTCAATGTTGGACAAATGCTAAAATTCAGTGTGAAAGCTACCTGTGTGCATTTAGCCTCATTGACTTTTATTCTCCAGTCAGAGAGCCAAGATTCTACTCGTCTGAGATGTACACCTAGATTCATAGATGCAATATCCTGCTTTTTATGTGTGGCCTGTAACGACAAGTTTCCTCCGGTTGCTGGGGTATAGCTCGCGGGGGTAGGGTTCGTACAGAAATTTATAGACTACTGACAGAGAGTAAGAGAAAGGCGTTTGTGTATGTTTTTAAGATACTTTCAGGTTTTATTATGTAGAATTCAAGGAAGGGTTCCGCTTATATGTAAAGTACTAAAATAAGAGTTTGTCTCTGGTGAGACCTGTCGGTTTGCTCCGGTTGGCTTTCGTCCAGCCTTCTATGTTCGGGACGACCTAATAAGATACTTCGGGGCGGCCTAATAAGGTGCTTCGGGGCGACTTCTGTGCCCGCGACCTTCGGGGAGACCTGGGTAAGTACTCCGGGACTGCTTCTACGATCGCTGTCTATGGGGAGACCTGGATAAGTACTCCGGGGCTATCTCTAGGGAGACCTGGGTAAGTACTCCTAGGGCGTCTTCTGCGGTGTTTAGCGATTTCACGGGTGAGAACTGGCGATGCTGGGTCCTACCACCTAATCCCTAAGTTGGAGAAAACTAGGAGACACGCGGCGTCTGGCGAATATGCGGCGTCTGGAGACATGCGTAAGTACTCCAGGAGGCTCACGGATAAACAAAAGAAGGCGCGTCTGGCGAATATGCGGCGTCTGGAGACCTTCGTAAGTACTCCAGGAGGCTCACGGATAGACAAAAGGAACGCGTCTGGCGAATATACGGCGTCTGGAGACCTGCGTAAGTACTCCAGGAGGCTCACGGATAAACAAAAAAAGAACGCGTCTGGCGAATAGGCGGCGTCTGGAGACCTGCGTAAGTACTCCAGTAGGCTCACGGATAAACAAAAAGAACGCGTCTGGCGAATAGGCGGCGTCTGGAGACCTGCGTAAGTACTCCAGGGGGCTCACGGATGAAAAGAAAACGCGTTTGGGAAATATGCGACGTCTGGAGACCTGCGTAAGTACTCCAGGGGGCTCACGGATGAAAAGGAAACGCGTTTGGGAACTATGCGACGTCTGGAGACCTGCGTAAGTACTCCAGGAGGCTCACGGATGAAAAGAAAACGCGTTTGGGAAATATGCGACGTCTGGAGACCTGCGTAAGTAATCCAGGGGGCTCACGGATAGAAAGGAAACGCGTTTGGGAACTGTGCGACGTCTGGAGACCTGCGTAATTACTCCAGGGGGCTCACGGATGAAAAGGAAACGCGTTTGGGAACTATGCGACGTCTGGAGACCTGCGTAAGTACTCCAGGAGGCTCGATCTAACGTAAGGACACTGCGGGCGAAAACGATTTGGAGACCTGCGTAAGTACTCCAAGCACACGATCTAGCGTAAGGGCACTGCACTTTATATTTTCCACTTTCACCACTCTGTTACTCACCAAGTCCTGAGGTTCGCTGCTCTCTGTGTTGTTGACCAACTGATCCCCTTTTCTATTGTCTTCGCCCTTAAATATGTTCTGCCGTGATCCTCTGCCTCATACGCAACATGTTCGTTTGTCTATTCGAACCAAGTTCGAGAGCCCAATCTAACATACAGCGTGTGTGTGTACATTTGTTATGTTCTAATGTAATTTGTCTCCTTGTTGTTTACAACGATCATTACCACGTGTTGTCGCATTAGGATAACTGTACGTGGTAGTTAGTTGGTAAACAACAAGGAGGCCCGTATGTACCAGGGGGGAAAAAACAACGAGGTACACTTAGTAATGGGGTTAATTTCATATTTATTTTTGATTTTAATAAATCCGTGTTGCCGGTGTGACCGAAAACGAACGTTGTGACTTTCGGCGTCACACTACCCCCCTCCAATACGAGTCGGTTCAGCGGGGCATAACCACGACGTGCCCCCTGCGGCCGACCAAAATTCGGAATTTCCGCCCTGCCACCTCCACGACCCGTTTGTATTGGGTAGGAGCCCGGTGTGCAGCCAGGGCGGCCACAATATGAGGTTGCAGACCTTGTCTAACCTCGCTGGACAGTTCCTCATGGCACTGGAAACCCGGTTGTTCCGCTGTCGCAGTGTCCTCTCGCGTCTCGGTCGGAACCACAATAATGCTCTGCACTCGAAGCGGCATTTGAGGTGGCGGCGTCGTGTCTCGTGTCCGGGTTAGCCGGATGTTCTGCCGTGCATGGCCCTCCTCGTGATCGGGCGACCTGGAGGAAATCTCTGGCGTGTTTGCCCGCATCAAATTTCGACCAGGGGTGACTGGAGGCCCGTCCATAGAGTCGTCTGACACCAGGAAGGCGGACACCGTTGGGGAAGGGGTCATCGGATTAGACTGACGTCTTCTCCGAGGCCTGGGTGGAGTGACATGCCCATCGCTGTCACTGGAAATAGAAATTGTTTCCAACTCCAGGCTCGGTACTCTTCTTGTCTGTACTGGCTGGTGTCTGCCTATACCGTCTTGCCGAGTTCCCTGCTTCGGCAGCCGCTCGAGCCGTACGACACACGGTTTGATGGCGGGTGATGTGCTCGTGTCGCAAGCCTGATGTTTCTGCCACTGCTGCTTGTAGTAAGCCTTCGTGTGCATGCTCCTAGTGTTTTTGCTCATCTTATTTAATTTGCAGGTTGTGGTAGAGTCTAGGGGAGAAAAGGATGGTTTGTAAACGGCGTTGGTTAAGGGGTTAGTCAATCGGTTCTCCGATGTGGTGGAAGAGAATGAAGGTTTAAGATCACTGAGGTGGGCGGTCCGTAGCTCGCCCTTATCACAGCCGCGAATGCACGCAATCACCGGCGACGTAAAACTTAAGACCTCATACGGCCCGTCGTATTTTGGTGCTAGTTTTGCGGCGAAACCGTCAACCGCTTTCGATAGGGGGTGCTGGCGGACTAACACGCGATCTCCGACGGCAGGCTTCCACGGTCGTCTGCGCAGATTATAGTGCCTTCGTTGGTCTGCGCCCGCACGACCTAGCTGCACACGTACGATCTGAAAAATATCCCGGAGCTCGTCCGCCCTGTCGTGTGGACTGCATGGGGTAGCCCCGGTCCCTGTTGTCACCTCGTCATAGAGAGCCTTCGGGAGTCTCGGTTCCCGGCCCTGCACTAGGTATGCCGGACTGTAGCCCGTAGTGTCGGATGTACTGGTGTTGAGCGCGAGGTTTATTTCCGGCAAGTGTTCGTCCCACTTGTTGTGCTGATTCTGCGCGAGCTGTGCAATCATCGTCTTGATCGTCCGGTTTGCCCTCTCCGTTGGGTTTTCCTGGGGGCAGTACGGCGCTGTGAACTGGTGTCGTACTCCGATCCCCTCCAAGTACTTCTGGAATATTCGGCTGGTGAACTGGCTGCCATTGTCTGATATCAGGACTTTAGGAACCCCAAATCTGGCCAAAATCCGTTCTCTAAACGCCCGGACGACCCCTTCTGCTGTAGCCTTGCGGAGGGCTACCAGCTCGATCCATTTAGAGAACCGGTCAAAGAATACCAAAAGCATCGTGTTTCCGTGTTTGGTCCGCGGTAGAGGTCCCACGAAGTCCGTACACACCGTCGCCCAGGGTTCCTCGGGTATTGTGATTAGCATTTCACCGGCCGGGGCCATCTGACTGGGTTTATAGCGTTGGCAGGACTCACAATTCTGCACGAATTTAGCGATGTCTCGCATCATTCCTGGCCAGAAGTATCGGTTGCATACCCGTTTAATCGTTTTTCTGATCCCCAGGTGTCCGGCAGCTGGCTGGGTGTGGTTCTCCTGTAGAACTCGGGACCGCAGGTGCGTGGGGACGCATAGCTTCCAAGATACGCAGCCTTCGTCGCTTATATGGCGTGGGATGTGCCGGTAAAGTTGGGTTCCAACTATGGCGTAGTCGGGGAACTTCAATGGGTGTTCCTTGATCTCCTCCATTTTTCTCTGGATCCACGCGCACTGTTGCGATGCCTCTTCAACGGCCCGTTGCAGCGATTCTCTAGGTTGCCGAGACAGTGCGTCGGCGATGACGTTGAGGCCACCTTTTCGGTACTTGATACTAAATGTATACTGCTGTAGTTCTAGCGCCCACCTGGCAAGGCGACCGGTGGGGTTATCGATGGAATTAAGCCATTTTAGCGCCAAGTGATCCGTAATGACTTGAAATTTGTAGCCCTCGAGATAAGGCCGCATCTTTCGAATACCCCATACGATAGCCAAGCACTCTTTCTCTGTAGCCGAGTAGTTTCTTTCTGCAGCATTTAACGTACGACTCGCGTATGCGATTACTCGTTCGCCCTCTTCGAACTCCTGGGTTAGAACCACTCCTAGGCCGAAATCACTGGCATCCGTTTGCAGTAGGAATGTCTTTGTAAAATCAGGGCACGCCAAAACCGGGGCCTGAGTAAGTTTTGCTTCCATCACTTCGAATACTGTCTGCTGGTCTTCCGTCCACTTCCAGTGCTTTCCCTTCTTTAGCAACGAGGTCAAGGGATGCGCTAAAGTGGCGAAGGCTGGGACGAACCGTCGATACCAGGAGACAACTCCAAGAAAACGACGCAACTCCTTCAGTGATTGTGGCGCCGTCATCTCTTGTATGGCTGCCACCTTATCGGGATCAGTGTGAATGCCCTCGGCGCTTACGACGTGTCCGAGATACTTGGTCTCTCGTTTAAAAAACTCGCACTTGTCAGGGTTTATTTTCAGATTAGCAGCTCGTAGTCTTTCAAATACCTTTTTCAGGTTGGCCAAGTGCTCGTCTAGGGTCCGCCCTATGACGATTATGTCGTCTAGGTACGCGAATGCAAAAGGTTCTAGTTCAGGCCCAATGACGCTATCCAAAGCGCGTTGGAACGTAGCCGGCGCTGAATGAAGCCCAAAGGGCATTACCCGCCACTGGTAAAGTCCTCGACCGGCGACGGTAAATGCGGTATACTTTCTACTACCCTCTTCCATGGGTATCTGCCAGTACCCGTCCTTCAGATCAAGGCTACTTACGTACTTGGCCTCCCGCAAACGATCTAGGATCGAGGAGATGCGGGGCAATGGATAGGCGTCAGGGTCCGACTTACTATTTAAGTGACGAAAGTCCATACAGAGCCTCCAAGTCCCATTCTTCTTTTGTGCCAACGTGATCGGCGAGCTATATGCACTATGTGAGGGCTCTATGTACCCGTTTGCCAGCAGCTCATTTATTTTGGCGTCGATGATAGCCTGCATGGCTGGGTTTCGCGCAGCGTATCGTAGCTTGAAAGGTCGGTCATCTGTCATTACGATTCTGTGAGTCGCAGCCGTGGAAAGGCCGTGTAATTCCCTAAACCTTTGTAGCTCGTCCTCTAAAAATGTTCCGATTTTTTCCTGTTCACTTACCTGAAGGTGTACGGGGAAGGTTTCGTTCTCTTCGGGGATGGCACAAAGAGGTCGGCGGGTGACTACCGATGGTTCCGGTCTATCGGTGAGATGTCTATGGTACTCGGTGGTCGGTTGAGGGGGAAGAATTGCGACAGCCCGCCGGAAAGTACACGAGAGGCCTGCACATGTGAGACGAGCGCCTCCTTTCGTTAGAAAATCTAGCCCTAGTATAACGTCCTCGGTGGCATCCGGCATCACCAGCATTCGCAGTGGGATGTGCCGCTCTCCCAGCTCGATGGAGGTCTCCACAGCATGATTGACCTGTCTCTTAGATCCATCCGCTAGCGTCACTTCAGATAGGTAGGGTATTCGGGGGCTAGTTTCCTGGATGTCGTTGGCCAATGGCTCGCTGATGAAACTTCTTGTGGCTCCTGTGTCGATGGTGGCGTCGACCATCCGTCCTCTCAACCGGATCGTGGCCACCAGTCGTGTAGGGTCGACCCGAAGAGTTGTATTTGGTGGAGGGTTGCATTTTCCTACTGGGGACCCGTAACCCCTCGTTCGATACGGGTCCGATTGGCGTTTCCCGGTTGCTGGCGACAGCACTGGATCGTGCGAACATCCCGCGTTCCACAAATCCAGCAAAAGAGTATCGACTCGTTTTGGCATCCGCTAGCGAAATGTCCATCCTGCCCGAACCTCCTACATGCTGTTCGGGGGTTGATGCGGGGCAGCTGCATTCGTTGGCTCTCTCCGGGATCCATTCGCCTATGCTGCTCTCTTGAGGTTGTGGCTATTGGCGGTAGGTTTTCGAGGTCTTCCGCCATCTCCAGAAGGTCTGATAATGTGGCGAAGTCCTTTCGTCGGATATACCATTGGTATTCCGGGAGCGCATTACGAAATATCCTTTCCAGCTGCTGCTCCTCCGTGTCGTGGCTGTGTCGCATGAGGTTCTGCATGGCTAAAGAATAGTTCTTAAATGTCTCCCTTGGACGCTGTTTCCTCTTGCGAATTTCATCCTCCAGCTGCTCAAAATACCGTGTTGGCAGGAAAAATTTCAGGAAGTCTGCCTTGAAGGACTTCCAGTTGGTCCAAAACCGGTTGTTGTTCCGGTACCACAGCAATGCTTTCCCGGTCAACACCTCCGGCATCATTGTAGGTAGGACGTCAATCTGCATCGCGTACATGCTGGCCAGTTCCTCCAGACGTTCAACGAGCTCTAGCGGTTCATGTTCGCCGTTGAAGCTGACGCTCCATTTCCGGACTTGATCTGCGATCGCTCCAACATCCAGGGTTGAAGATACGGTTCCCTCTATCCCTGGTATTTGGGGGTTCCGGACGAACGTCCTGGGCTGCAGCGGGTACCAGTTTTCCTACCGATGAGCTGGTCCCTTCTGGTCGACGTGTCGTGGAGGAATCCGATGGGGCATGGGCTCCCTTGCATTCTTCCTCAGTGATCATGATCGCGGGTATTTTCTTCGGGGTTGTGGGCTTAGTTTCTAGTCCTGACTGCTCGTGTTTATCCTGTAGGTGGATCAACCGCTGTAAGCGGCGGATCTCATGGTCCTCTGCCAGGAACTGCGCGAACCGTTTTCGCAGTTCCTCTACTGTACCACTAATCTCGCAGCCAAACTCGCTGAGGTACGCAACAAGGTCCTCTTTGCGTAGACAGTACGCCCAAGATACACGCAGTGTGGTTGCCATATCGCTGGGATGTCTAGCAATATTGTGAGTAAGGGACCCTTCTTTCCTGAATTTACCCTGAATACCTGGTTTTTTATTACCACTTTGTGGTCGCCAATAGCCAAGTTCTCTACTCTCTGTCCCTGCTCGGGCGCCACTGTAACGACAAGTTTCCTCCGGTTGCTGGGGTATAGCTCGCGGGGGTAGGGTTCGTACAGAAATTTATAGACTACTGACAGAGAGTAAGAGAAAGGCGTTTGTGTATGTTTTTAAGATACTTTCAGGTTTTATTATGTATAATTCAAGGAAGGGTTCCGCTTATATGTAAAGTACTAAAATAAGAGTTTGTCTCTGGTAAGACCTGTCGGTTTGCTCCGGTTGGCTTTCGTCCAGCCTTCTATGTTCGGGACGACCTAATAAGATACTTCGGGGCGGCCTAATAAGGTGCTTCGGGGCGACTTCTGTGCCCGCGACCTTCGGGGAGACCTGGGTAAGTACTCCGGGACTGCTTCTACGATCGCTGTCTATGGGGAGACCTGGATAAGTACTCCGGGGCTATCGCTAGGGAGACCTGGGTAAGTACTCCGAGGGCGTCTTCTGCGGTGTTTAGCGATTTCACGGGTGAGAACTGGCGATGCTGGGTCCTACCACCTAATCCCTAAGTTGGAGAAAACTAGGAGACACGCGGCGTCTGGCGAATATGCGGCGTCTGGAGACCTGCGTAAGTACTCCAGGAGGCTCACGGATAAACAAAAGAAGGCGCGTCTGGCGAATATGCGGCGTCTGGAGACCTTCGTAAGTACTCCAGGAGGCTCACGGATAGACAAAAGGAACGCGTCTGGCAAATATGCGGCGTCTGGAGACCTGCGTAAGTACTCCAGGAGGCTCACGGATAAACAAAAAAAGAACGCGTCTGGCGAATAGGCGGCGTCTGGAGACCTGCGTAAGTACTCCAGTAGGCTCACGGATAAACAAAAAGAACGCGTCTGGCGAATAGGCGGCGTCTGGAGACCTGCGTAAGTACTCCAGGGGGCTCACGGATGAAAAGAAAACGCGTTTGGGAAATATGCGACGTCTGGAGACCTGCGTAAGTACTCCAGGGGGCTCACGGATGAAAAGGAAACGCGTTTGGGAACTATGCGACGTCTGGAGACCTGCGTAAGTACTCCAGGAGGCTCACGGATGAAAAGAAAACGCGTTTGGGAAATATGCGACGTCTGGAGACCTGCGTAAGTACTCCAGGGGGCTCACGGATGGAAAGGAAACGCGTTTGGGAACTGTGCGACGTCTGGAGACCTGCGTAAGTACTCCAGGGGGCTCACGGATGAAAAGGAAACGCGTTTGGGAACTATGCGACGTCTGGAGACCTGCGTAAGTACTCCAGGAGGCTCGATCTAACGTAAGGACACTGCGGGCGAAAACGATTTGGAGACCTGCGTAAGTACTCCAAGCACACGATCTAGCGTAAGGGCACTGCACTTTATATTTTCCACTTTCACCACTCTGTTACTCACCAAGTCCTGAGGTTCGCTGCTCTCTGTGTTGTTGACCAACTGATCCCCTTTTCTATTGTCTTCGCCCTTAAATATGTTCTGCCGTGATCCTCTGCCTCATACGCAACATGTTCGTTTGTCTATTCGAACCAAGTTCGAGAGCCCAATCTAACATACAGCGTGTGTGTGTACATTTGTTATGTTCTAATGTAATTTGTCTCCTTGTTGTTTACAACGATCATTACCACGTGTTGTCGCATTAGGATAACTGTACGTGGTAGTTAGTTGGTAAACAACTGCGGTTTTCTAAGTAAGACTCAAGAATTCGATGCGTATATGCCGGTAAGTATTTGCAAATTTTGTAGGTCAAGTCAAAGTGCCAGACTTTGTCAAATGCTTGAGCAACATCCAGGAATACTGCGCAGCAATATTCTCGCCGTTCAAATGATTTTTCAATTGCTTGGGTCAGACAGTTTACTTGTTCGATAGTGCTGTGACCTTCGCGAAAACCAAACTGATGGTCTGGGTTTATGTTATTTGACACAAAAACGGTTTTATTTTCGATAAAAGAACTTTTTCAAATAGTTTGGATAAGCAGGGAAGCAAACTGATCGGCCTGTACTAGGAAGGTATTGATTTGTCCTTTCCTGGCTTTAAAATCATTTGAATCAGAGAAATTTTCCACACTTTAGGAAAGTAACCATGTCTCAAAATAGAGTTAAATAATTTTGCCAGGAACTTCACAGCAATATAGGGAAGTTCCAAGATCATTTTAGGCGTGATAAGATCATATCCAGGTGCTTTACCTGGATTCACGGTTTCTTTAATGACATTCAGAACTTCATTTGCGTTAGTAAACAATGGAATTACGGCAGACATTTTATCATCAGGTGAAAGGAGTTCGCTACTTGCAGGATTTGGGCGAAATACCTGTGACAGATGGTTTGCAAAAACATTGGCCTTTTCATCTTCTGATATTGCCCACTTGCCATTTGCGTCGCGTATTGGAAATTGCGTTTCGGTGGGCATACTAGTATTTCTTAATGTTTTCCATAATGAGAATTTAGTTGAAGCTGTCTGAGTTAAACCTCCTTTTTTCACTTACAAGGTGCTCTATTTCCCGGTTAGTGAAGTATTTAAACTATTTGTCGCTTTTATTTGTCTGTAGCGTGAATGGCCGCCTGTTCCAGGATCTCGTTCAAGTTGGATACGTTGTTATCGATCTCATCCGCGTTAGAAATTAGATGATTCGAATCTAAATGACTACTAATGTACTTCCTGTATTTTAATCAGTTAGTTGTGTATGAAGTAAGCCTTAGTGGGTCATCTACAAGTACTGTCTTCTCGTAAAGAAGAAATATAACTGGCGAGTGGTCTGACGATAAGTCAGTGCAGGTACTAGCAGATAAGTTAGATTTACTAACTCTTCTTATTATACCGAAGTCTATCAAGTCAGGCTTTTTGTTAATATCAGAAGGCCAATATGTAGGTTGACTGGGAGATATAAAGTCCAATTTATTTTGACGTTGCATTAGACATTTATACAGCTGGTTTCCCCTAGGGTTTGCTAAACGGGATCCCCAGTGCGTATGTTTGGCATTGTAGTTACCAGCAGCAATAAAGTTGCGTCCGAGACCATTGAAGAAGTTCAGAAGTATATCTTCTGATATCGCGAACCGCGGGGGGAAATATATTGCTGAAATGGTAAGAAAACTACCTTGAATCTGGATACGAATTGTTGTCGCTTGAAGGTAGTTTTGTGAGACTCCTTCAGCGACTTCATGTATCATTCGTTTACGTATTAGGATACCAGTGCCCCCATGAGCCTTACCGTCGGGGTGGTGAGTACCATAAAATCTAAAATTAGGTATCTGAAAATTGTATTTGTCTGTGAGATGAGTTTCTGATAGTAGCATTATATCAATATTCATCCGATCTAGGTACTCGGTCAGTTCGTGTCTATGTTGGTTCACACCGTTTGCGTTCCATGTACATATCTTAAGAGGGCCTATTTTTTGGTAAGTAGAGTTTGAATTAGCTGATTCTGGTTTCGCATGAATTCTTGCATCATTGATTGCATAGTTGACATGAACATGTTTATACTCTGTACCAGTTGTTGAATCATTGATTCAGAGTTACCATGTTGTTGCACTGGGGCATTAGGTGTATGCGCCCTTAGAACATTCGCGTATGTTATACCGTTTCCGTCGCTAGAGTAAACTGGAGTCTGTTGGATGTCTATTATAGGATTCGGCGCGATTCGGTTAGAAATGAGTTAACGCTTCTCTTCTAGTTTATGCTTAAGTTCTTTGTAAACCCTACAACCTCTGTAACTTGCGGTATGTTGTTTCCCGCAATTACTGCACTTTTTCTGTTCCTGCAATTTAACTTTGCAGACGGACGATTGGTGAAGATCACCACATACAACACAAACGGTTGGCAAAGTGCAGTATGATTTTGTGTGTCCATACTCTTGACAATTTTGGCATTGAACGGGACCATTTCTTTTGTAGGGTTCTTCGACCGTAATTCTTCTATATAACAAATATTGAAGTTTGTTTATAGGATGAACTTCATTTTTCTTTAGTTTCCGCGAGTCAGGTTGAAGTTCGACCTTGAACATTGGTTGGGGAACCTTTTTATTGAACGGAGTGAACGTTAAAATTCTCTTTTTCCAGTGCTCGTTTTACTTCATCTGGTCCAACAAATGATTCAATGTCTTTTAAGATTAACGCGATACCCTTACTACTCTTTAGACGATACGTGTAAAATTTTTTATTTCTATCGTTAAAATAACTAGAAATAGCGCGAAAGCCGTTTTCGGTGTATGCCTGAATTTTTGTCTCGTTAATGTTCCCTTTCTTTATTGGCACTATGTGAAAGCCACCACTACCAACAAGTTGGGCAATGATATTTACTAGCTCATTTGAGCTACTCTCACGTAGGTATATTGGGGGCGGCCTTGGAGTTGCGGCATTTGCCGAGGAAGAAGATTGGGGTTCTTCTTCGCTCACCAATGCAAACCGGTTCTTACCCGTGACGGACGTTGTTGGTTCTTCACCGTTCACAGTTTTGCAACTTTTTTTGTTAGAGTTGCCTTTGGCAGGGCTGGATTTACGCTTTATAGTAATGGAGCGATCCATGCCTGTCTGTACCGCCTTTAATGGTTTGTCGTTGTTTTCCTGTGTTATTTCTATGTTCGCTGTGTTTCCACCTTCTTTGTTATTACTGTTGTTGCTAGCACTGCCTGGTGAGAGAGTTTGTCTTAGTGGCGCTCATTCCATTGTTTACATCTGCATTTATCGCGAAGTATGCATTCCGCGAACTTACACTGCAGAAAGAGTGTCTGCGTTGTTCCAACTCTTGAGTGAGACGATGGCTCATCAAGCTGTGGGTTTGTTTAGCTGTGTGTGCCTTTTTTAATTTTGGTTGTTTTGTTACACTGATTCTTACACAACTGGGTTTGTTGTTCAACTTAAAATTTTATTTTGTCAAAAAACTGTTTGAATTCCTTACAAGTTAATACTTATAATGAATTCAAACGATTTTAGATAATTATTTTCCCGACAATTGAGTTTATTTTTGCACTTTCCCTGCTTATTTTATTTTATTAGAATTAATTTCCGAGAGGAGTTCTTTTAACGACCGTTCTCTTCGAGCGCGGAGAGCATGAGTCAAATCATTAAAAAAGACTATGGGTTGGGGCTTTCAAATGACGTACCGGATATTTATTGGCTGCAGCTTAAAAAAAACAGGATTGAAATATACAAACGTCTTTTGGTGAAGCACGCTGATAACTTGCACAGAAAATTTTGTTTCACCGATGAAAAATATTTTACCGTACA